>JAZKJV010000990.1:0-378087 GCA_037367405.1 Ottelia alismoides
TACTCGGCGGCCCACCCTCTTCTCTCGGCGGCGCTGCCTGCCCCCGCCAGGCCCCTCCACGCCCGCAGCCCTTCACCGGCCTCCGTCGGCCCTCCGTCGATCTCGCCCGGCAACCCTCCAGCCCCGCCAGGCCTCGTCGGGCCCCGCTACTGCTAGCCAGGCACCGTCGGGCACCCCCCAGCCCTCTGAAGCCCACCGCCGGACCTCTCCTCCGGCCCCGTCGGCCGCCGAGTCCCTGCCAGCCGCTTCAACACTCGTTGGCTGATAATGTGACATGGATTTGAGTGCACAAAGTCTACATATGCACTCAAATCCTATCCGGTTGATGTAGACACTGTTTTTTGTCTACAAATCCTAGTTTTCATCTCCGGCTAAATGTCAGAAAGTAAAGTCGATATGCCCTCCATAGGCGCCTTCAAAGGTCCAGCGCCAATAGTCAAGATGGATGGGACAAATTATGAGCTCTGGGCGATGCAGTTCATGAGTCTCACGAAGTCAAACGGTAAGAAGCATATACTTACCGAGGATGAGCCGGCAGAGAAAACTGGGATCTATGCCTCTTAGGAGGCTGATGATTCTTATGCCAAGGTTTGGTTGTCAAGCACACTGTCGATGGAGATTGCCAATGATGTCCTCCATCAGCCCACTGCCAAGGCAATGTGGGATATTCTGGCCGCTACATATTCCAAGTGCGGAACGAGACCAAGATGTTACAGCTCCAGCATGATATATTCACGATGAAGCAGAATGGACGGCGACTTCACTCGTTGTACACATCCTTGAGAGGGATGTTCGAGAAACTATAGAGCACCATACCACTCACGGTGACTCCAGAGCAGCAGAAAACCTTCGGGCTGCTACCATGGTGGGCGTACTACTTGCAGCGCTCGATCCTGAGTATGAGGCAGCCCGCTCTCAGATACTGGCCGATGCTGTTATTCCTCCTATGGAGGACGTTTATCGGAAGCTCAGTTGCATATCAGTTTCTTCCAACACATCTACTCCACCTTCAACGGTGATGGCAGTATCGCGTGGAAGAGGTGGTCAATCTTCTGGTCGTGGACGTGGACCTCGTGGACGAGGAGGTCGCTTCGCCAGCCATCATCGCACAGGCCACTCGGAGGATACATGCTACTCTAAGCATGGGTTCCCAGCATCAGCGCGTGTAGCTGAGCATGTCACGTCTCAGTCAGCATCCACTATAGATAATCGATTCGAAGAGCTTGTGGCACGTCTACGTGATATTATGCCTCAATCGTCTACTGATTCTCCAGGTGGATCTTCAGATATTGCTGCTACAGCTTCTGCTAGTTCGTCTGCCGCTGCCAGTACCTCAGGTAGTGCCACTGCTCTTACATTTTGTCATGATCTCTCCGATTGGATTATAGATTCTAGCGCCACCCATCATCTCTGCCGTGACAGAGAGAGACTTGAGTCATACAGGGACATCCTACCTGGCCGCTCAGTGCTGATAGCAGATGGGACTCATTCCCCCATCGTTGGACAGGGGGAGATTACCTTATCACCTTCTATGCATCTATAGAATGTTCTACATGCTTCTGAGTTCTCCATGAAGTTGTTATCTATTAGTCAGATTACGAAGGATTTGCACTGTCATGCTATATTTGACCCCTCATCTCTTATTTTTCAGGGCATACTAACGGGCAGGGTGATTGGTTGTGGCTCTGAGCAGAATGGTCTCTATCGTCTGGTCCGGAACTCTTATGCTGGTGTCTCTTCACATTCAGCCGGATCAGTCTCTCTGTACACCTGGCATCTTCGCTTTGGCCATCTCCCGCTCCAGAAAATGCGACATCTCTTGCCTCAGATCTCTCCTAGTTCGTCATTTCGTTGTGAAGCGTGTCAGTTGGGAAAGCATCATCGGTCTAGCTTTCCTAGTCGTCAGAGTCGGAGCAGTAGCTCCCCGTTTGAGTTGATTCATATTGATATTTGAGGTCCGAGTCGTGTACATGATCATCAGGGACACATGTTTTATCTAGTTGTGGTGGATGACTTTTCTCGTGTATCTTGGGTCTTTCTTTTAAAGAATAAATCTGAAGCAGGGGATGTTATTAAAAATTTGATTAATGAAGTGCAGAATGTTCTCTTCTACTATCAAATATGTTCGTACAGATAATGCATTGGAATTCTGCACCCGTTCTCTCTCTCAGTTTCTTTCGCACAGGCCCCGGCCACAGCCCCGCCGCCTTCCCCGCAACCCTCCCTCGCTCTCGCCTTCCCCCACCCCCTCCCTCCCTACGGCTCCAGCCCCATCACCCTCTCCCATAGCCGCACCAACCCCAACACACCCCCCCTGCGCATCACCGTCCGCCCCTTCCGCCGCATCCGACCCTTGTGCGTCGCAAGTCCCAGACCCCCCAGCGGCACCCCCGGCCCCGCCCTCGCCGCCTACCTCCCCGCCAACCCCTCGCCGCCACCCCTTCAGCATCACCAGCGCCTCGCGCCTTCGTTTCGCCCCTTCCTCACCGCACTCCCATCCCATCGCCGCCCCCGTGCCCATCCACGCGCGAGCCCCGCGTGACCCCAGCCACCCCGCGACTGCGCCACCGCGTGCCCCACCTTCCCTTGCCCCCCCCAGTGCCCGTGCCCTCGACCCCCGCCTCCTCGCTGAACCGCATCGGCCCTGCCGCCTCTTATTGGGGAAGAAAGAAAACCTATTGGGGGTTGAGGGAACCAAATCCCTAAACTTTCGGGAGTTGAGGCTAATTGGGGAAAATTGCAAGAAAAATCCCAACAACCCCATATTTGCAGAAGGGCCAAAAGGAGTAGGAAAGCCAAGAAGATTGAAGGGATGCGAAATTTACACCCATACCCCCGGCGACAGAAATATTTAAAAAAGGGGCTACAAACCAGAAATATGGGGATCCTCCTTATCCAAATAGGACTAGAGCCTTGGGCTTCCCCTATATAAGGACCCCATGGCTTCATTCCTTGGACACATCTCCTTCCCTCCTCTCCTTGTGTCATTGTTTCGCTATGGACTCTCCGAAGACCATGTTGTTCATGCCACATCAATTTTTCGATCACAATGAGGAAGCAAAATGTAAGACGACGCCGTCGTTCACGCCGCACATGTTCTTCAACCACGAAGGCCGTGTCGCCCACGCCCGCGTATGGATTCCGCCGTTCGCTCCACATCAGTTCTTTCAGAAGACGACGGAATACGCCGAATCGTCCTCCAAGGCTGCAGATTCAGCGATTCGTCGGGAGACGAATTTTTAAAGCGGAGGAGAGTTGATGCAGCGTGAACTCGACACATAGGGCCGTCTACTTAATTAAATTATGGTCGTTAATTCTATTTACGTTTTTTAAGTTGTCGTAATTTTAATTTAAATAAAGAGATCGCGTGTGATCTCAACTTTGAATTTTAAATTTGATTGGTTAATTAGTTAGAGTCCAATTAGGATAATTAGTGGTCAAATTAAAATTAGTTTTCTATTTTTGTAAGGTCATCCCTCCTATATAAAGGAATGAGGGTCCAGTGTTTTTATGCAGTCAAGTATTATGAAAAATTGAGATTTTATCTCCCTCTCTATTTTCTCTCCTCTCTCAACGTGGTCTTCACGGTTCTTCTTCTTCAACCTCGCGCTACAGGTGTGTTCTTCTTCTCAACCCCTCTCTTTCTTCCACCAAATTTCCACCATCCATATTATTTTAATTATCAACGCCGCGCCGATTCCCGTTTGCATCAAGTGGTATCAGAGCATGGAAACCGAATCGTTTTCACGATTCAACGATCCTGTCGCATATTGGCAATTGCAGTTCGATTTGAGTCGCCTCTCCCCTGATTCGCGTTCACGTGCACGTCGACACAAATTCAAGCGACTTCTTGTTTCAAGCATTAAAGTCCAGGAATGGCTGGATGCGCAAGCCGAAGAAGATTCGTTCATCGACAATGAAAGTCAGGTCGTAGAGGCCGCTGTGCAACCCGATTTGAAACAAAAAAATGAAGATCTAGCAGCCAACAATGAGAAGCTCGCTGTCTACGAAGAATCCACCGTTGTTCCAGCCGTTTTAGAAGAAAAATTCGAAGAAACAGTGGCTGTCCAGGAAATCCCAGATCTGATTCCTCCATCGGAATCGATTCCGCTGCCCCCTCCGGCCATCCCGGCACAACCCCAGCCACCCCAGGTAACTCCCCTACCCTCCCCAGCCTTCGCGGCCGTCATCCCCACCCTAACAGCCCCTCCGTCATCCCCATATCCTCCCACGGCACAGCCCCCGGCCACAGCCCCGCCACCTTCCCCGCTACCCCTCTCTCCCCGTAACCTAGCCCATCACCTACCGCCGCCTCCCTCTCTTCTCATCCCTCTCCCTCTCGCCGCCGCCCCCCCCAAGGTCCCTCCACCTTCTCCCGCTACTCCCCAGCGTCGCCTTCACCATCCCCTTTCCCCCCTCTGGCGCCGCCTCCCCTCCAACTTCGGCCCCACGCACACGCGGCTCCGCCGACTCCAGTCGCGCCCTCCCCGGCACTCCTCTCCCTCCCGTGCGTAACCCTCGCGCTCCCCCGCCCTCCCGCCTACGGCTCCCCCGCCAACGTACCCCGCACCATCTCCCGCACCGCCAGAAACGATCAGCACCCCTACCGTTCCCCTCTTGCGCCATCATCGCGCATCTCCTCCACCTATGACCCAGCTGCCGCAGCCAAGCACCACCACGCGAGACCCCCACGCCGCCATCGCCTGCGCCGACGCCCTTGTAGCCGTTGTGGCGGCAATTTGAAGGGCCAAACCCTAACAAGAGGGCCGGCATCCATGAGATTCGACTCCCGTAGGATGTGGAGAAAACAACAAATTGAGATAAATTGCAGAAAGGTCCTTCCTCCCTTAAGTTTTTATCAGAAGGTTTATTTGGAGGAATTATTCAACTTAATTGAAGGGGTACGAAAATTGCAGAGATGCCCTTCAATTGGAAAGAACTACAAACGTAATGTTGAAAGGGATCTAATTGCAGGCTACAATTTCAAAGACGATTTCTCCAACGCCGCATCTACATCAAGCAATTCGTTGGGAGACGAATTTTTAAAAGCGGAGGAGAGTTGATGCAGCGTGAACTCGACACATCGGGTCGTCTATTTAAATAAATTATGGTCGTTAATTTTATTTACGTTTATTTAAATTATCATATCTCTAATTAAATAATTGAGATCGCCTGTGATCTCCAACAATTATCCGTAGATTTGATTTTTAAATTAGTCGGTTAATTAGTTAGAGTCCAATTAGGATAATTAGTGGTCAAATTAAATTAGTTTTCTATTTTTGTAATGACATCCCTCCTATATAAAGGGATGAGGGTCCAGTGTTTTTATTCAGTCAAGTATTATGAAAAATTGAGATTTTATCTCCCTCTCTATTTTCTCTCCTCTCTCAACGTGGTCTTCACAGTTCTTCTTCTTCAACCTCGCGCTACAGGCGTGTTCTTCTTCTCAACCCCTCTCTTTCTTCCACCAAATTTCCACCGCCCATATTATTTTAATTATCAACACCGCGCCGATTCCCGTTTGCATCAATTATCCACCAAACCACATGTGCTTACACATCTCAACAGAATGGTGTGGCGGAAAGAAAGCATCGTCACCTTCTTGACATCACTCGAACCCTTCTTATCCAGAGTTGTGCGCCTATCACTTTCTGGGGGGATGCTGTCCTTACAGCCTGCTACCTGGTCAATCGCATGCCATCATCTGTCCTTGGTGAGAAAATTCCTCTTTTTGCCATTTTCCCTGATAAGGAATTATTCTCACTTACTCCTCGTGTCTTTGGTACTGTTGCATTTGTTCATCACCTATCTCCTGGACTTGACAAACTCTCTCCTAGAGCTGTCAAGTGTGTCTTTGTAGGTTACTCTCGGACTTAGAAGGGTTATCGTTGTTATGACCACATAAACAAGAAATATTTTGTCAGTGCTGATGTTACATTTTTTGAGCCCGTTATGTACTTCTCCCCTGCAGGTGACAGGTTGGTCTCGTCCACTACCAACGATGATGTCTATGTTCCTCCTCGTCCTAGTTTGAGTTCACCTGAGTCCACTCCAGCTCCTGTTGCTACGCCGCCGCCACCACCACCGCCACCTCTACAACCACCTATTCCACCTTTACCTAAATTCTATACATGTCGGTCAGGTCCTGCTCAGACTACACGTCAGGCATCCATCACGCCTCAGGTACGTTCAGATGGCATCACTAATGATGGGTCAGATATTGTACATGTGCAGGATTCTTCATTGCAGGAGGCTACACCATCCAGTACAGCAGACGACGACCTTGATGTTCCTATTGCTATTCGGAAGCAGAAACGGACTTGCGTGTCTTATCCTTTTGCTTCCCGGGTGTCCTTTCACCGCCTTACAGGCGACTTTCAGAGGTTTGTTGCGGCTTTGTCTTCCGTGGATATACCACGGACCTATCAAGAAGCTATGAAGATCGATTGCTGGCGATTGGCTATGGAAGAAGAGATGTGTGCTTTACAGTCTCGTGGTACATGGAGCTTGGTTAATGCTCCATCTGACGCATCCATTGTTAGCTGCAAGTGGGTATTCACAGTTAAATACCATGCATATGACAGTCTTGATCGGTACAAGGCACGACTTGTTGTGAGAGGTTTCACACAAACCTATGGCGTGGACTATATGGATACATTTTCTTCAGTGGCTCATCATTCTACTCTTCGCATTCTTTTATCGGTTGCTGTGGTACGTGACTGGACTATATCTCAACTTGATGTCAAGAATGCCTTCTTGTATGTAGATCTGCAGGAGGAAGTCTACATGCAGCAGCCACCAGGGTTCACTGCTGAGGGGGAGAAGCATATGGTATGTAGACTTCACAAGGCGATTTATGGCCTCAAACAGAGTCCAAGGGCATGGTTCCAGAAGCTTCCCACCTAATTGAACGACAGGGATTCAAAAGATCAAATGCGGATCACTTGTTGTTTATTCAGAAGATTTCTACAGGTACGGTTGTCATCATGGTCTATGTTGATGATATTCTGGTTACAGGAGATGATGTTCAGGGAGTAGAGAAGGCAAAAGCATTCCTGGACCGTCAATTTGTCACGAAGGATCTTGGTACCCTAAGATACTTTCTGGGGTTGGAATTTGCTAGGAATGCACAGGGTCTGGTGATGACCCAAAGGAAATACATTACAGATTTTCTGATTGAAACAGGCATGGTTGGATGTAGACCATCAAGTACTCCTATGGATCCGAGCATGAAACTGTATGACAATGATACTGCAGAAGTGGACAAGAGGAGATATAGAGAGATGGTGGGCAAGCTCCTTTATATTACCAAACTCGACCCGATATTGCTTTTGCAGTAAGCCGGGTGAGTCAATTTATGGAGCAGCCAAGACAAGTTCATATGGATGCCATATACATGATACTGAGGTATCTAAAGTCTTCTCCAGGCTCAGGGTTGCTATTTCGAAAGAGCACAGAATTATCTATTTCAGCGTGTGCAGAAGCAAATTATGGCAGGGTGTCCTAAGGATCGAAAGTCTACTTCAGGATTCGCCGTTTTTGTTGGGAGCTCTCTGGTTTCTTGGAAAAGCAAGAAACAAACTATTGTGGCAAGGTCTAGCGTTAAATCTGAATATAGGACCATGGCGCAAGCGAGCACAGAGATGATGTGGGTTCGAGCTGTGCTAGAAGATCTACATATAGTTGTACCTTTACCCATGCAGCTTCAGTGTAATAATCAGGCAGCATTGTTTATTGCCAACAATCCAGCATTTCATGAAAGAACAAAGCATATCGAAGTAGACTGCCACTACACGAGAGATATGATCCAGAGAGGCTTGATATCTACATCTCACGTTAGCTCAAAGGATCAGACTGCCGACATATTTACCAAGCCGCTGCTCAGAGGATCCTTTCAGAGATGTTCTTCCAAGCTGAGCATGATAGATATCTATGCTCCACCTTGAGGGGGAGTGTAGAGACTTATGTTATGATATTATGTACCGTTTCTTATTTTCTGTTTAGTTTCTGGACTCTTATGTACTTTACCCATGGGGTCTCTATATAAGAGAGCCTAGGGTTCCTTGGAATAACAAGTTACTCATTTCCACCAACAAGAGTCAATAAGAGAAAAGTTTGTCTCAAGAACTGGACTCGATAACTTGATTATACAAGTATACTATATGTTAATAATAACATAGAAGTGAGGTGTGCATTTTGTGCATTGCACATTTTCGTACGTTATTAATCTAGCTCAATTGTATAGACAAAACTTATTTGTTATTTCATTAAGGGGTTGATAGGTTGACTCCACCTCAATGAGCCCAAGCCTCCTATGTTGAGAATAATGGAGATTGATGCCAAAGACAACCATAGTTTGGCCTATTTGAGCTCGAGTCTGAACTCATGTCGTCAAACATGCATGACAGTTTATTCCATGGTTCAAGGCATCGAAAATCAAAAGACAACAAGTTTATTCCATTCAAGGCATCGAAAATCAAAAGACAATCAGATGCGCTAATATAAGCAAATCTATGCAAAAATTATGTTCTTAAACATATTTTTCTGGTAAACTACTAACAACTAGCTACATATCATTCATGCCACCCTTATATATGACTGATCTATTTTGAAATGATGATTATAAAAGCATGACTTATCACTCCAACACGTATCATTAGACATGTATTCAGTTTCATTATGCAAATGAGCCATAATATCTAATATTTAAAGTGAAGAAAAAAACTACTCATGAAACAACTTTAACAGGAAGATCCCACCAAATCAAATTTTTACATGAATCTAAGAAATAGTAGAAATTCTTGATTAATGCATTACAACATGACTACAATTTACTTTATCATGGTTCTGCTGTGGGATTTAGACCTCAAAATGTGCTCAACCAAAAATGTAGCCCAAATATGTTAAAGCTTTAATTTAACTGTTCCGTAGATTATTTTACTTGCCAAAATATCTTACCAGGGAACCCGCATATAGCAGAAAATGTAATGGCATTTAGCATGAATAGTGAGTAACAGAAAGGGAGAAAAAAAGAGTTAATAAATAAATCATGACTGCTAAATTGTGTTAATGGTAGGTGGATTTCATGCTGATGGGCAAGTGACATGATAATGGTGCCAAGGAAGGTCTTATGAAATACTTTAGTGATGAGCTACCGGCTTATAAATGCCGCTTTGCAGAATAGGAGGGAACTTTGTGAATAATCTAGGGATCTTGTTTGCATCTGAAAGCGGCAATATGTGGTTACTACTAGGGAAATGAAAATACTGGTTTGTCTTTCCATGAGTAGGTTGTTAAACATTGTAGAATACTCTGATGTTGTGTAGTTAAGAAGATGTGATAGTTTTTAACCCCAGGTTGTCACTATTTGACTTTTGTATTTTTTTCCAAGCACAATATTTCTGCATGCAAAAAACTTTTAGGTAAATATGGCATTTCTGGATCTAAGCTCAAATAAGACCCAGATTAAATCAGTTTGGAAGTAGGCAACCATATAGCCGCTTGGTTGTTGTTGCAGCAAAGATTGGTAGCTTGTTACAAAATAGGAATGCAGAAGCGAAGTATCACAGATGAATAAAATAAACATCGAACAACGGGATTTTAACGTGGAATCCTACTCCCTGAGAAGCAGGATGAAACCACGGGAGAACGCCTCAAAGGGTTGTTGTGTCTATTGCACTTTCTCACAGGATACATGGGGTGTAGGGTTTCTTATATAGCCCTCACTGAGTCTCCACATCCCACAGTTGGTAGATGTGGGACTAAACCACTAGATGTTGTAGAGGGTTATATATGTTGCGATGTACTGTTTCGTATTTTCTATTTATATATTGTACGTCTATGTAATTTACCCAAGGGTTTTCTCTCTATATAAGAGACCCGAGGGCTCTATGGAATAACATATCAGAGTATTGCTTACTCTAACATGGTATCAGAGCCCTAACCCTAACCTAGGGTTTCCTCCACCCGCCTTCCCCCCCCTCCCCCCCTCCCGCCGCCGGCCTCTCCAGGCCCTCCCGCCGCCGCCAACAGGCCTCTCGCCAACCCCCAGGCCCCTCCGCCCCTCCGCCGGACCCCCAGGCCCCTCCGCCGGACCCCCAGGTCCCTCCGTCGGACCACCAGGTCCCTCCGCCGGACCCCCAGGCCTCTCCGGTCCTGCCGCCAGGCCTTCCAGGCCCCAGCCCCGCCGCCTGCGAGGCCCCAGCCCCGCCGCCGACGCTTCACCAGCCCCGCCAGGCCCCTTCCGGCCCCCAGCTCCGCCGTCTCTTCTCCGCCGAGGCTTCACCAGCCTCACCGTCGTCCGCCTCGGTTCGGTCGGGCTCGGGTCGATGACGGGTTCAAGTGCATAACGTCTACATATGCACTTGAATCCTCAACGGTCTCGGTAGACACCAGTTTCTTTGTCTATCATCCCTAGTTCAGATTCTCCGGCAGTATGTCAGAACAAAAGGTCGATATGCCCGCCATAGGTGCCTTTAAAGGTTCGGCACCAATCATCAAAATGGACGGGACGAACTACGAACTGTGGGCTATGCAGATCCTCAGTCTTATGCAGTCATGCGGTAAGAAGCATATTCTTACCGAAGACGAACCGCCGGAGAAGAAGGGAATATATGCCTCATGGGAGGCCGATGACGCGTATGCCAAAGTTTGGCTCTCAGGAACGCTCACTACGGAGATAGCGAATGATGTCCTCCATCAGCCCACCGCCAAGGCGATGTGGGATATTCTGGCCACGACATACTCTCAGGTGCAGAACGAGACAAAGATGCTGCAGCTGCAGCATGATATTTTCACCACGAAGCAAAATGGGAGGCCTCTTCATTCTCTGTACACATCCCTTCGTGGAATGTTCGAGAAACTTTATAGTACCATCCCACTCACAGCCACGCCGGAACAGCAGAAGATGTTCCGCAACGCCACTATGGTTGGCGTATTACTTGCTGCTCTTGACCCGGAATATGAGGCAGCACGCTCTCAGATCCTTGCCGATGCCACCATTCCACCGATGGAAGAAGTCTACAGAAGGCTCAGTCGTGTACCTGTTCCATCGAATACAGCGACTCCACCTCCCTCGGCAATGGCAGTCTCCAGAGGACGAGGCAGTTCGTCCTCATTTCGTGGCAGGGGAAGTGGTGGACATGGCCGCGGAGGTCGCATATGCTCTACGTGCTCATTCTGTCGTCGTACTGGTCATTCGGAGGATACATGCTATTCCAAGCATGGCTTCCCTCCTTCTGCACGTGTCGTTGATCATGTTCAGGGTCCACCAGCATCTACTCCAGATCACAGGTTCGAGGAGCTAGTGGCACGGCTTCGTGATATCATGCCACAGTCATCATCAGAGGGTGCTGATGCTTCTGATGTTGCGACTTCGGCGTTAGCTAGTACATCTGCTTCAGCCAGTGCCTCAGGTAGTCCTTCAGTCTCATATCATAACCATGATCTTACAGGATGGATTGTTGATTCTGGAGCCACCCATCATCTCTGTCATGAGAAAGATATCCTGCAGTCCTATAGAGTTGTTCAGCCTGGTCGCTCTTTACTTATTGTTGATGGCACTCATTCCCCTATCATTGGTCAGGGGGAGACGGCTTTGCTGCCCTCTATGCACTTACAGAATGTTCTTCATGCACCAGAATTCTCTATGAATCTCTTATCCATTAGTCAGATTACACGAGATTTGCACTGTCGTGCTATTTTTGACCCATCGTCTGTTATTTTTCAGGACATACTAACGGGCAGGGTGATTGGCTGTGGTTTTGAGCACAATGGCCTCTATCGTCTCGTACGGAACTCTTATGCTGGCATCTCACTACATTCCCAGGGCTCCGTATCTCCGTATACCTGGCATCTTCGGTTTGGTCACCTGCCGCTACAGAAAATGCGTCACCTCCTGCCTCAGATCTCTCCGAGTTCGTCATTTCGTTGTGAAACATGTCAGTCAAGGTTCAGGAAAGCGGTATGTGTATGCGTTCGGACAGGTCACTGAATAGCGCTTAAGCGGTATGCGGGGGCATATGCGGGGTATATGCGGTTCTACGCGGTTTCCTAATTTTTTATTTAAAAATAAATAAATATATACAAAAGTGACTACAACAGAACTAAATTTATTTATAATTGTGGTCCAACAGAAGATCTAAGAAAAATAACATTCGTAGAGTTCAAAATAATCTCTATCAATCAAATATCAATACTTCAATAGAACGGTTAGCACACAAAATAATTGACAACAATCAACAAAATAAAAAAGTTAGCGCACAAAATGCCTCTATTGTTGAATATAATGTCATTTATCTTTGTCATTATATTTATAATTGATCCTCCATCAAAAGTACTGAACTTTACCTATAATATATTACACTTATAATAACTATTAGTTGACTAAATTAGTTTCCTAAATTATTAGTATATTATTCTTTTTCTTCCTTGCGTGTTTACTCCAATCTCACAGTACAACTACTTTGACGATGGATATAAATTGTCCTGGAATGCTTGGTTGGCATACATGCAAAAGTAAGGAAAACATAGCACAAATAACACAACAAAACATGGCACAAATTAAAAAAATAAAAAATAAATAAAAAATGGGTATGCGGCCGCACAGACGGCATATGCGGCCGCATAGCCCGCATATGCGGCCCGCATAAGCGCACAGGGCGCATAATGCGGGGTTTCAGGAAAGCGGTGCGCTGAGGGCACCGCATACGCATATGCGGCCGCATATGCGGCCGCACGGGCCGCTTTCGTGAACACTGATGTCAGTTAGGGAAGCACCATCGGTCCAGCTTCCCCAGTCGTCAGAGTCGGAGCAGTCGCTCCCCTTTTGAGTTATTTCACATAGATATTTGGGGTCCCAGTCGTGTCCCAGATCATCAGGGGCACAGGTTCTATTTAGTTGTGGTTGATGATTTTTCTAGAGTATCCTGGACTTTTCTTCTTAAAAATAAATCCGAAGCAGGAAGTGTTATTCAAAATCTTATCAATGAGGTTCAAAATGTTTTTTCATCTACTGTTAAGTATGTGCGTACTGACAATGCATTGGAATTCTGCACTCTTTCCCTTGCTCGCTTTCTTTCTTCTAAAGGCATTATCCACCAAACCACATGTGCATACACGTCTCAACAGAATGGGGTTGCAGAACGGAAGCATCGACATTTCTTTGACATTGCTCGCACATTACTTATTCAAAGTTGTGCCCCATTATCCTTTTGGGGGGATGCTATACTTACAGCATGCTATCTGGTCAACCGTATGCCTACAACTGTTCTTGGGGAAAAGTCTCCTATCTCTGTTCTCTTTCCTGACAAAGATTTGTTTACACTTACACCTCGGGTCTTTGGCACGGTTGCGTTTGTTCACCGATTATCTCCAGGACTTGATAAGCTATCTCCTAGGGCTATCAAGTGTGTTTTTGTGGGCTACTCCAGGACACAGAAAGGATATCGTTGCTATGACCCAGTTCATGACAAGTACTATGTGAGCGCTGATGTTACATTTTTCGAACCGGTCATGTACTTCTCCCCTGCAGGTGACAGATTGGTCTCCTCCACATCCACAGATTCTAATGTCTATGTGCCTCCACCTCCAAGCCTGGGTCAATCCTCTACTCCACCACCACCACCACCTCCATTTGTACCTTTTCCTAAGTTCTATACGAGGCGAACAGGCCCTGCTCAGGCTACATGTCAACCATCCAGCACGCCTCAGGTATGTTCTGATGTTATCACTAATGATGGGTTAGACAATGCACCTGTGCAGGAGCATTTACTACAGGAGGATCAACCAGTCAACACAGTGACAGATGATCTGGATCGGCCCATTGCTCACAGGAAGTAGCGAAGACAATGTGCATCATATCCTCTTGCCTCTCAAGTCTCATTTCATCGTCTCAATGGGGATTTCCAGAAATTTGCAGCTGTTGTCTCATCAGTTGAGATTCCACGGACCTATCAAGATGCCATGAAGATTGATTGCTGGCGTCTGGCCATGGAAGAGGAGATGCGTGCCTTGCAGTCTAGAGTGACTTGGTCTCTTGTCCTCATTCCTCCAGGTGCCTCCGTGGTGAGTTGCAAGTGGGTGTTTACGGTGAAATATCATGCGGATGGACGTCTAGATAGATACAAGGCCAGACTTGTAGCACGCGGATTTACCCAGACGTATGGGGTAGATTATTTAAATACGTTTTCACCAGTGGCTAGACACTCCACTCTTCGCATCCTCCTATCTGTTGATGTGGTACGTGACTGGACCATTTTTCAGCTTGATGTCAAGAATGCTTTCTTGTATGGTGACCTAAAGGAGGAAGTCTACATGCAGCAGCCACCAGGGTTTGTTGCTGAGGGGGAGACTCAGATGGTGTGCCGACTTCATAAGGCTATCTATGGCCTCAAACAGAGTCCCCGAGCATGGTTCCAGAAGCTTTCCCAGCTAATTGAACGACAGGGGTTCAAGAGATCAAATGCGGACCATTCACTGTTCATCCAGAAGACTTCTAGAGGTACAGTTGTTGTCATGATATATGTTGATGACATCTTGGTTACAGGAGATGATGCTCAGGGAATTGAGATAACCAAGTCCATGTTGGAAAGCCAGTTCATTACGAAGGATCTGGGCACGATTCGATATTTTCTGGGGATAGAATTTGCAAGAAATGCACAAGGAATGGTGATGACTCAAAGAAAATATGTCACAGACGTGCTAGTTGAAACAGGAATGACTGGATGCAGACCTTCAAGTACACCTATGGACCCAAGCATGAAGTTGTACGACGATGATACCGAGGAGGTGGACAAAAGAAGGTACAGAGAGATGGTGGGTAAGCTCTTATACATTACTATAACTCGACCGGATATTGCCTTTGCAGTAAACCGGGTGAGTCAATTTATGGAGCAGCCGAGGCAAGTTCATATGGATGCCTTGTATATAATTTTGAGATATCTGAAGTCTTCCCCAGGCACAGGGTTGCTATTCAGGAAAGATACATATCTGTCTATTTCAGCTTGTGCAGATGCAGATTATGCAGGATGTCCAAGGGATCGTAAATCTACTTCTGGATTTGCTATCTTCATAGGAAGCTCTTTAGTTTCTTGGAAAAGCAAGAAACAGACTGTTGTGGCGAGATCCAGTGCTGAATCCGAGTACAAAGCCATGGCACAAGCAAGCGCAGAAATGATGTGGGTTAGAGCAGTCTTAGAAGATTTGAATGTAGATGTCTCCTTGCCTATGAATCTCCAATGTGACAATCAGTCAGCATTGTTTATTGCAAATAATCCAGCTTTTCATGAGAGAACGAAGCACATTGAGGTGGATTGTCATTATACTAGAGACATGATTCAGAAGGGCTTTATTTCCACTTCTCATGTCAGTTCAGAGGACCAGACTGTTGATATATTCACCAACCCATTGCTCAGAGGACCTTTCCAGAGATGTTCTTCCAAGCTGAGCATGATAGATATCTATGCTCCATCTTGAGGGGGAGTGTAGAGGCTTATATATGTTGCGATGTACTGTTTCGTATTTTCTATTTATATATTGTACGTCTATGTAATTTACCCAAGGGTTTTCTCTCTATATAAGAGACCCGAGGGCTCTATGGAATAACATATCATAGTATTGCTTACTCTAACAGATGTAGTAAATGGATCCTGGAGTGATCCATTTACCCATCAACTACAAGAGTGACGCATAACCAAATACTCCAACACACCCCCTCAAGCTAGAGCATTCAATGCTCAGCTTGGACAAACATAAAGAAATCTAAAACTCACTCTACAGGACACTACGGACAATATCAACTCAACACGCACATTGTCGATTGCTGTCGAGGACGTTGCTTCTCATATCGTGTAGGTGAGGAGTAGGGGTGTAAGAAAATTCTCAAGTTCGATATTCGCTCAGGTTCGACTCGCTAAAAGTTCGATTCAGATTCGGTTTGGAAATAAACGAACCGAACCTGAACACAAGTTTAGGCTCGATTAAATAAACGAACCGAACCTAAAAATCATAGGTTCGCTCAGGTTCGATTCGTTAAAAGCTCGATAAACATATACATATACATATTTACAAATCCTTATCCATAGAAGTGGACTTATTTTGAGATGAGTAGTTTTTATCCCAGGGTAAGTGAATTTTGTCTAGAGATAACTAGATATTTACGGGATAACCAGGTTTTATCTCGGTATAAACTATCCAAACATAAATAGTCACATCGTGTTTACAACATCTATCATCTATGGTCTAGTACTTTTCCCTTCTTTATCTTCAAATCAACAGAACAAGTACAATCATTACTTATTGAATATCTCCGCATTATTCTTATTCCTTATTCCCATCTGAATAGATATAAAATATATTATAATTATACTTTTTTCAAAGAGACGAATCCTTATTAATCTATTTTTTTCAAAAGATGAAGATGAGTTAGATAAAGAAAAAAATAAATGAATATTTATTCTAACTGTAAGTACACACATATATTTCCTTTTCTCTTCTTTTCTCTCCCTCACATTCGAGAATTCTTAAGTTCGATATTCGCTTAGGTTCAATTCGTTTAAAAAGAGGCTCGATTCGGATTCGGTTCGAAAATAAACGAACCGAACCTGAACACAAGTTTAGGCTCGATTAAATAAACGAACCGAACCTAAAAAATATAGGTTCGCTCAGGTTCGGTCCGTTTACACCCCTAGTGAGGAGGATGGACGGGCTGGAATGTGAGTCAAACTGGTGTGCTATGAACTACGTCTATCAGAGCCACTGAATCTGGATGATTCTCCACCTTGAGAACTCTGGCCCGCCACATGTGGAAGATTGGATCATGTGGACAATTGCTCCATCTCTGAAGGACCGAATAAAGAATGTCTCTAATTATCTATACGTAGATCTTTGAAGATGGGTCTCTCTTATAGGGACCTCAAAGTGGGTTCTCTCTCATAGGAACATCGGAAGGATCTCGTACTGGAGTTCATGATCGCTGGAGAATGGAGTCTGAAAAGTCTCCTCGTCGGAGAACTGGGACTCTCCCATCTGGCTCAAAGAATAGGATCTCTACTCTGGAGTCCCTATGAAACCACATGAAAATCCTAGCCCACATGGCATAGGGAATGGAATCTCTACTCTGGAGTCCCTATGGATCACAATCATGGCCGAAACACAAAAGATAGGGACCACAAACAATGATGGCAAACATGTGCACATATGAAAAGACCACATACATGTGTGTCTGAAACTGAAGACTCGGAACCAATCTGACGTTGAGTCTGAACAATCTGGCTGCCTGAAAAAACCTGAATTTGACATGGAATCGGAATCATTGCCGAAGAACTCTACACAATATCCCCCCTTTCTCCCATACTTGTCGGAAAACAAGCATCGACCAAGTTGGGAGAAGACAAGAAGACGAGGAAATTACAAAACATCACATAAGCCGCTAAATTTTTTTACATCTTTCCATTTCCCCCTTTTTTTGCAAATTTTTTTCTTGGCTATTTCCCCCACCCCCTTCTAATAGCCAATTCATCATTTGCGTATGGTTTTTTTGTGTGTGCACCTTTTTTTCTTTTTTTTCCTTTTTGGGATTTTTACCCGGCAGACCCTATAAACTTTGCCAATTACCTCCACGACCTTTGAAACAACTTAATTCCTCCCTCGACCCCGTAAACTTGCCAACTCTTACCCAACGAACCCTCCGGGTAACCTGTTTGAAGCATGTGGGGGTTCTTGGGGGTAATTTACAAGGCCGATGGGGTAATTACATTGTGCAAAAGGTCGTAGAGGTAATTTAAAAAGTTTATAGGGTCTGTCGGTAAAAATCCCTTCCTATTTTAACAAAATCTCTTGGCCCAAAAAGGGCCCAAAACATTGCAGCTCTCTCTCTTTTCGTTGAGACCAACATGGGCTCATTTTTTTAATCACACTCGTTTTTTTTTAAACCTCTCTCCCTCTTTTTGAATACAAGACAGCCACATGCCATTGGGCATCCCCTTTTTTTTAATCAACCGTAGCCCACTTAGCCCTTAATGGAGAGATTTTTAAAAAAAAACAGCCAGCCCTCGGGGCTTTATTAGGGTTCCCAACTGGGAACCCTTTCTCTTCGATCACCCGCCGCCCAAAGGAGCACGAGGGAGGGGGCGGCAGATATGGGACTCGGTGTCGGGGCATCGACCGTGAACGTGAGGGAGAGCCGCAATATTGCAATGTGTCACATGGAGGTGGCCTGGAGAAGGAGGAAGGCTCCGTGATGGCGCACGAGGATGGAGGCTAGAGATCTCACCCACAAGCCACCGTTATTTTCGTCGCCTCTAGGAATTTAAGGTGTTGTGAGGATCTACACGGAGAGATGTGAGGAGGTGCGACAAATGGAGGGGTGGTGCAATGGGACCCCACCGCATGTTGGGGTCGTGAGCTGCCAAGAGAGGAGGAGGTCCGGGAGGGGAGCGGCGCGAGAGGAGGCTCGTTGCCTTCTGCAGTTTGCCTGGGAGATGCTTCCGCTTGGAGCAGGGCTGTGCGATGCTGTCTGGATCGGAGATGGGGTGTGTCGCCCTTCTGAGCTGAGAACGATGCCTAGATCTGGAGAAGGGTTGTTGCGCATGGAGGCAAGGTGATGCGGCTTGGAAAGGCGCCGCCAGCACTGCGTGGAAAATGGTGGAGGATTTGTTGCCGCTGATGGAGCACGCCGCTGAAGGCACATGCAAGAGGAGTGCTTGAAGGGCATCTTCGCATGGTGCCATTGCGCGAGGGTTGCTTCAACTGGAGCCGATGTCGCGTGTGCCGCCTCCTCTTCATGTTCTGATATACTTTTTTTCCTTCGAAACTGCATGATGGAATCTGGACCTGGAACAGTACTCGTGGCTTGAAGATTCGATGCCACGGGGATGTGCCTAGATCCGAGCTCCACCATGGAGCTCTGCCTAGAGCAGGAACACAAAAATCTAGAGCATACGTATGGCAGCACATCTGAAAAGACCGCATCTCCACCCATCAACCATGGAGTGCCTCGAACAGGAGATGCGCACAGGAGATGCGCATAATAAGGGTTTTCAGAAAACCCTAGAACTTGATGTTGTAGCCAACTAAAATCGATTTGAACAAAACATGTTTAGGGTTTTTGAAAAAACTTGAAAAACCCTAGATCTTGAACATGAATAAATCTTCAGAACTTTAAATTTCCAACAAGAATCGAATCTCGATAAAATAACGAATATATATAAAACCTCGAGAATCGAAGCCACTCTAATACCATGTTAGGAAATAGGAATGCGGAAGCGAAATATCAGAGATGAATAAAATAAACATTGAACAACGGGATTTTAATGTGGAACCCTACTCCTTAAGGAGCGGGATGAAATCACGAGAGAACGTCTCAAAGGGTTGGTGTGTCTATTGCACTTTCTCACTGGATATATGGGATATAGGGTTTCTTATATAGCCATCACTGAATCTTCACATCTCACAGTTGGTAGATGTGAGACTAAACCACTGGATGTGGTAAATGGATTCTCGATTGATCAATTTACCCATCAACTACAAGAGTGACACATAACCAAATACTCCAACATAGGTAATTAGGATAGCAAGTATCGTTTTCCTAAAAAAGTAGGCATTGGAACCGGGTGACCGTTCTGTTGGTAGTGGGTGTTTTCTACCACACGGGAGATCAGGGTTCGAATCCCAAGGGTGGGTCTTGGATGGGCCTCTATAGGAGGTTCATCCCATCTTTCAAAAAAAAGGAAGAAGCAGGCATTGTTGTCCTTCCAAGGGTCAAGAATTAAGTGGAAAGCATGTGTGGTGCCTCCGTTTTAGAATGCTAATCATTTTGGTCTTTTCAGTGTGGAGATATCGAACAGCTGACAAGTACCAACAGAAGCAACAAAGTCATGAATAAGCAGTAGGCAAATAAGAAGTTGACAGATAATGTACTTCGTTTGCCCTATTCGAGGATATAATTTATATTCACAGATAAAAACTCTGGAAAAATCTAGACATACCTTAGCCGTCTTGGTGATGCAGTTATTGTGAGGATTCAAGTTCCTGTTTGAGTTGATATTCACTTCACCAGCTAAGAATGTGTAAGCCTCAACAAGATGGTAGGAAAAACTGGTGAATCTTCAAGAAACAAACATGATGTTGATTATGGTATTTGACGAATGAATGGATAATATCTACATGTCATGCATATGCAAAATCCCAAATCATGTCTAGTCGGACATGTGAGGCATCAAAGAAATAGTGAAATATTTCAACAACAACTTCAAGGAGGCAACCGAGAAGTTTTTTCTTATAGATCAAGAAAAAAATCATAAAGGATACTTAGTAGACCCCTTCAATCTTGTATAAAAAGGGAAATTATGTATGGTTCCTTCTGATCATTGAGTACTAAATTATCGAGTCTTTAAGAACTTGTAAATTTTGTCTACCTTCAACTTGGTATGAACTGTGATTTATTCATCAAAAATCATAATCGAAGTCAAAAATAAACCTTTATTTTGCTGCCGAGCACAAGTGGACATGTCATGTATTGCATATTAGAAAAAACAAAAGACTTAAGGGCACGATGATGGAAACATCCACTGTAAATTTTGCAGTAGGAAACCAAGACCAATCAAAATCAATAAGTCAAATTTTCTCCTCTCCAAAATTGGAACAACCTTATCTCAAGTTTGTCCTACCATGACAGCAACTTTGTTATCAAAATAGCACGTAAGTTACATCCAACAACTGGTAATTCAGTACCTGATATTGAGATGGGAAGGTGAAAGAACACAAGTGCTTCCTGCTTCTGTGTTATACCTATCTAAATCCTTGTGATCCATATATCATGTTCCTGCATCAATTGAGAATGACATTGCTGCTTCATTGCCGCTGCATGTCATATCAGTCAATTAGAAAAGTGACATAAATATGGTTTGCTTTGTCCAGTTTGGAATGCTCCGACGATCTTCATGCACGACGTACATCAAGTGCATGTGCATCCCTTTAAATACTAGCACAGTATGTCCTTTTATCATCTTGAACAAAACCCCTACTAGCACAGCATGTCCTAAAACTTATCATCTTCAACAAAACCCCTTCGCAGCATTTCATCATGCAGTAAGAATGCCTCTTTTGGATTATCGTTAGCAATATACCCATTTATCATAGTTGTGTAAGTAGAACTGTTAGGTACTAGTCCTTTGCCAATCATACTTTGGAGCAAGATCTCAGCTTCTTGCATACTTCCTAATGTGCACAAACCACCCAAAAGCACGTTGTATGAAATAATATCAGGTAGCACTCCTTGCCTTTCCATTTTTTTAACTACAGTAAAAGCCTCGCGCATCATCTTATCTCTTACATATCCACCAATAAGTGTATTGAGCGTCACTCTATCTGGATGAACACCATCTTCAGACATTTTATGCAAAACCTTTACTGTTTTCTTTGTGTTCCCTGAGCGGCAAAAACCTTTGATGATGGAATTATATGACACGATATTTGGTTTGATGCCTTTTCCTATCATTTCATTCCACAGAGACAGTGCATCATCTATGCATCCCTTTGAGCTATATCCATCCATTAGAGTACTGTATGTCACTGCATTAGGAGAAATTTTTTGCTTTCCCATTTCACTTAATATCTCAGTGATTTTTTCCATGTCTCCATCCTTGCACAAACCATCAATTAAAGTGTTGTAGGTTACAATATCTGGCTTCAGATTCCTCTCAACCATCGTGTGAAACAGTTTCAATCCTTTGTCAACACAACCATCTTTACAATAACCATTAATGAGCACAGTGAACGTGAAACAGTCAGGAGCTATCCCCCTCTCTGTCATTGCCATGAAAAGTTGATCTGCGTCAGATAACCTCCTCTCCCTTACCATACCATTCAAAATTGTGTTGAATGTGACTATATCAGGAGGGCAATTTTCTCTAAGCATTTCATCTAGCATCTGAAGTGCTTCAGATAATAAATTCATCTTAACAAGTCCACTAACAATCATTGTATAAATAACACTATCCGGCATCAAACCAAAATCTTTCATCTTTTTGAAATACACCAGAGCTTGCTCAGCATCCCCTTTCCTTGAAAATAATCCAATGAGAGAGCTAAAGCTAACTAAATCAGGAGAAAGCCCATGTCTCAGCATCTCCTCGTAAATTTTAACAGCTTCACACAACTCTCCTGCTCTGCAAAACCCACCGAGCAGGATGTTATAACTGGCGGTATTTGGCTCCGTTCCTCGAGCAGTCATGCTATCCAAGAATTCCTTTGCTCTAGCATACTTCTGCTTCTTGCAGTACCCGTTTAAAATCGCATTATGAGTTACAACATTGGGAATCATGCCCTTATCCAACATCGACTTCAACAACTCTAGAGCTTCCTCAAGGAGCCCTTCTCGACAATGTGCATCTATCGACGTATTATACGTCACCCTATCTGCAAAGATCCCTTTTTTCTCCATTTCATTCAAAAATCCATCAACTTTTACGAAATTCCTCTCCTTACACAATGCATTGACCATGATATTCAAAGTATAAACATTAAAATCACTCCCTAGCTTCTTCATCTCCTCAAAAATCTCGTGAACTAGATCGACCCATCCAACCCGTATCAATCCTGCTAGCAACCCGTTGCATGCATTGATCGAAACACGAATATTTCTCTTCCTCAACTCCCGGAATGCCTCCGCCCCCTCCCTCAGCTTCCCTGCCTGCACGTAAGTCCTCACAAGCAGATCGGACACTACGGGATCGGAACCGCACCACTCGCGATCCTGGATAAGCGCATCCACGATCTCCCGCCGCGAAGCGCCTTGCCTCCTGACCATCCGGAGGATCAGGGACTGCGCATCGGAGATCCTCCGTAACGCGAGGCACGCGTGGATCATCCCGGCGAGAGATTCTTGCGAGTGGCGGATGTTCGTGCTTCCGAGGACAAAATTGACGAAGGAAGACGCGAGGGGGAGGCTCCTGGAGGTGGCGCATCGGGCGAGGACGTCGGCGACAACGGAGGCAGGGATGGGGCGACCGAGGAGGGAAGCGAGGTCGCCGCGGCCGAGGGCGAGGAGGATCCTGGATGTGATGGCGGAGGGAGGGTTAGGTGTTAGGGTTCCGGCGGGGAGGAGAGGGGGAGAGCGGCGAATGGTGGTAGAGGAGAGGGCTCGTCTTGATGGGGAGGTGAGCATTTTGAAGAGGGAGAGGGAGGGGGGCGGGAGGTGTGTGGTGCGATTTTATAGGGATTGGGTTTCGTTGCTTGGTTGTTAGAGAGAGAAGCTTATTCTTAATCTTTCTTTTAAATTTTATTACGTGTTTTGATAAATGGAAGATGGATATGTTTGTAGAGGCATGATTTTATTTAGGTTTTGATAAAATTGTTGGTCGGTGGTTATTTCAAAATGATGATAAGAAAAATGTGATTTAGTAGTATATCTAAACCTGGACTTTTACCCCAAGCTCTTTTCATGCGAGTGGCCTCGCGTAGGGCCTGTTTAGTTGACATGGTACATTGTACTTTTACATACCTTTAGCTCCAACCATTCATTCCTAGGTTGAGATTACTTGTATTGACTCTACAATTTCTTTGCTATAATATTTTTTAGTCATGTTCAAATAAAATTATTAACATAAAAAATATATTATAATTATTAAAAAAGTTAATATACACGTAATCAATGTCACATCACATCACAATTATCAATCCAACCCTCTCAAGTCCCAACCCTCCAAACAACTACTATTCACTGAAGGATAGCACCACCCGGCCAAACTCAGTTACCAAACAAGTCCTTAAGAACAGGGGGTTGTGTTTGTGACGATGCCTCTTCCTCTCATTTTTTGCTTTGTTCTTGATCACATGTCTGTCGGTGGTAATTTTTTGTACCCTTTGGAGCATGTGGTTGAACATTTGTATCCTCACTCGACAATTGGGGAAGACAAGGCAGGGGTTCTCATTTTTTCTTTTACACGTGTCTGGCATGTCATGCAAGGCATTTTATCTCGTTTTAATGTGAAAAAACCATATCTGTGTTGTTCTCTTCTTCTCTATCCCCATTCAAGTGATCGGTGGCAGCGACACCTCCTATGTTCTCGGCAGTTAGTGGCAATGGCGGTGAGCTGGACGGAGAATCTCTGTTTCAGCTTCTCTAGGTCTTCTTCTTCATCTTTTCTTCTTACTTTGTCTTTTGTTTATTTGCCCTGCTACCTCCCTCCTCTCCCCTAGATTCACCTGTAACGTCCTGGGCTTAGGTTCCCGGCTTGTTATCGAAGCATTACTGACCCTAACAACCTCTTGGGATCGGGCCCATACGGACCCGATTAACCACCCCCAAAATGCTTAAGCCGGGTTGTTCGGTAGTAAGCTCCTCGCTATTTATCTCATCCGGAAATTTTTCTTTCCATGGTATGGGACTTTGTTTGGGATTTTTACATCACCATTCTCCTTGTTTCGTCTGAATCATACACATAATTCGACATGATCACAACGGTTATTCTTCCTCCTCGCCTTCCTATTCTTCTTCTAAACCTACCATCTCCGACTGAAGCATGACCAGAGTTTAGTGCTTCACTCCCTCCACGTTCACAAAGTACCGCACCTCCCCCCTACTTTATGTGTAGCCAAATCTAACTGAGCATCTTGCTCAAGCCACCTTCGTAACTTGCGGGCCCAAGTCTTTGCACAAGAGCTCCATCTTCTGTGGTGGATCATCGAGTCACCCCGTATAATCTTCTCTCGACCATCTATATCATCACGTATCTTTTATGTGCATGTTCTTTTCTTATGTGACAATCCTTTAAGCAAGATCTGAAATCATGTGCATGGACGTGGATATGTCGGGCTTTCAACTATGTTTTTGAATGCGTGCAACCAAGGAAGCCATCAATGGATTTGGATGTTGATACTTGATACATATGGTTTTCTTGAATGGATATAGTTCCATAAATACATGAATTGTATATTTAATCGTGCCTGTTCAATTCAAGGAAGTTGTGCGAGGAATACTAAATGTTTTCGGGCACTAATAATGACATTTTAGAGTACCACGTAAGGGACATGATATTGAGGGCTTTCTTTAATAGCAATTGAGGCATACAAGGAAGATGTGCTTCTTTTGTTGTGCTCGTTAATGCGAAGGTTCAGAAATGTGATTATACTTGCAAAAATTACTAATACTAAAATAGTAAAGATAATTCAAGGGTACATGTTCTCCGTGCATAGCTTACTTGGATGTGGTGACTATAATTTATACTATGAAATGATTTAGTTTGATTGCATTGGATGTGGTACCATAGTATACCTCAATAAACATGTGTTGTAATAATCAATACATGCTATATGATTACAACACATCATTACATTTGAATGTCGAATTAAAAAGAATGATATCCAATCAGTAGTCTGGTTCGTTACAACAACTCATAGTTTATTTATTATTTTATATATCTACGGATGTTAAGTACACACAAGAATATTATGCTCTTATTATTCACAATGGCTGCAATATTCATTTCTAAAGTTTTGTGCAACAACAAATTCCGGTTCATTATTTTGTAGAAAAACTTTGTATTGATCATTGGTAAACAATATTATGGTACGTATGTTCATAACATCTCGTGCACTGTGCATGTATATTTCATTCACGTGATCTTAAGATATCTGAAGTTTTGTCCAATGATTTTGATTACATTGGACGTTCTTTCATCTGTATAAATTACATCTTAACCTTTTATCAACTTCTTTCACACTTATACATATCTTTCGGTTTTATGGTTCACAAATATATATATATATATATATATATTTGTTTAATTTCTTTGCAATATTATGATTGCCATAGTTTTAATATGTATTTCCTGCATATGCTTCGTTTACATGTAGGTTATCTCAACAAGGAGGAGAGCCCAACATATGGGTAGCATATGGATTCAAGCATACGATATAGTATAAAATAAATTTTAGGGCACCCCTACATGATCAGAGATAAGACCTTTCATGGTTTATACACATACAATCTTGTTTCACATGTACATACATATTCGACAATTGCATTAATGATAATTAGCATATTTTATATCAAAATGTCAATGAATATGCGTCATGCATGAGTTATCTAATTGTAAATGGTTTTTGATATACGAGAGCAGAAAAATAATTATACTCGATATGTCTATATATTGCCACCCACCATTTTATATCAAAATGGCAATGAATAGCAGGGGATTTTCACCTGTAATTCATCCTATTTGCATTAAAATGATTATACTCGATGTGTCTATATATTGCCACCCATTTAATACAACATATGAACTTAATTTCATGGGAAAATGAAATTTAAGTATTTCATTTGATTAAAAATGAGGCATACGAAAGGATGCAACACATTGCAGATACAAATGGAAAGTAAAAAAACTTACCACTTACTCCGATGCGTTGAGAAGGTCTTAAATTGTCCGACAACTGAGTATATGAATTACCTATAAGACACCTACTAGGAATCATATGAGTTTAACAAAGGGTAAAAAGGATACTATTAGGGTGTGTTTGGTTAGCGGGTTAAGGCGGGTTAAATTAGTAGAGGGTAACCCGTTTTTGAGTTTTGGTGTTTGGATAGAGGGTTAAACTAGGGGTGGGTTAGAAGTGGGTTTGTTGTGATATGATTGTATTGAAGTTTGAAAAAGTGTGTAGTTATTGTGATGTGATTGTATTGGAGTTTGGAAAAGTGAGTAGAAGTGGAGTATTTTATAATTTTTAAAAAAAGATAAAAGTTGGGGCCCACTAGGAGTGAGAAGAAGTGGGGTAAGGGGGGGAGTTTACCCCTCAAACCGAACGGCCCCTTAGGTCATGTTTGGTAGGAGAATAAGCCATGGAATAAGGGATCAATTCTCCTCCCGACACGGTTCCCAGTGGTACGACTATTCCTCATTATTCCATCTTATTTCATTCTTATTACTATCTTTATCCCACCTTACCTACCTTTATTTCATCTTATTCTCCTTATTCCTATCCTCCAGCCGGACAAAAAATCGACCCTTATTCTCCTTATTCTCCATCCTTATTCTTGCTTATTCCCGAACCGAACGGGCCCTTAGTGTCATATGGAAGAATCACATGCCGAAAACTTGAGGTGAAAACTCATTGTTTCAATGTGAGATTGGAGTGCTTCATTTCAAATGTTCTTTCCCTTTGCATCAGAATTTTTACTATTTTTATCCAATCTTATTTTGATTTTATTTTCACTACTTATTATAGAAAAGCTCTCTCACATGACATTATAAGGTGCTTACTATTTGAAAGATGTATCTTCTAGATTGACGAGATTTTTTCACAGAATATATTATAGGTCAGATTTGTTTTTATTCTTCTCTCCTACTTTCATGCTTTAATCTACTAAAGAAATAATTAAACTATTGATCATATTAAAATATAGATGTTAATGATCAAAATATAGATAGCATCAACTATAAAACAAACAAACATTGCATCTCAGTTTTTTGTCTATATTTGGTGAAAACCAGATTTATATCACTATATTTTCATTTTTTTTAAGAAACAAAGGTTTTCTTTATTTTTTAATATAAAATTTATAAAAAAATCTATAAATTTAGAGGTCGGTCTTATCCACTCACATTAAAATAAACATGTGATCATTGTTTGTTGATATCCTAATTATCTTAATAGTCATGTTTCGTTAATGAAAATATTATTATGATTTATCATTCAAACACTTATTTGTATATATTAATTGATATCCAACATATTATTGATTATTGTTTAATTGAATTATAAGGTGGCTTTAATGAATTTTTATGTTTATCGTCTTAATTTTATCTATGTAATAACATTTGTATTATACTCCTATTACTTTGTCTTTTCCAGATAAAAATTGAATTATTCTCATTTGAAATACTAATACATTGTTTTCTTTATTAAAAATACAACAATGATTTCATAGTCATGTATTTTAAGTTGTTGTAGCTAAATTTCTTCGTAGTTGAAAAAGGTGATATAATTTGAAGGCCTTATAGGAACCATGTTACAGCTTCTTTCCGATATATATAATCATCTTCTATAAGAAAGGCATATTAGCTTCAAAGCATGCTAATTTTAAATTTATTTGATGTCATATTTTTAAAATCTTCTTTCGAAAGATTTTGTTGTTTTATCGGTCTATATGCATTCCAAAACCAACTTCATGGAATAAAACTGGCATTCTTTTTTATCGAGGATATGTTTGTCCTCTGGGACAAAAATAATAAATTTTAATTACTATTATAACTACTATTTTTATATTCAGAACCACATCAACTGTTGATATTAGTTTAGTGATGAATTTATTATTGTTGTTTGCGTAGTTTTCAAATGAATTGTAGTGTCAATAATTGTTGCTTTATTGCTATTGTTTTTCTACTTAAGCGGAATCAGTTTTATTCGGGCGAATTGATCTCAAACCTATTGGTGGTTATTAATGACAATTGTATTATGTTCCCTCTACTTTAGCATTTAATATATTCACCGTCGAGAAGCGCGGGTATGCATGCTAGCATTTATGTTTGATGCAACTTTTTCATGTGGATTGAGTGGTGTGAATTTTTTTTAATACGTTCGAATGAATGATTTCTTGACAGTATGCGATCTGTTTTTTGTAGGTAAGATACCGAGGAGGTTATCTAATTTGTTTTGTTGTTAGAATTGTGAGTTTCTTGTGATACGATATTAATGGAGTTTGAGAATGATTGGATTCTGGTTACTTTGTGATATTTAGATGGTAATATGTGATAATATATTTTTTTTCATTTAACCAGGAGAATGGTAAAGAGAGAGAAGGGGAGAGAGAAATGTTATGTTAATGGAAAAATTTAGGCAAATCAACATCTATTTAATGTCGACTCCGAGAATAAAGAAGTTATGTGAAGAGGGCTTAGTTGATTGGATTTAAATAACGGCTGACTGGATTTCATTGAACGCTCAATAAATGATATTAACTACAAGAATAAACACACTCGATTGAGTGTATACGTCAGTTGATTGAAGATAAATTAGTCATTTGATAAAAACTTAAGTCGATAGGAATAGTGATTTGTGCTCAATATTCAGATAACTTGACAACGAGTCAACCATTGATCCAGTGAGTTGACTAGACAATTTGATCATAGAAACATATTATTGAATGAATATATATTCAACACTGTGTAGCTTTTCAAGGATTTCGATGCAAATGTCATCTTTATGCATCTTCTCTAAAATACTTTTTGCAATGGTATTGCATGTTATATCCTTCTTGGTGTGGAACAAATATCAACACTTTTTTGTCTTAGAATTCGAGTGTAACATAGTTTTGACTTGTGGTTGTAGCTTCCTAGAAATAACATGACTTTGCAACTTGGAGAAAAATACAAGGAAAATAACATATCTCGCATGTGTGTGATAATCAATCAAACAATGCACTTCATAAAACAAGGGTTAACAAAGCAAACAAATAACTATATTTAATAAATACATAATGAACATCAAGCGTAATGGTCAAGCGACTAGTATCTACTATAGATAACCTATAATCTTGTTTGTTACGCCCTTGGAAGAGGAAAAAGTGGTTCTTATTGCATACTCCTTTTCGCTTGCCTAAGTCGACTTGTAACTAGGAAATTCCAATTGGTAGTTTGGAAAGCATAATTCTCTGCCCCGATGATACTAGAAAGTGGGTCTCCTGCTTATGGAAATATTTTGAGCTTTCTATTCTCTAGTAGAATCGCTCATAGGAATCCATATCTCCTTGTTGAAAAAATCCCCCTCGAGGAAAAAGAACATCAAGACCCTCGACATTCCCTCATCAGTTGGCATGCACACTCTAGCTCATTCAATCGACATCACCGTCCAAGTTTCCGGACAGAAAGAAGAGCGGGCTATCACCCTTGCTCCTCATAACCACCTGAATCTTGTGATGTATTCTTTCTCTCGCATCTGAAGAACTCACTTCTATTTCCTAAAATCTCGCACCTTTCCAAGCCCCCCCTGTCACGACCCGTCCCGCTAACCGGAACGTGCCGCGACAGAGATCTTTCCTCTTCTTTTTCCTCAAGTAAACATGTGGCAATCTCATAAAACATAAAACCTTTGTATTTCAAGTTCACAACACCAAGAAGTGTATTACACAAGTTCTATCTATTACAACTTCTTACAAAACAACACAGACAGTACAAAAACTTCGAAAACCGAAACACGCCTCCTCCAAGTGTATTTGCGGTACTTTCCCCTGCTAGTCGTGATTCTGCTGATCTGTATATAATTATAATATAACGGGATGAGTCTAAACTCATTTATGAGCTTAGACCCAGTGAACGGATCTCAAGCTTTTTACATATAACTAAAAGTTGAAATGTGAGCAGTATGCCAAATTCATGCTGATAACTTTGAAATAACTTAAAAAAAAAGACTTTATGACAGTAAACATATAACAACATGCTAGATTTGCAAATAAATGCTGAAATCATTTTAAAGGCAGATAAACTGATACATAATCATCACTATCAAGCTTTTTGTGCTAATCACCACTGTGGCTAATTTATTGATTCATGAACGCTGAAACAAAGCTAAGTCATACGCGCAGACGGTCCCAAAGACCAAAAACACCCTGCATACGGCCCAAAGCCTATATGTATACAGAATGCGGACCCAAAGTCCTCTTGATACCATATCTAATGGTTTGCCATATCTAATGGCGGTTTCAGGGTCATATCTAATGACATCACCATATCTAATGGCTAGTTCATGATTTGTATAAAAGAGCTACTGTGGTGCTTATCTTCTAATTCTGATCTTTTCTTGAAACTAATAAACCGTAACTTGCCATTTCAAGCTCATAACTGCTAATTCATGAACATAAAACACTTTTACATAGCATGCATATTCTGACAACTAAAACCATTAAGAACTTGAAATCTGATTCATATTGCATAATAACTGCACATAACATATTTCTTATATAAAAAGCTTGAATCTAGGCAGTGAAACTTACGATTCGTATTCCACAAAGAACGAAATGCTTAAAAACGTGAAATCATGATAAAACACCTTAAACGACTTCTGAAATACGTTCTAAAGCCTGATTTCATATCAATTATACGGTACTTGTAATTCATGCGTAAAAGCTTTAGAAAACGCGATTTCATACTTGATATTCAAAACCATGCATAAACGCTAAAGACTAGTGCTTTAAAATAGCGCTTGAGAATCCCTCACCTAATTGTTGTCTAACTTGGGTCGAAAACGTTTCTTTAGTGAAAACCTCCTCTATAGCCGTCTTAGATTGAATACTACGGCTTGGTGCGGTCAGAACTTCGTTACGGCTTCAAAAACGCTCTCGATCACTGACAGGGCTTCGCCGCGGTTCCTCTCGTGCTCCTCCCGCAACCTCGGCGGCCTTGCGGCTCTAAGGTGGAGAGATGGGCGTGGGATGAAGTGAGAAGGACTATGGGGGGGGTCATGGTATTTATAGGCCTCCACCCCCTTTACATGTGTGACATGTGTCAACATGTAAGGGAGGTTCATGTGTCCCTTATCCATCTTTGAAGACACATGGCATGGCACATGTCATAATCATAAGGAAACTTGTTGCCTAAGTAATAGGCTTGCCTTATCCACGAGTTTACTTGCTGCCCAAGCAAGGTTTGGCCTATCTACACGAGATAACTTGTTGCCCAAGCAAGCGGCTTCACCATGACACGTGTTAGACTTAGAATGCTGACACAAGACGCTACTGAGGTTTTGACACTTGTCCTGACTATAAAACGACACATGTCTCATGATTTCCACTCCAGGTGTCCTATTTTCGCTAATGACGCTTAATTATCACTAATGACGGGTAATTAGCACTAATCATGCTTAATTAGTCTTAATGATGTGATTATAGCTAATGAGTATAAATATATGCTAATGATGCTTAATTATCACTAATGACGGGTAATTAGCACTAATCATACTTAATTAGTCTTAATGATGTGATTACGGCTAATGAGTATAAGTCTATAACATTATGTGCACTTTGCAAGTAGTGGCTTCTACTACTTACTAGATGTGGTACTATGTTTTGATGTGTTACACAATTCATAGAACCTTTTTGAAGTCCATTTTATACAAGACGGTCTCTGATATAAACACAACAAGTTTTAAATGAAACCATTGCAGAAAGGCGAATCTATTGACTATGGTATCCGTAAAGTGTGAACACTATCAATCCAATATTTCCTTGTAATAACACTTGATATCATTTAAAAGTATAGTGTACAAAACGCGTATTACAATTCTCCCCTACTTGCAATAAATTTCGTCCTCGAAATTTAGGTATCCTTGCTAGCTTGAAAATAAATGGGGATATCGAGATCTCATTTCTTCTTCTCGTTCCCATGTGGCTTCTTCTATTGCGTGACTCCTCCATAAAACTTTGACTAAAGGAATCTTCTTTGTACGTAGCTCTTGTACTTTATAATCTAGAATTTCCACAGGAACCTCCTCGTATGACAGATCTTCCTTTAATTGAATATCTTGAGGTTGTATCATATGGGTTGGGTCTGGAATAAACTTCCGAAGTGTGGAGACATGAAAGACATCATGTATCCTAGCTAGTTCAGCTGGAAGTCGAAGACGATATGCCACACTACCGATTCTCTCTGTGATCTCATAAGGGCCAATGTATCTAGGGCTTAGTTTCCCTTTCTTCCCAAATCTGATTAGGCCTTTCCATGGAGATACTTTTAGAAACACATGATCTCCCACTTGAAATTCTAAGTCTCTCCTTCGCTTATCTGCGTAACTTTTCTGTCTGCTTTGCGCTGCCTTTAAGCATCTCTTGATTTCCTCAACTTTTTCTATTGTGCTTTGTATTAGTTCAGGTTGAACCAATTTCCTTTCTCCAACTTCACTCCAACAGATAGGTGTTCTACACGGTCTACCATACAAGGCTTCATAAGGTGCCATCCCAATACTCGTATGATAGCTGTTATTGTATGCAAACTCTATAAGTGAGAGGTGTTCATCCCAGCTTTCTTTAAAGCTTAGTGCACAGGATCTAAGCATGTCTTCTAGAGTCTGGATAGTCCGTTCTGATTGGCCATCTGTTTGAGGATGAAAGGCTGTGCTAAATGCTAACTTCGTTCCCATAGCTTTATGTAAGCTTGGCCACAGCTTAGAAGTAAATCGTGGATCTCTATCAGATACAATTGACACAGGAGCCCCATGAGGAACTATCTCATTAACAAAGATCTTTCCCAAGCGGTCTAGACTGTATGTCATGTTAATGGCTAAGAAATGTGCAGACTTAGTTAATCTGTCTACTATGACCCATATTGCATCGTGACCTCGACGGGTCCTTGGAAATCCTGTAACGAAGTCCATGGTGATGTGTTCCCATTTCCATTCTGGTATTGGAAGTGGCTGTAAAGTCCCTGCAGGTTTCAAACGCTCCGGTTTTGTTTGTTGGCATATAGGACATCTAGAAACATACTCTGCAATTTCTCTTCTCATGCCAGACCACCAGTAGTAGTTTTTAAGTGTCCTATACATCTTAGTACTTCCTGGATGCATAGTATACATGGAGTTATGTGCCTCTTCCAGAATCTCGGTCTTTATATCAGATTTCCTCGGAACACATAATCTTCCTTTAAAGAATAAAACCCCTTGACCATCTATTGTATACCTGGCTTCATCTCCTTCCTTAATCTTCTCAATCATTCTAATGATTTCAGAATCATGGACTTGTGCCTCCTTAATTTTATCATATAATATGGGTCTCACTTGTAAGGATGCTAATAAGGCTCCAGAATTATTTATGGTTAACTTTGCTCGTAACTCTTTTAACTGTAAATACTCTGCTTTTAAGTGAGATAGCCGACCATTGGACTTTCTACTGAGAGCATCAGCTACTACATTGGCTTTCCCCAGGTGATATTCTATGGAACAATCATAATCTTTGATTAGTTCTAACCATCTTCTTTGCCTTAAATCAACTCTTTCTGAGAGAAAATATATTTTAAACTTTTGTGATCTGTAAAGATTCGACAAGTTTCTCCATATAGGTAGTGTCTCCAGATCTTTAAGGCAAATACTATAGCAGCTAGCTCAAGGTCATGAGTTGGGTAATTTAACTCATGTTGTTTTAGCTGTCTAGAAGCATAAGCAATCACCTTATCATTCTGCATTAAGACGCATCCCAGCCCTTGTCTTGAGGCATCGCTATAGATTACAAAATTACCCTGTCCTGAAGGAAGGCTAAGTATGGGTGCTGAGGTGAGACGGCTCTTGAGTTCCTTAAAACTTTTCTCGCATTCTTCGTCCCAACTATACTTCACATTCTTCCTAGTTAACCTTGTCAATGGTGTGGCAATTTTAGAAAAGTTTTCAACAAATCTTCGATAATACCCAGCTAATCCAAGGAAACTTCGGATTTCTGATGCATTTATTGGTCGTTCCCATCTAAGAACTGCTTCTATCTTTGATGGATCTACTGTTATTCCTTCTCCAGATATGACATGGCCTAGAAATGCAACCTTCTTCAACCAAAACTCACATTTATCAAACTTTGCATATAATCGGTGTTCCTTCAGAGTTTGAAGTACAATTCTCAAGTGTTCTCTATGTTCTTCCTCTGTTTTAGAATATACGAGAATATCATCAATAAATACGATCACGAACTTGTCCAGATATGGACGGAAAACCCTATTCATCAAGTCCATAAATGCAGCTGGGGCATTTGTCAATCCAAAAGGCATTATCTAAGAATTCATAATGCCCATATCTAGTTCGGAATGCAGTTTTAGGGATATCATCTCCTCTAATCTTTAACTGATGATAGCCAGATCTCAAATCAATCTTGGAAAATACTGAGGCCCCTTGTAGTTGATCAAATAAGTCATCTATTCGGGGTAGAGGATAGTTATTGCGAACAGTCACTCTGTTTAGTCTCCTGTAATCTATACAAAGTCTCATGGAACCATCTTTCTTCTTAACAAATAGAACAGGAGCACCCCATGGTGACATACTGGACTGTATAAATCCCTTATCTGTCAACTCCTGCAATTGAGTTTGAGTTCTTTAAGTTCAGCTGGGGCCATTCTGTAAGGAGTTAAGGCAATTGGATTGGTACCCGGAATGAGGTCAATAGTGAATTCAATTTCCCTATCAGGAGGAATTCCTGGTAGTTCGTTTGGAAACACTTCTGGAAACTCTTTCACCACAGAGATGTTTTCTAAACTGACAGCTTCTGCCTTAGTATTAAACAAGTAAGCAATATAAGAGGAATATCCCTTCCTTATCATCTTCTGGGCTAAGAGACAGGAGATGACATGGGTAGGATATATCCTTCTTTCTCCATAGAAAGTGAATTCAACATCACCTGGTTTTCTAAAAGTAACATGCTTCAGATGACAGTCTAGAAGAGCATGATATGTACTCAAGCAATCCATTCCTAGGATAGCATCAAATTCTCTTATCTCCATAGGAATAAGGTCTACTTCAATATAATTTTCTCCTATCTTAACCAAACAATTCCGAAGGACATTCCTAATGATTTCGGGTTCTCCCTTAGGCAAAGAAATTGCTAAAGCATGCTTGAGAGTACTTGTAACTTTATCAGCATATAGGGAGAATCTTTGAGAAATAAAAGAATGACTTGCACCCGAATCAATAAGAGTATGTGCACTTTTACCAAAAATAATAGTGGTACCTGATACGACATCGTCCGCGGATATGGCCTCCTCTAAGGTCATAGCAAACGCTTTTCCCACTCTCTGGTTTGATTTCTTCTGTGTATTATTTTTATTTTGTTCCCATGCAGGTGGAGGACGACGTACACCCATATCACGATTTTCATTTTGTGCTGGTCTTCCCATAACCCGACGGCTTTGGACAAGTGCAGGACAATTCTGACGAATGTGGCCTATCTCGCCACATTGATAACACCCGGTGGTCCCCTTGCGGCAAGTTCCTGGATGATACTTTCCACAGTTTGTACATTGTGGAAAAGAAAGAGTTCTATTATCAGAAGTCCCAACTGTATATCTATTTGTTTGGTTCCCTTGTACTCTAGGAGCTGATCTATTATCTTGTCTTGAATTCCCAGCTATTCTTGGTTCTTTGTTCATGGTTCCTCTCCATAGGGGTCTATCTGCAATTCTTTTCTTTCCATGATCATTGCACTTTCTTCTTTCTATCACTACTCGTTCAGCCCTACGAGCAGCCTCCACTAATTTTGCATAATCAGTATATCCCGTGGCTGAAACCATTTCCTTTAAATCAATATGCATACCATCTTCTAGACGTCTACATTTTTCTTCTTCTGTTGCAACCAGAGAAGCCGTAAACTTTGAAAGTTCGGTGAATTTCTTCTCATATTCATCAAACATATTGCTCCCCTGAGTAAGGAATAGGAATTCCCTACGTTTCTCCTCCTGATAAACCCTTGGGTAGTATTTTTCATTGAACTCTTTCTCAAAGATCTCCCATGTAATATGAGATGGGGTTGGATATTTCATTTTCACCGATGTCCACCAATCATCAGCGCTATCCTTCAGAAGAAATATGGTATACTTCAACTTTTGTTCATCTGTACAGTCCATAAGAGCAAATATTTTCTCCATATTCTTGAACCATTCCCTGGCCTTCTTTGGATCAGTGTCTCCTACGAATGGTTCTCCTCCCAGCTTCTTTACATGCTCAAACGGTAACTGGTACTCAAATTCATGTCTTTTAACAGACTGTGCAGCCATGCCTCCTATAGTTTGAGCTATCAAAGTCAACGTGTCATACACGTTGTTATTGTTGTTATTCTCATGACTAGGGCCGGTCGCTTGTGGTTGCTCTCCTGCCATTGTTTCCTATAAAAATAAACCTCAGTTAGATCCTTCATAAATCCTCTAATAATGATTCTAGACATCCTCAAAACTATAAAATAACTAAATTATCCTCCAATACCTATAGGTCAACTCCTAATATAATTCTTGCTCAAGGTCCTAAAACCTTTGCTCTGATACCACAAGTTGTCACGACCCGTCCCGCTAACCGGAACGTGCCGCGACAGAGATCTTTCCTCTTCTTTTTCCTCAAGTAAACATGTGGCAATCTCATAAAACATAAAACCTTTGTATTTCAAGTTCACAACACCAAGAAGTGTATTACACAAGTTCTATCTATTACAACTTCTTACAAAACAACACAGACAGTACAAAAACTTCGAAAACCGAAACACGCCTCCTCCAAGTGTATTTGCGGTACTTTCCCCTGCTAGTCGTGATTCTGCTGATCTGTATATAATTATAATATAACGGGATGAGTCTAAACTCATTTATGAGCTTAGACCCAGTGAACGGATCTCAAGCTTTTTACATATAACTAAAAGTTGAAATGTGAGCAGTATGCCAAATTCATGCTGATAACTTTGAAATAACTTAAAAAAAAAGACTTTATGACAGTAAACATATAACAACATGCTAGATTTGCAAATAAATGCTGAAATCATTTTAAAGGCAGATAAACTGATACATAATCATCACTATCAAGCTTTTTGTGCTAATCACCACTGTGGCTAATTTATTGATTCATGAACGCTGAAACAAAGCTAAGTCATACGCGCAGACGGTCCCAAAGACCAAAAACACCCTGCATACGGCCCAAAGCCTATATGTATACAGAATGCGGACCCAAAGTCCTCTTGATACCATATCTAATGGTTTGCCATATCTAATGGCGGTTTCAGGGTCATATCTAATGACATCACCATATCTAATGGCTAGTTCATGATTTGTATAAAAGAGCTACTGTGGTGCTTATCTTCTAATTCTGATCCTTTTCTTGAAACTAATAAACCGTAACTTGCCATTTCAAGCTCATAACTGCTAATTCATGAACATAAAACACTTTTTACATAGCATGCATATTCTGACAACTAAAACCATTAAGAACTTGAAATCTGATTCATATTGCATAATAACTGCACATAACATATTTCTTATATAAAAAGCTTGAATCTAGGCAGTGAAACTTACGATTCGTATTCCACAAAGAACGAAATGCTTAAAAACGTGAAATCATGATAAAACACCTTAAACGACTTCTGAAATACGTTCTAAAGCCTGATTTCATATCAATTATACGGTACTTGTAATTCATGCGTAAAAGCTTTAGAAAACGCGATTTCATACTTGATATTCAAAACCATGCATAAACGCTAAAGACTAGTGCTTTAAAATAGCGCTTGAGAATCCCTCACCTAATTGTTGTCTAACTTGGGTCGAAAACGTTTCTTTAGTGAAAACCTCCTCTATAGCCGTCTTAGATTGAATACTACGGCTTGGTGCGGTCAGAACTTCGTTACGGCTTCAAAAACGCTCTCGATCACTGACAGGGCTTCGCCGCGGTTCCTCTCGTGCTCCTCCCGCAACCTCGGCGGCCTTGCGGCTCTAAGGTGGAGAGATGGGCGTGGGATGAAGTGAGAAGGACTATGGGGGGGGTCATGGTATTTATAGGCCTCCACCCCCTTTACATGTGTGACATGTGTCAACATGTAAGGGAGGTTCATGTGTCCCTTATCCATCTTTGAAGACACATGGCATGGCACATGTCATAATCATAAGGAAACTTGTTGCCTAAGTAATAGGCTTGCCTTATCCACGAGTTTACTTGCTGCCCAAGCAAGGTTTGGCCTATCTACACGAGATAACTTGTTGCCCAAGCAAGCGGCTTCACCATGACACGTGTTAGACTTAGAATGCTGACACAAGACGCTACTGAGGTTTTGACACTTGTCCTGACTATAAAACGACACATGTCTCATGATTTCCACTCCAGGTGTCCTATTTTTGCTAATGACGCTTAATTATCACTAATGACGGGTAATTAGCACTAATCATGCTTAATTAGTCTTAATGATGTGATTATAGCTAATGAGTATAAATATATGCTAATGATGCTTAATTATCACTAATGACGGGTAATTAGCACTAATCATACTTAATTAGTCTTAATGATGTGATTACGGCTAATGAGTATAAGTCTATAACATTATGTGCACTTTGCAAGTAGTGGCTTCTACTACTTACTAGATGTGGTACTATGTTTTGATGTGTTACACAATTCATAGAACCTTTTTGAAGTCCATTTTATACAAGACGGTCTCTGATATAAACACAACAAGTTTTAAATGAAACCATTGCAGAAAGGCGAATCTATTGACTATGGTATCCGTAAAGTGTGAACACTATCAATCCAATATTTCCTTGTAATAACACTTGATATCATTTAAAAGTATAGTGTACAAAACGCGTATTACACCCCCACCCCACTATAGGGTTTTAGAAAAGGAAAATAAAGAAAGGTCCACTCTCTCGATGTTGTGAAGTGAATGATGAATCTCGAGATCTCTCTTACCTCGAAGAAGGTTAAGGAGCTAGCTCCACTCCATGTCGCACCTCTCAAACCTTTCTTATATGTGTTATTTATAGTTGTTGCTTCAAGGAATGCTAGTTCTTTCAATCAACACCATCATCCAAGTTTCGGTCCTATCATCCATGTACCTATAGAGCGTAAAAAGAAGGTCGCGTGCAGACCTTCGAATACTTCCAAATATAGAAGTATGCAATGAACCCTTAACTAATGAGCAGATCCTCCAAGAAGTTTCCTATATCTAGTTTTCGGAGAAGTCTGATCTTCTAAGAGATGATCCCCAAGAGACCCATCTTCGGAAAAACCCCTCCCGTGGTTTGGCTTCCAACCTTGGAGCGATGTACCTTTCTTGGGAATGTAGTTGAGGTAAGTATTTTTCTTATAGATGCTCTGAGAAACCTTTCAGAGGCCTGCAAATCATCCTCCTTTCTTTTATCTCGGGGTACCCAACAGGCCCTGTTTGTGCATATATAATTTCGTCTTCTTTTTTTACTTTCCGATTAGTGAGTTCTTTGATTTCTTTAGTTAACTGCGATTTTTCCATTCCTGTGTCTCTTCCTGTAAGGGGATACAAAGGATTTTCTACTGGGGTGATCGATTTTTGTGGATACTCATGTTATTTTATGGGTACCATAGCTTATGGTTGTTAAATAGTTCCCTGAATCAATGGCCAGGATTTATTATTTGCATAGAGTTTGTCGAGACTTTTCCAACAAAGTCTAAAAGGTCGAAATTTCGAGTTTCCAATTAAAGTTACAAGCAATTTAGCATTAACGAGTCAGGGTCCATTTAATATCTGAACCATATCCAAAAAAAGGCACTTGCTTATAAAAAGGATAGCAGTATGTTGCCCTCTCAACCCTAAACATTCATTCCCTCTTCCCTTGTTGGAGCACCACCACTTTGGGGAGAGTTATCATCGAAAGATCGTAAAGGTTGCTTAAGTTTGCTCGGTAGACGATTTGAAGGTGTTATCACGTAGAGAAGCTCGAGATCGTCTCCGTACACGTATTCTCATGACATCCTCGGAGGTAACACGATCTCCTTCCATCTTATTGCTGGAGTCACACGTGTTTTCTTGGTTCCATATCCTATGAAGTCTTATAAGATTCTCGTGGCTTCTTTTTCATGTGTCTGATGTTATATCATCCATAGTTATATATATATATATATATATATATGGGTAAAATGTGTATGCCCCCTAGGGGGAGCTAACTTAGCTCCCTCATCCCATTTTTCGTGTATTTTTTTATTTTTTGAAAATAAAAATTATGTAAATTCATTATTATATCCCTATATTATGTCATTCAAATTTCATTCAAAACAAAAACTCCTATGACCTCCATCCAGACGGTGTCGATTTAAAAAATCCTGAGACCGTTAAAAAAATGATTGTCTGGATGGAGGTCGTAGGAGTCTCTTTTTCACACTAAATTTTAATGACACAATACAGGGATATAGTGATGAATATTCACGGAAGAAATTTTCAAAAAAAATAAAAAACATGGAGAAAATAGGACGGGGGTAGCTAAGTTAGCTACCCCCAGGGGGCAGCCCCATTTTACCCTATATATATATATAGGGAAAAGGGAGCCTACACCCATGTGTAGGTAACTTACCTACACCGAACTCTTTTTCCCTCAATTTTTTTTATTTTTTTGAATTAATTCTTTGGGGAATTTAGATCACAATATATCACCATATCGTCATTCAAATTTCAACTTATTTCAAGACTTCTAACATATCCATCATGACAGTCAAATTTTAACGGTCTGAGATTTGCTGAAATCGGCCCCTTCCGATGGAGCTGTTAGGAATGTCTGTTTTACATGAAATTTGAAACACATATTTCATTTAATATTCTAAGTAAATCCCCTAAATATCCATTTCAAAAAAAATCAAAAAAATTAAAAACAAGAGGTGGGTGTAGGTAAGTTACCTACACATGGGTGTAGGCTCCCTTTTCCCATATATATATATATATATATATATATATATATATATGGGGGCAGGGAGCCTGCACCCTGAGGTGTAGGAAACTCCCTGCACCCACCCTATTTTTTGACTATTTTTTTATTTTTTTTTTGAAATAAAAGTTGGGGGATTTACTTAATATGTTAAGGGGAATATGTGTTTCAAGTTTCATGCAAAATAAACATTACTAACATGTTCATCTAGATAGGGTCGATTTCAGCAATTCTGAAACCGTTAAAATTTGGTAGTCTTGATGGAGATGATAGAAGTCTCGAATTAAGTTGAATTTGGAATGACAACATGGTGATACATGGTGATCTAAATCCCCCAAGGTTTCATTTCAAAAAAATCAAAAAATAATGAAAAATTAGGCCGGGTGTAGGGAGTTACCTGCACCCGCCGAGGTAAGCTCCTTTTTCCCTATATATATATATATATATATATATATATATATATATATATATATATATATATATATATAGAAAAGGATGCTGAGCCCCATGTGCAGGGAATTCCCTGCACCCCGATTCAGAGCTGTTGGATGGACTCCACCTTCAATGGCCAGATTTTGAGAACCCCAACCCCACCTTTGACACGGCATCCGTTCCAAACCCCCGACGATGCCCCCCCTTCCCCGCTCTCTCTCTCCCGTCCGCACACGAGATACCACCCATGATGCCTCTCCGTTTCGTGTTGGTTGCCTGCTTGCCGTCAGCGAGCCCCATAAAACCGGTCCCTCGTTCTCCTCCGCCCATGCGTGCGACCCCATCCCGTCATCGCGTGAGCCCTAGATGGTGTGCCCGGTTCCTCGCGATGTGCCACTCGTGTGAGCCCCGGCTGCCAAGTCCCTCGTGCTCCTCAATCTGCATGCATAACAACCTCATGTCGCAGCGCGAGCCCTAGCCGGCATGCTCAGTCCCTCGCTGGACGGGGGGAGGGAGGCTTGAGAGGTGGAGGCGTTGTTTCGTGGCAGACACGAGAATCTCCCCCATGCTGGCAGTGGTGAACCCCATGGTCACTGGGCAGACCATTGCTTACTGTTTGGCTGACATAATTGTCGAGAATCTCAAGAAGGAAGAACAATTGGTTTATATCTAAGAATGTTATTCCGCATGGTTGAATCCTATTGATGATCAAATGGAGTGATTTAATTCTGATATGTATTTCTGAGTTGGATGACTTTTTCTATTGTTATACCTTAATTCTGATATAGAAACCTTCATCCAAAACTCCAACTACTGTATAAAACAAGCTTCTTTTTATGCGTGATATTAATATGTATCTTACTTTGGGTTAGTTTTTTTTACTGTATCAGATTTGTGGCAAGAGGGGCGTTCTTTTGTTTGGATGCATGGTGAAATTTGGTTGTTTAGTGGTTTAACACCTGAAAATTACTGCACTTATGTTTGGATTATGGATTTTGTGGTATAATGTTATTTCTATTCTGTTGAATAATGAGGAGTGAGGACTGTCAACGGGGAATTAGCACCATTGACAAAGACTAATTTTCATGTTTCTTGTTATGTATTAACGTCTATTAAGTTGGTTTGGTAAGAATAACTTCTCAAGCTATTCTCTAGCAACTCGTGTTTAGTTGAGTCGGTTCTGTTTCTAATTCTGCCTTTGAACAGTATTGTGTTCATTAAGTTCCGCACACTCATTTTTAATTCATTTTCATGCCAGGAAGTGTTGGATATTACTCTTATACCATAAATATTCTAATGCATGATGAGTTTTATATTAAAAAATGATTTTGTAAAGTGATATAGTTTGGTCTGGATACGTAACCAAAATTAGATTCAATTGATGTAAATGTTATTATGCTAGAAATTTCTACCAACTTGTGTACTGTGGACCTTTGTTTGTATGAAAAAAACTTGTAGAAATTCAAAAATCTATGTGGATTTGAAGGAATACATTTGCTCATAGAATCAGAGAACTCGAAATCAATTAAAGCAGATTTGGTGTCCCTGTCGTTAAATGAATTTTATTTTGCAGCAAACTTGAGTAAAAGTGATTTGCTGTCTCCGGATTTCCTTGGATGAGGTGGATAAGTTGATCATTCAAACACTTTCCAGTCAAATACAATATCTCTAGATTCCAATTATAAAATATAAACAAAAGATATACATATCAATTATAATTCAACAAGTACCAAAAACTCATAGAATATCTATTATTAATCAGTCGTCATACTGTATCTCAATTAAAGCACCAGATTGATCGCAATCGATTGCTTGTCTTAACAACTCTTAATCAGAGAGATCATATTAATGCGGCATCAAACTTTGTCAACACAAGGGTAGATATAAATTGGATAGACAACTGATCCAGAACATCCAAATAGGTAGAACATTTCAATTGCAACTAAGATAGATAACTAAAAAAGCTACTTCTTATATCCAGCAAGCAACTTCTCCATTCTGTGCATTTGCTTCTCTACCTTGTCCATCTGAAGCAACATACAGTGAAAGTTTGTTCACAAAGAAATGATCATCTAAGATGGATTCGATCTCTCTATCCATCATTATCTCATTAGCAACATGTACACGAGCTGATAGCCATGTCCTTAATCTTGCGTGACATTATAACTCATTAATAGGTGAACGGATTGTCACAAGAATATTTAATGTTCATATTCTTAGTTCCATTTCAGGTTGTACAAGTCTAACATAATCATCTAAAAGGGCATTTGCAGTAATCCTCAAGTGTTGACTGCTCAACAATCACATTTCGGCATGCATCCAAACCACACAAGCAACCCTATTGTTAAAAAACATGATACAGTACAAAATCCCAAAGTATAGAATAAAGCCACTTGCACGAAAAAAAGTTTGTTTTATCCAGTAGTTGAGGTTTTGGAGGCAGGTCTGTACATAATAAGATCCATTAATCATTGCTAAATACCATAAACTTATATTAATAGACGAAGTCATCCAACTCAAAAATACATATCATAATCAAATCACATCATTTGAGTATCAAAAGCCATGGTATACTACACATACAGAACAAATTGAATAACATTGTAATTTAGAAATCATATCCTCTTCTTCGGCTCTTCCCTCTAGAGCTTCTCAGCAATGGCGTAGGTCGTGCCATAAAGATAGGGCACGCCGGCTAGCGCTCCTACGATGGAGGAGGTAGTCAAGAGCATCGGTAAAGGGAGTGCGGGATTGTGCAACTAGGGCTCACACAGGTGGCACATCACGAGGAACCGGGCACACCATCTAGGGCTCGCACGATGACGGGATGGGGTCGCACGCATTGGCGGAGGAGAACGAGGGACAGATTTTATGGGGCTCGCTGACGGCAAGCAGGCAACGCAACACGAAACCGAGACACGTCGGGGGTGGTATCTCGCATGTGGACGGGAGAGAGAGAACGGGGAAGGGGAGGCATCGTGGGGGGTTTGGAACGGATGCAATGGCAAAGGTGGGGTTGGGGTTCTCAAACTCTGGCCGTTGAAGGTGGAGTCCATCCAACGGCTGTGAATCAGGGTGCAGGGAATTCCCTGTACCTGGGGCTCAGCATCCCTTTTCTCATATATATATTGGTGCTTCCATTGTCGCTAGCGTCAACACTGCTCTAATGCTAAAGAACTGTGGTCCTCCATGATCGTTTTGAATTTCCCATCCCTTTGTTGCTGGGTTGTAATGCAGTGTTTTTGAATCCTCACTGCAATTTCGTTTTCTTTTTGTAAGGCTGTCCATGGCCCAACTGTGTATACCCCTTTTTTGGTTAATGAATAGAGATGATACCTCTTACTTATCAAAAAAAAGGGAGCATACACCCATGTGTAGGTAACTTAACTACACCCAACTCTTTTTCCCTCAAATTTTTTTTATTTTTTTGAATTAAATCTTTGGGGAATTTAGATCACAATATATCACCATATCATCATTCAAATTTCAACTTATTTTGAGACTTCTAACTTATCCATTATGACAGTCAAATTTTAACGGTCTGAGATTTGCTGAAATCGGCCCCTTCCGATGGAGTTGTTAGGAATGTCTGTTTTACATGAAATTTGAAACACATAATCCATTTAATATTCTAAGTAAATCCCCTTAATATCCATTTCAAAAAAAATCAAAAAAATTAAGAAACCAGAGGTGGGTGTAGGTAAGTTACCTACACATGGGTGTAGGCTCCCCAATCCCATATATATATATATATATATATATATATATATATATATATAGTGGCGATCCTGTGAGATGGGGATTCTGTGAGATGGTGAGATGGGTAATCTCAATCACCCATTTTACTATCATTCACGGCATGAAACCTGGGGTATTTAGATAGAATAATGAGTGAAACACGTGTTTCAAATTTCGTGTAAAAAAAACACCTCTAACATGTCCATCTGGAGGGGGTCGATTTCAGCAATTCTGAGACCGTTAAAATTTGACTGTCTTGATGGAGGGGATAGAAGTCTTGAATTAAGTTGATTTTGGAATAGCACCATGATGGTATATAGTGATCTAAATCCCCCCAGGTTTCATGCCGTAAATGATAGTAAAATGGGTGATTGAGATTACCCATCTCACCATCTCACAGAATCCCCATCTCACAGGATCGCCACTCTATATATATATATATATATATATATATATATATATATATATATATATAGAGGGCTTATCCACTACGCACAGGGCTCATTAGCGTTTCAATGAGCACTCATTTTAGGCCTTACACGAGTATTAACCATAACTATATTTCTAATTATAGGCTACGACGAGTTTAAAAAAATCCTATATTTCCTATTATACAACGTCCTTATAAATTGGAAGACGGTTTTGGAAAGAAACAATTCAAATAAATGATTCCACGCGGATGATTAAGGATCCAAACACTATGATAGTAATAAATGTAAATTACTGATCATTTTTTTGATATTATTGATCTCATAGTAGCTATTACTGACAATTGGTTATGGTTTTACTGACATCACAACAAGCACTTACTTGAGCAATGCCCATGACTTACTGACCATAACTTTGTTATTACTGATCTCATAGTAGCTATTACTGACCATTGGATATGCCCATGACTTACTTGAGCAATGCCCATGACTTACTGACCATAACTTTGTTATTACTGATCTCATAGTAGCTATTACTGACCATTGGTTATGTAAATTACTGACTGTTGTTTGGATATTACTGATCTCACAACAACCATTTACGTGAGTATTGTGTCGAAATTACTGACTTATATTCAAAGTAGTAATACATATAGAAATTACTGACCATTGGTTATGGTTTTACTGACATCACAACAAGCACTTACTTGTCCATTGTATATATATTACCGAATTCTGCACCATGTAATACAATGAATGTATATTACTAACCGTTGTTTTGGATATTACTGATCTCGCAACAACCATTTACTTGACTATTATATATATATTACTGACATGAGCATTTGGATCTCGATTTTCAGCAAGAAATAATCGATTTGAATGTTTTCTTTCCAAAACGATCTTCCTATTTTTTAGGACGCGATATAATTGGAATACACTTATTGTTACATCGCTTTGCATATTAATCTCCTTCCAAAAACAACATCCTTCGAAATAGGTAACCACTAAATTGGTAATACACGTGTATGGCCAACAAATGGTGCGCACCGAAACTCAAATGGGCCCTGTGCGCATTGGATAAATTTCTTATATATATATATATATATGAGTTTAATGGGGCTGCCCCTTGCGGGCAGTCAATATGGTTGCCCCTGCGCCATTTTCGGCACTTTTTTTGAAAAATATCGTCATGTATATTCATCCCTATATCCATTCTATATGCTATTCGAATTTCGTCAGAAACAGAGACTCCTACGGCCTCCATCGAGACAGTCATTTTTTAACAGTAACAGGATTTTTTAAATCGACACCATCTCGATGGAGGCCGTAGGAGTCTCTGTTTCTGACGAAATTCGAATGGCATATAGGAGAGATATAGGGATGAATATACATGGCGATATTTTTCAAAAAAAATATAAAAAAGCACCGAAACGGTGCAGAGGCAACCATTGTTGGCTGCCCACAAGGGCCAGCCCCATTAAACTATATATATATATATATATATGGGGAAAATGTGTATGCCCCCTAGGGGGAGCTAACTTAGCTCCCCGCCCTTTTTTCACTATTTTTTTTTTATTTTTTTTGAAATCTAAAATGTGTAAATTCAATATTAAATCCCTATATTATGTCATTCAAATTTCATGCAAAACAGAGACTCCTACGACCTCCATCCAGACGGGGTCGATTTAAAAAATCCTGTGACTGTTAAAAAAATGGCTGTCTGGATGGATGCAGTAGGAGTCTCTGTTTCAAATGAAATTTTTATGACATAATATAGGGACATAGTGATAAATATTCACGGAAAAAAATTTCAAAAAAATAAAAAAAATGAAGAAAATAGGGTGGGGGAGCTAAGTTAGCTCCTCCTAGGGGGCAACCCCATTTTCCTCTCTCTCTGTATATATGTGTATATATATATATTACACGTAAATGCGAGTTAACAAACATTATTAAATGTACTAAATGTGGAAACACATCGAGGAAAGAAAGGAGATCCAACTCCAATGAAACACGTCAAAGTGACAAAAATGGACGCACAAAATAATGCCTAAGTTACTCGTGCACCAACATACCATATATGTGCCCCAATACACCATGAGAACTGGAAAATGCGTCTTTATTATAGGTGCTAGGGTGCAACAAATCCTAGAATGTCATGACCTTGATGGAGTTGAAGGACATGTTGCACCTAGTTATATGGATATGTCAATTGTCATTCAATGGAGATGGAAACCATCACAGTTGGAATTATCGTTTTATCATTTATTTACAATATTAGTACTCAAAAGCATAATTATGCGTAGCTTCATTGAGTGTTACTTTGAGTGCACATTATGATAGGTGTTTCTTGGACATGGTTATGAAATTGAAGATACTGTGTTACGTATTTCTATTCCACTATGGATATCATCACTTAGGGCTCGTTTGGTTGGTGGTGTGCCTTAGGTTACCTCTGGGTAACCCGATAAACCACCCTACAAACATGGTTGGAATTCCATCACAAATCAATGTGACAGACATCACATCGCATTCCTTATTCCAATCCTCTACCAACCCTCATAACCATCAAAACACCTACTATTCACATGAGGTTACCTCAATCCAACCCAACCCAGTAACCAAACTAGCCATTAGGTGTCGTTCGGCACACGGGTTACCCCCCTAACCTACTCCCTCTCTCTCAATGTGGGCTCTACTTTATTTCTTTTTAAAAAAAATAAATAAATCTATTCTTCATCATCAATTCCATCAAAAAATATATTATACCATCATATCATATAAAAAATATAAATTACTCCACTTCTACTCCCTTTTTCAAACTTCAATACAATCACATCACAATAACTACTCCCTTTTTCAAACTTCAATACAATCGCATCACAATAACTACTCACTTTTTCAAACTTCAATACAATCATATCATAACAAACCCATTTCTAAACCATCATCAGTTTAACCATCTATCCAAACACCAAAATCCAAAAATGGATACCCTCTACAAGTTTAACCCGTCCTAACACGCGTACCAAACGCACCCTTATGGTTTCACCCGAAAAGGAATCAAAGTACATGCATTACATAAGTTTGTTAGTCTTGTACTTATATGCACTTATATGTGAAATGATGCATAATTAGATATCAGATTGTATGCCATAAACCATTGAGGACTTTTGTCTAGGTGTAAGTAATAAGATTGAGACGGGCATGACACTATTTTTAAAAAGGAAATCATTGAATAATAAAATACACTCCCTAAGCAATTTCATTTTATATTATATTATTTCTCATGTTAAGTGCTACGCAATTCGATGTTCATCCAATGTACATGAAATGGATTGTTGAGCATCAGGCAGAATAGATCTGTTGTTCATTCCAGTCTCGTCGAGCACGTGGACGGAGGGGATATGTGTTACATACGTTATCAAAGCTCGATACTCCACTCTTTTTTTCCATATTAGATCATCTGTTGCGTTTGATATATGGAACAGTGTTGGAGTTCTCCAACGAGAACAAACTAAAATTTAATTTAGTGTATCGGATGTTCCTCAAAACATGGAAGCGTTATTGGTGATTTAAATCTTGCATGGTAGTGTGGCATCGTGTTGATCTGGTACGAGATATTTCCATTCATTTCATTCAATCCATAATCCCCGTATACAATTTGTGTCCTCACAAGAGGTGTTTGTTCTTCATGATTTTTTGTTCGGAAATCACGATGTGAAGGGTATACACAGATCATTCTTCTGCATGTTGATACACACACAATTTAGATATGATTCCAATATGTGAACTCCTTATGCTACGTATATGTCCAAGAACGTTGGTTTGTTTCAAATATATTTGGACATGTCCTCTGTCAAAGAAAACCATATTAAAGAGCAATAAGAATCGGGGATTGATGTTAAATATTTAAAAAAATACAATAAGGATGTGCGTGGAAACTTTTTTACTTAAATTATATACATCATATGCATACCAGTTTCAAGAAAATTATACAAGAAATATGAATAGCTGCATCCATGTAATCAAGTAGGTCACAATATGTGTTACACTCGTTTCAACTTATGAATTCAGCAACTTACCTTCCATTGTTAATTTAAACCAGATTTGATCTTGTTGTGTGGTTCCTTATGAATACTTTTTGGCAACTTATTGGAAATTTGGAAGATAGGATAGCGTTTATGTGAAAGGGTACTTGTTGCAAACATATATTTGCTCTGCGCTCGTTAGAAAGTGTATCTTTATTCTAGATGCCTGACATATTTGAAACAAATGATTCAACATCCGAACTTCGGTCTTTATGGAGGAGCCGTGAACCTCTAATTCCAACGGATGATGCTCATTCTAAGAAGCCACCACATGCTAACAAGTCGCAAAAAAAACTAGTAGAAGTTCATATTCGAGAAGATCTTCATGGATATGGGATTATTTTATTGTCAAAAACTGTGAAGATATAAGTGAAAGAAAATAAATTTGCAAATATTGTGGTGAAGACCCCAAATGTCTCCCACCTTATGGAACCAATAGTTTAAATAATCATTTACTAAGATGTGGAAAATTTGATGGTAGTGCAAAATTCAAGAGCCAAAAGATGCTAGCCCTTAAGCCACGTTCTCCGACATCTCACAAGATCAATCAATAAGAGTGTCGAAAGGCCCTCGTGAGAATGGTAATTATTGATGAGTATCCATTTAAAAGTTTTGTAAGAGAAGGATTGCGTCATTTTTGCGATGTTGTTGCATCACAATTCAAAGTCCATTCTCGTTCTACCATCACTAGAGACTGTGTCCATATTTATGCTAAAGAAAAGAATAATCTCATGAGTTTTTTCTTGAAGTTGTCTTCTAGAATTTGTCTCGCAACCGAATCTTGGACTTCATGTCAGAATCTGACTTATATGTGTCTTACTGCACACTTTATTGATGGTGATTGGATGTTGCATAAGAAAATAATTAATTTTCTGCCATATATCTGGTCATTCATGGGAAGTTATTGGTAAAGTTGTGGAAAATTGCTTACTCGAATGGGGCATAGAGGAAAATTATGACTGTGACGGTTGATATTGCAAGTTCTAATGATGTGGGAGTTCAATACCTGCGAAAGAGATTAAATAATTGGAATGGAACTGTTCTTAATGGTGAGTACATACATATAAGATGCGTTGTACATATCATGAATCTCATTATTAAAGAAGGTTTGACAGAAGTGGATGACTACATCTATAGAACTCGTAGTGTTGTGAAGCATGTGAGATCATCTGATTCAAGATCATCAAAGTTCAAGTCTTGCATAGAGAAAAAGAAGATTTCATGCAAGAAGCTTGTCTTTTTGGCTGTGGAAACCAGAAGATAAAATATGACAAATATTTGACAAATATTGATAATATAAATGTCATGTTATTTGTTGCTATTGTCTTTGATCCTCGCTAAAAGATGGGTTATGTAAATTGGCTGATAGATAATTTGTATGAGAGTGAAAAAGGAACGTTTTGAAGGAGAAGGTACAACAAGTCTCAATCTCAATGTTCGGGTTATATACTTCAAACATTCTATTTTCCATTGCACAATCATCAAGTAAAATCTATGAAGAAGTGATATCGATGTCGATGCCATTGAAAATATTGAAGTCCTTATGACTACATTGTATGATCAACAAAATACATATCTAAAAGGAATGGAGAACAAAAGTGAGCTTGACAAATATTTGGCAGAAGAATGTGAAAATCGCAATAACAAATCATTTGAAATATTGTCATGGTGGAAATTGAATTGTTCTAGATTTTGAGTTCTATCATCCATGGCTCGAGATTTATTAGCTATGTCAACGTCAACGGTTGCATTTGAATCGGCATTAAGTATTGGTAGACGTGTACTCGATCCATTTCGTAGTTCATTGACTCCAAAAATGGTAGTGGCTCTCATGTGCGGTCAAGATTGGTTACAGAAATCTAATTTGTCCCTTACCATTGAGGAAAATTTAGAGGATCTTGAACTACTTGAATCCGGTACTTATATATTTTTAGATTCCATTATTTACTTAGTTTAATTATCTGATTTTCTTGAATTTACATATTTATTTTTTCTACAGATTTGGCAAACATGAATGATGATCCTATTTTTGTTCCGGTTGATGATTAGTGTTGTTATGAAGTTGCAATCCAAATAGAGAACGAATGCCATATCAATTTTTTGGTCATTTATTGTATCTCTTCGATTGGGTGATGGATCATTTTTCCTTAACATAAGGAATCTTGTTTCTTGTTGTGAAAACACTTGACATTATCTGCTATCACATTCGCTCACAATATATTTGAATGGAACTTTGACCATGTTATCATATTATTTTTATATGGTCTTCAATTTAACATGAAGCCAGCTTTCTTTTCTTGAATGCAATCTTATAACACTGGTTGTAAATTTCAGATATGCTAAAAATGATTTTGTAGAAAATCGGTGAGTTTTTTCATATTCTTGTTTGACGTTTTCTGCCGACAAACATCTTATATTGATTTTGTAGTAGAAACTTGATTATTGTTAGTCAAATGGTGTTAAATGTCTATGGCTATTTTGAACTTCTGTGACCTTCAAACCAACAGGCAAGTTTCTGAATTTATTTGCACAGCTTGGAGATATATCAAATGGTGTTAAATGTAAATCGATTTAGGCTTATTCGAAGTAAAATACCAGACTTTTAAGTGATAATGAGTGTTTCAATATAGTTGGTGCTTAGTCTATATTTTTCTTCCATCTAGCATCCCATGTAAGACCTTATTTTGGATGGATAATTGATATTGAATCTTGTGACAGGTGCATCTCATTGTCTTTGCCGTTGTCATAAATTCATACAAACATTACATGTTTCACCACCTTACGATGGCTGTAATGCTTCGCATTCATTAGGTCATAGCTTGAATGAGCAGCTTTTTGGGAAAAAAAAGGCTCATTAAGATTTCCCCAAATGGGATCAATTTGCAGTTTATAATTCTGCGCTTTATTCCACGTCTATTTCATATCCCATTCCATATTATTCGCACATGATATAGCATAACAAGCATTGTTGCTATGAGTGTTAGAAGAGAAGTAGCCTTGTGGCTCTGCATTAGGAAACAATGTCAGTGGCGAGGCAGTATACATGCTTAACAAATCTATTTTAGAGCAGTTTTAGATTCTTGCTTGAAAATAAGAATGCACAGATTGCACATGTTCAATTGTTGTAGTAATCCACCGGTACCCGCAGGTACTCATTACCCATTCAAATCATTCGGGTACCCATTAGAATCGGGTACCCGTTAAAATGGATCGGGTCGATCCGTTGACCCGTCTATGATGGGTCGAGCTGGGTCATGAATGAACGGGACAGGTACCCGTAGTTGATATCAACGTAAGAAACGATTTTGATTAATATGTGTCATCATAGTATCACAAATGCTTTGGAGTTTGGACAATGACAGGGTCACATCATAGAACTCGAAACAAAGGAAGAATTGCAGAAGCATCCCACAACAGTATTTATTTCGAGTCCAGGAGTGAGACAGAAGTTTCAATGATCCATTAACTGTAATCATCAGAGTGCCATACAATAATGGAAGAATAAAGGGAATTATCTAATGAACAAAAGACTCGTCAAGTCTGAACTATAGAATAAAATTAAATAAGTCTACCAATAACATCCATATAAAATTTAAGGAACTAGAATAAAGAAATCACTCCTCAATCCAGCTGACCGCCCAACACCTCGCCCTTCGCTAAGTTGCAAGATTGTAGTCAATATTACTCAAACGAATTTGGCTAAGTATGCACCATTAAATTATGGAACATGCCATAATTATTGTCACATTCCATGGATCATAATACTCAGTAGTCATCCCGTAAATACCACATTCACATTTAGAACACACGTATTTTAACAAAAAAATATATTTATTGCAAGAAAATAAGCAAGCAAAGAAGGAAATGCATGAGTATAATTTATTTCATTCATAACATGACATACCAATAAAATATCAATAGCATTATGTCTCCAATATGTACAAAACATAAAAATATATATCAGAGTGTAAGTACCAAAACTGTATCTCAAAGGTACAAAAGTATGAGTCAAAAATTATTACAAAAGAACCATCAAGTATGCACTAGGGAAGTGTAGTTGAAACTGAAATTCTCCAAAACACCAAAACTGCACCCTGCTGCTGTAGTGGATCCTACGAACTTGTTGGATCACACGAAAAAAGGTATGTGATGAGAAAAGTTGCCCAGTACAGATATACTTAAATAAAAGGTAAAACAACATGTAACCATGTAAAAGTAGCAAGTAATGTACTTACTGAACTGAAACAAGTGCATGTGAACGTAAGTATCACACTCGGAAGTAAAGCCTACAAGTGGAATCTTACCATCGGATTACTATTAATTTTTAGTTCTTTTCTTCTAAGCTTTCCAACACAAAGTTATAGACCGTAAATTGTTGCTACGATTTGATGTCCAACTTTTTATTTTAGGTTTTAAAAAAAATAATGCATGGATAGAGCATTCAACAAGGAGATCTGAATTATATTTCATATTTTTCTGATTGCAGAAACTCTCAGAAAACATAGTTGAATGCGTTGGGTGACCTGATTTCGTGTCTGACTTTTTATCTCCGATTTCAAAATAAATTATATATGTATAGAGCATCAAACAAAGATAAATCAGACCTAAGTTTTATTTTTTTTGGATAATCAGATCTCGAAAATTGTAGTTGAATGCAGTCGGTGGTCCGATTTCGTATCCGATTTCTCATCTTTGACTTTGAAATAAATTACATGTGTAAATAGATCATGCAACAATGATAAATCGGATCTACTCTTGTAAATCACAGTTGAATGCAGTGGGTGGTCAGATTTCATGTCCGATTTTTCGTCTTTGATTTCGAAACAAACTATGTGTAAATCATAGAACAAGGATAAATATGACATGTTTCTTATTTTTTGGATCATCAAGATCTCTTAGAAATCATGATGGAAGTTGACGATACGATCTGAAATCCGACTTTGCATGTGCGACCCCAGATGATCCGGACATCAGATCGAGGCGAAAACTCCGAATACACGATACGAAAGATGTGCGACCTAATAGTAAGGCAGAAAATTAAAATTCATACATTCAGGGGCATTCTTCGGATATCTCCTCCACCATGAAATCTATGATTTCGATGTTAGCATGGCGTAGACCCTGCCGTCCTATTCAAAACGACACCTTCGGATCGATGGTCGGAGGTCGGAAAAGTTGCCGGTGGCGGAGCTTCAGTAAGATATGGGGCGGATGTCCGACGATGGGCTTGGATATAATGGCTAAGTGGTTCATCCAATTAGCCTTATATAAGCTTGGGTTAAAGTTAAAAAATTGTAAACCATCATATTTCGTGCATAACTTTGCATACGGTATCTGTTTTGATGTTCTTAATCTAGTTTGAAAGATCTCGGAGAGTACTAAATGTTAGAGTCCTTATTTGTCCAATTTGAGTGCTGGATCATATCGATAAATGAATTTTAGTATTTTTAGCAATTCAGAGTTTCACAGTTCTCCATGCACCTCGAACATTAAAATGGTAATACAATGATAATTTTATGTAATAAAGAATATAAGTCAATAAAAAAAGAACTATATCAAGAATTTTTAATTGTGTTTATTACCAAGAGATGACAATAACAATACAATAAACTTTTCTCCAATGATCCCATATTTTGAGACCATGAATGCCAACATTAGTATCTATAGGAAAATATATATCATATGTTGACACTAGGCAACAGAAGCTTAGATAGGAGCCACCTCATTCCTACAAATCAAAATTTTAAATAATAAAATATTTCAATACGAGGTCTCTTATCAAAATCTAATGGAATGGATAGCATTAATGAGTCATCCGCCGCAATGGAAGTTGTTTAGGAGTCGTGCAGAATTACCTGTCTGCAATGGTTAGTTGGCAGAATTACTCGTCTGCACGGCACCTGATCGGGTCAAAGTCCTCAATGGACTAACAATAAACAATATCTCCTCCTGCACAATGATAGTGTCAAAATCAATAACAATTTTCAAAAAATATTTGAATTTATGAAAAATGCAAATTAACCTATATAAAAACAACGATGTATCTATCTCTGCAACAGTTAAACACTAATTCTTAGTTAGGCATTATGACTAAATATTAAATTAACACTTGGTTACCTAGGATTTTAACACATAAATATAATCAAAGTATTTTAACAAGATAAAATAAAAGTAACATTCCAATAACTAATAAAATCCATGTGAGGTATAAATAACTATGGTATGCGACATAAGTTAATGTACATACCTTGTTTAGAGAACGATATGGATAGACCGATATGATTCTCCGTCTACAGAATTTAGTTACCACCTAAACAAGATAAGTGCAATTTAACCCAGTACTCTGCAGTAAAATATCTCTTATCTCGCTACCCGGCACCCAGCCCTCAAGGCACTCTCGCTCTTTTTCAAATGATAATTATTTATTTACTTGTAAATAATCTTAACTAATTAATAAGTTATTATTGAGGTGGTCGAAGCTATCCCGACCAAAATAGGTATCTAGGTTAACAAAGGTGTATTAACAAAGGTGTATGTTATAGCAATCTTACAGGTGCATCCGAAATTTATTGGTATTGTAGAAGATATGCATTGTTGCCCAAAAAGGATTATTGCCCAATATCTTTGACCATTGTGTATAGTAATTACAAAAAATAGCATCAAACCCTAATCGGCAAATGAAGAAAAGAAAATTAAGGAGGATTTACCGAGATAAAGGTCTCCACATCGATTCCGAGCAAACACGATTCCCTAACGGTCTTGATTGTCAATATTTCATAGACGGTGGGCAAGCGCTTCTCAACACGAAGAGATTGAAAGGCAACCAGCAACATAGGGAAAATTTGGGTTAAATTGTATCGTATAGAGTAGGTGCGCACACTGCCTTGGAGTTAAAAAAGGTATAAATACTGTTCAGAGATCTAATGGGATAATCAAAACTAACGGCCGTTCAAATGGAGGAAAAAACGAAACTAATCTCATGGCAATACTTCCCCCGACTTGGTCAAAAGAAATAACCTTTATTATTATTATTATTATTATTATTATGTATATATTTCTGTATGGGTGCTCCAATCTTCTTTTATTAATCATAAATGACCCTGGATCTGTAATCGCTGCCGGGAAGATAAAGAATTACATATATATATATATATATATATATATAAAGGATAATTCAGATGATGAATAAGAGTTTTATTTTAGCGGACATGAAGCGAAATAAGAATAAGAGTTTTTATTCTTTATGGATGCCTATATGATTTTTTTAAGATATAGAAGCATATATGATTACATGTTTCTGATGTGTACGGATATGGATATCCGTACTACCAATCTACATGTGTATATTGTATAGATATGTATTGGTGTATGTAGACATGTATCTAATTATGTTACATGATTACACGCGGTGTGTTGCCTTTTAGAATCATTTCAAATGTAGGAAAAATATTTTTAATTTATTTAATTATGTATTACACAAGAGCCTTACATTATTATTTTTCATTTTGTTGTATTTGTAGTATAGTAATTTCGCTTTAATCATTAATTTAATTTAACTTTAGAAAACCATAAATTCCAAATATAAATATTAGGATAAATTTGTTATATGTGGAAACAAACCGTGTATCCATTTCATGTAATCGCATCTGAATTATGATTATCTGTTTCCATATATGTATTATTCACAATCTATTAATTTATTAGCAATATCCACATTATAAAAGGGACAAGGATATGGTAACACGTGTGCGTGTGCGTGCTCTCACACACACACACACACACACACGCATGCACGCACGCGCGCACGCACACACATATGGGATAAATGAGTATGCTCCCTGAAAGCATATAAGAGCATGTTCTCACCTTTTTCCACCATTTTTTATTTTTCTGGAACAAAATCCTGAGGGGATTTACTTATAATAGTAAGTGAAATATGTGATTCAAATTTCGTGTAAAAAAGACTTTCCTAACACTTCATCTGGAGGGGATCAATTTCAGCAATTTTGAGACCATTAAAAATTGACAATCTTTATGGAGGGAATAGAAGTCTCGAATTAGTTCGAATTTTGAATGACATCATTGTGATATATGGTGATCTGAATTCCACTGGGTTTCATTTCTGAAAAATAAAAAAATAGGGAAAAAGAGATGAGAGTGTGTAAGGTTACATGCTCCAAGAAGCATACTCCTTTTTTCCTATATATATATATAGAGAGAGAGAGAGAGAAAGAGAGAGAGAGAGGAAAGGGAAGCTGTTTTGAGTAACAACCAACTTGTCTGTTACACGGAGCAATTTCTCTATTTTTTATTTTTTTTCAAAAATAAAATCATGCATAATCATCTATATATTTCTCCTATATGTCATTCGAATTTCATCAGAAACAAAGACTCCTATGCCCTCCATCTATAACAGGTAATTTTGATGGTCTCAAATTTGTTGTAATCGACATAATCTGAATGGAGGGCATAAGAGTCTGTTTTTGACGAAATTTGAATGACATATAGAAGGATATATAGATGAGTATACATTATTTTAAAAAAAAAATAAAAAAATGAGGGAAATTGCTCTGTGTAACAGCCAAGTTGGTTGTTACTCAAAATAGATTCCCTTTCCTCATATATATATATATAGAGAGAGAGAGGAGTGATCCTCTGAGAGCTAAAACCTATGAGAGCATGAGAGCATCGATTATGGACCACTTGTTGTAAGCAGGATCAAACATGCATATAAAAAATAGTAATTTCACGGATTCAAATGGATTGACAGAAAAGCATTAGAGATTAACATCATTAACGCATGCATTTCCAAACCATTATCCGATTACAGAATGCAAGCAGGAACCGATTAACCATATGGAAATATAAAACCGGGCGAGATCCAACAAAGATAAAATAATAAACAAATTGCGGTAAACAAGATATAAGAAAGATTAGATTAGAAATCGCCGAAGCGTCCATGGAATGGACTGTCCTTAGAGAGGATATCGCCCCCACAATACCGGTGCGTACGGTACTGGCGATCCGCTCCCAGAATACAATGGCACATGATCTTCGTCTGCGCACACCGACGAGATCGTCCTCGAATGTACCTCAGAGAACTGTAGCCAAGAGAAAGACGAGCAGGTTTGTCCATGAACGGAAGAACCAGAACAAAGCCAAGACGACGTGAGAGAGTTTCTTGCGAGTGTATAAAATACGACGTGGGGGAAAGGGATATATATAGATGGTTGTGTGCCCAGCGCGGGGCCTTTCGATTTCCGAAAATGCTCCTCAACGAGCGCGTCATTTCGGATCCTGAAATTGCGGTCAGGATCGCGTCCATAATGGTGAGTTGAATTCCTATTTAAGTCGACTTACCAAATTAATCGTGTGATTAATTTAATCGACTTACCAAATGAAACCCACAGCAAAAGTATCGAGATCTGAGATCCGAATTGACTCTCCCGAGCCTGAGCCCGAGCCGGAGATAAAGCAGAGAGCGCGCGCGCGTGTGTGGTCCTCCATTCTTCCTCTCTACTATTGCTACAAGAGCTTGGGGTGTGAGCTCATATAAGCCCACCAAAAGTTTAGAGTTCCATGGTATGGTACTAAACTTTCACCCAAATTTTTCCATGTTTCAAATTTGGGAATTTCCAACTTTCCCTACAAGGCATTTGGTTTCCAAATTGAAACCGAATTAACTCCAATTATAATTACATAGATCTTCCAATTAATTTAAATACAATTCTTAAATACAACAATCCCCCACGAATTCATCAATTTGAAATAGAGATTCAAAAGGAGTTAAAATACAACTTTCGGTTGCCACACTTTACTTTCAGTAAAGGTACTTTCCGGTTTGAACCTCTACCTGAGTTTACTACTTTCATTTTAACAGGAACGAAGTGAACTATGTCTTGAACTTTAGACCTTAGTGTTAAAGTATACGGTAGAAACAACAAAGCGTTATTCTTGGTACAATCTTCAGGGTTGGTGCTCTTAAAGGTTATGCACCCTTATCATGTTTCATGAGTGTATTAAAGAAAGACACTCTCCTTTTAATTGCGGCCCACAGTAACACTCACATAGGTGGCGTTCTCCAAGGATACACTGCTAACATCCTGCCTAAAGGCTTGAACCCATTCAAAGCCTATGCCCTTCCTAAACTTGCAGTTTAAATGGCACTCAGGCTCCAGGGATAAGACACTCATGCATACACATTAAGATTAGAGTGCCAACCAGTTCTCCAAACATCTTGTTATTACCACATTGAACATACTTTGTGGGATCTCCATTCAGATAGTTTGGGTTGCTATTGCAGAGGAACACCCAATAGGTCTCAGTCCCATCCCAAGCCTAGACTTTAGGACTAAATATCTATCAAGTCCCTTAGTCAACGGATCCGCCGTGTTGTCTTTGGATCCAACAAAATCCGTATCCAACACCCCTCGAGACATCAAATCCCTTAACATCTTAAGTTTAATTTGTATGTGTCTCCTTGTTTTCTGATGGAACTTTGAACTATTTATCTTGGTGGTTATATTGTCACAATATACCGAGATCATAAGAACGATCTGACCTAACATGGGAATTTCAGAGCGAAGTTCCCTCAGCCATTCGGCTTCAATTCCAGTGGTGTCCAAAGCACATAGCCCGGCCTCAAAAGTGGATCGAGCTAGAATGGTCTGCTTCACAGACCTCCAGGAGACTGCACCGCTTCCAAGGGTAAAGACATACCCAGTAACACCATTACTTCTAGACTCCTCTATTTTCCCTATCCAGCTTGCATCACTATATCCTTCTAGTACAGATGGATGTATACCGTAATGCAAACTAACAGAAATAGTTCCCTTCAAGTACTTCAGTACTCGATCTAGAGCCTCCCAGTGAGTACGGTCAGGACAGCTACTTTATTTACTCAGCTTTGCAACCGAGAATGAAATATCAGGTCTCGTGCAATTTGCAAGACACATTAAACTTCCTATCACTTGTGAATACCTTAGAGCTACAGGTACTCCACTTTTATTCTTAAACAGAATTTTGGATGAATCAAAAGAAGTGCTTACAGCCTTGCAATCTTGATATCCAAATTTTCCAAGTACCTTCTCAACATAGTGAGATTGAGAAACTACAATCCTATCAATTGACTTTAGCAGTTTGAGACCCAAGATCACATCAGCAATACCCATGTCTTTCATCTCAAACTTGCTACTTAAGAATGCCTTAGTCTCATTAATAATCTTCATATGTGATCCGAACAATAATATTTCATCAACATATAGGCACAAGACAATACACTCATCACCTTTCACCTTGGAATAGACACACTTATCGGATTCATAAACCTTAAAGCCACATGACAAAATAGTTTTGCTAAACTTTTCATGCTACTGCTTTGATGCTTGTTTCAATCCGTAGAGGGATTTGACAAGCTTGCAAACTTTTCCCTCATTCCCAGGAGTCACAAGTCCATCAGATTGATCCATATAGATCTCTTCCTCAAGATCGTCATGCAAAAAGGTGGTCTTCACATCAATCTAGTGGATAGAAAGATCATATACAGAAGCCAATGCTATGAGCATCTGGATTGTGGTAATCCTAGTCACAGGGGAATATGTATCAAAATAATCGATACATTCCTTTTTCCTAAAGCCCTTGGCAACTAATCTAGCTTTGTACTTTTCAATTTATCCGTCAGGTCTAAGCTTTCTCTTAAACATCCATTTGCATCAAATGGTAGAGCACCCTTTGGGTAAATCAACCAACTCTCAAGTTCCATTATCCATAATGAAATCCATCTCAGATTTGATGGCTTCCTTCCATTGTTTTGCTTCAGATGAATCAATGGCTTCCTTGCAACTTGGTGGATCACCCTCGATGTGGTAGACAACAAAGTCGCTACCCAGATCCTCGTCTATCCGAGGTCTTTTAATCCTCCTTGGCTCAATTTCTTCTGAAAGGTCATTGGGTTCAGGTTGAGTCTCAACTTCCAAATTCGTTATCCTTTCCACTTGATATGGAATAGATCTTGATGTGGAGGCACCCTTATTTGTCAGATTCTGATGAATCCCAGTCTTCAACGGGAAGACATCCTCAAAGAAGGTAGCATCACGGAGTTCAACAATGGTGTTGGCATCTATGCCTAGTATCTCGGATCAAATTACCAAGAACCTATATGCATAGCTATTTTCCAAGTAACCTAAGAAGCCCGCTGATGAACCGCAAAATCGGCCCTTTAAGAGAGTGTTTTTAGCACTCGGGATCATCATCGTAGTCGGGCCGATTTTGGTCATCAAAGAGACCATCTCATTGATACATGTCAAATAAGAATGCGATGGTCATTATTTTTATTTTTACTTGGCAAGAAACCAAGGTCGAACTCAGGGACACAAGCCTCTCTCGTATTAATCGGACTTATATTTATTTAATTAAATGTTGAGTTAAAGGCATATAGGTCAAATCATGCAGAGACACAACAATGCATTAAAATTAAACATGCATTTTTTAAACATTTTTATCATGCAAATAGATGCCATGAAATGCACTCAAATATATCCTAAGTCAGAGCAAATATGATGAGCAAATAAAATATGAATCAATTCCAGATTTGCCAAAAATATTAAGCTTGATTGATGAAGTGAACAAGGCATAAGTTAATAATAAGGGATACATGGTAAATACAATAACACATCAGAATTCATGTACCCAGAACTGCAAATTAAACATGCCATAAAAAATGCATCAAACAAGCTTCAAAACGGAACTGAAATCAACTGAATCGGATACTCTATGCTCAAGATATGCAAGATCAAAGACAAGGGCATAAATGAAAGAAAACATAAAAAGATACCTACAAACAGGTCCCTGGGAGGGACTAAAATGCAATAAAAATAAAGTACGGGGCCTTCCCTGTAAATTGTCCACAAGCACAGGGGCATTTTTGCAAATGTTGAAAGTTGCGAGGGCAAAAGTGCAAAATGGCCAATATGCACGTGGACTGCACATGATCTGGACCTGCTTGCAAATGTGGAGAAGTCAGTGGGCTCCTCTGCAAATTTCTCAGGTACGCACGTGCCTGGCACGTGCGACCTAGGCTCGGACGGAGGCTCGGAGTCAGCAGAGGTTCGGAGGTGCTTCGGTTAGGCTCGGCTGAGGCTCGGACCTGCTGCAGGCTCGGAAGAGGTTCGGACATCCCAAGCCTGGAGGCTCGACAGCTGAGGCTCGGTGAAGGCTCTGGCATCGCCACGTGGTCGAATATGAGCCCTTTGATCGCAAGGATCGAAGGGCTGCTGGAGTGATGTCGTAGAAGCACGGGAACCGTTGGATCTTGAGGATCCAACGCTATCTGAAACGAGCTCTGATCGGCGACGTGGACGTACTCAGACCGTTGGATGATCCCCTGGAGAGGGACATCCGACGGTCACTGCTCCTCCTTCTTTGGCCGAAGGCGGGCGGCGGGTTCAGAGCTCCGGCGAAGGAGCTCCTCCTCCGCCTGCCACTCTCGGCCATGGTGGACCTTCCTAAAGCTCCCTAAGTGATCGTCGAGGAAGCCCGGAGCTCATGGAAGGTCCAGAAGCACCTGGTGCCGCTCGTCGGAGCTCGGATAGGAGCTGCGAAGTCGATGAAGTCTGCTCCGACTGGGCTCCGACTGGGCTCCGACCATTGACACTCAAGAAGACATGCACTGTTAGTCAATAGCCGAAGCACGTTAATTGTGGTGTGTGCATAGTGGAGGTGAAGTGAGAGCTCGTAGGGGGGCGAAGAAGGTGGAGAGCTCGGAGCTCCTCCGCTGTGGGTGGCAGAGGAGATGGGTCGGAGTGGTCTGGGGATCTGAAGGATGAGGAAGATGATCTAAAGGATGCGCGAAAAAGGGGGAGCGACGGTGAAGCTAAGGGAGTGGTCATCGGAGGGTGAAAGCGGCCGGAGAGGTCTGATTAAATCAATGAAATCAAAATAAAAAGATAGAGGAGGAAGGGGGACTTTACCTGGTCGGAAGGTGGTCGGATGGCTTGGGCTGGGGCTCGAATCGAGCCCCGGGTCTTCGCTGGACACGGCCAGCCGCTCCGTGCAGCTCAGGCGGTCGCCAAGAGGCGCCGCAGCTCCGCCGTTAGTGGCGGAGGGTCTCACCGGGGGCTGGGTCGTCTTCGCTTAATCCTCTCGCCTCCCCCTGTCACAGGGAGGCGGAGGAGGGATGGGCCCCTCCCCGCGTAAAGATGGACGACCGTGAACGGTGGGAGGGGCGGAGTATTTGAAGGGCGATGATGGCGGAAGTGGTGGTGGTCGACGTGGTTTTCGAGGGTTGTGAGGAGCGAGTGGGACGACGACGGGAGTCGTGGGATGATGCGTGAGGATGGTGGAAGAGTGGGGCAGGTCGGAGGGCAGTTGGCGATGGGAGAAGTCAACTGTGGTGGCGGAGAAAAAGGCAAGGGGGAAGGGTGTGCGAGCTGGATCGTGGGAGAGAGAGGGGATAGTCAGAGGTTGACGACGACGCTCCGCCGTTGGATCTGGAGATCCAACGGTGGAGAATTGGGCGCGGAGCGACGGTCCTGATGCAATCGGGAGCGGAGTGATCGAAGGGATGTGAAGCAGCCACGTGTCGAGCTCTGGCCGCGGCGCTGGCGAGCGGCTTGGATGTGAAGGAGTTGTTGATCGGAAGGTTGAGGATTTAAGTGGTCATGGACGGCAGAGATCAAGACATTATGGGCGTGATCGGACGGATCTTAATGCGCCACGTGGCGCGCTCTGCGCTCGGCGCTGACGAACGGTGATGATCAAGGGGCGGAGAAGATCAATGGCTGAGGCAATAGGCGCGCGTGGACACAGCGGGGTCGTTGGATCTGAAGCGAGATCCAACTGCCAGGGGTGGTGGCGGAAAAAGACAAGGGAAGCGGGCCACGTGGCGCACCCAGAACGGGCCACGTAGCCCAATCAGATTTATTTGAGGGTATTTTGGATTTTTGGGGGCTGAAATGGCCGAATTGGAGAACACTCAAAACATGAAAGTTGTAGATCTTGAGGAGATCTACAAGTTTCATGTTGACCAAAACTGGAGATGAAAACAAACGAAGACCCGAAATATTTTTGAAGGTATTTTTAAGTCTAAAAATACCACGAATTTTTGTTTTGTCATTTTTTGTGATTTTTAATTTATTCGAGACTCTGATAATTACAGGACATTAACTGGGTTTTATTGACAAAACTTTAAGCAAGGGGGTTAATTATAGGAAATAAAGATGATGAAAATGAGGTTCATCACCCGCATCAACAGTTTTAGGACCAAGCTTCTTCTCTTGTGTTCTGGGACTAAAACCTTAGCGAGATAGCCCCACACTTTGAGATATCTTAAGCTCGGTTTCTCATTTCTTCAAAGTTCAAAAGGACGCTTTTCTATATGCCTTGGAGGAACCCTATTCAGAATATGGTAGGTTGTATTCAAGGCTTCTCCCCACATATAGATTGGAAGTACAGAACCCTTTAGGAGAGCATTGATCATGTCAGTTAAGGTTCTATTTTTCTATTCTGTTATCTCATTTGATTGCGATGAATATAGGGCTGTAACTTCATGAACAATGCCAAATGATTTGCATTGTTCATCAAATAAGTTAGAGGTATATTCACCTCCTCTATCTGATCTAAGGCGTTTAAGCACTTTTTCTGTTTGTGTCTCAGCCTCATTCTTAAATATAATAAATTTCTCTAAGGCTTCATCCTTGGTTTTCGTTAGATATACATAACAGTATCCATTGCCATCATCTATAAAGGTGATAAAGTATTTCTTATTATCTCGACTCTCGGGTCAACACACCATTAAACTCACATATATTCGTGTGCACTAGATCCAAGATCTCACTATCTCTAAGATACAGACTGAAAAGACTTCCTAGGTGTCTTAGCTTGCACACATATTTCACATTTTTGAATTTTATCAATAGTGTGTTTAGGGATCAACTCTAAATTCATTATTCTTTTAATTGAATTTAAGTTTACATATCCCAATCTATCATACCACAGATCACAAGATTCTAGATTATTCACAACATGAGACACAGAATAAGAACATTCAGAATTTAAAACATTAATTTCATTAATGTTTACTTAATCACATCTAATTCTAAATAAAAAAATCAAAATATACCAAATAGCCTTTTCCATAAAAATTATCATGTCTCAGAATAACAACTTTATTATATTTAAAGTTCAATTCAAAACCATTTCTAACTAAGATAGAGCCAGATAAAATATTCTTCTTGATGTCAGGAACATGCAGCACCCTGTGCAACGTCCAGACACGTCCAGATGAGAACCTCAAGTTGACTTGTCCCGACCCTAACACCCTGGCTGCAGAATCGTTCCACATCTTAACAGTCCCACCAGTGCAGGTCTGATAAGAAGAAAACAAAGTTCTGTCAGAACAAATATTTACATTGGCTCCCTTATCCACGGGCCACTCATTTGGATCATGGATATGGTATAGTTCAGGTTTTACAGAGACATACCCCTCACTAGCCTCGAGTCTCATAGTGATAATATTCACTTGCGGACTCCCGTCTGCAGCCTTAGGTTGAGCCTTTAAGAACGGATAGTTCTTCTTCCAATGGCCAACCTGATTACAGTGCCAACAGGGTTTATTCTTTGCTTTTTTCTAAATCTTGTCCTTTAATTTTATTTTATTATTATTAACACCCTTTTCCTTCTTATCTTTACCCTTCGAGGTCATGAGATTGACCTTAGCCTGAATATCGATAAGAAGCACATGCTTTTGTTTCATGTGTTCCTTCTCTATTGCAATTGCCACCATCAAGTCATCCATAGAAATCTTCCCCTTCTTTTGTTTCAGGGTCATACCAAAGTCTTTCAAAGATTTGGGAATTTTTTCTATAATGCACATGACTTGAAACTTCTCCGGAAGTTTCATTTCAGCATGTTCTAAACCATGGAGCAGGAGTAAAAACTCATGTACCTGTTCAGAAACCGACTTCCCTTCGGCCATGGAAAACTTCAAAAACTTGGCTACGGAGTATTTCTCAATACCGAGGTCTTCGGTGTTATACTTCTGATCCAAATCTTCCCATAGCCCTTCGTAGTCTGCGTGGACGAACAGTACACGTCAAACAACATGTTGGGCATGACCAACAAGATGCAACCATGACATATACGATCTCGTTCCTTCCACGCGGATTGCGCCTTCTGGATATCGGTGTGGGGTTTTATGTTTCCACCATAGGGAAGTCAGTTTCAAACATAGAGATTAATTTTATGGTGGTTAACCAGATCTTCATGCGTTGTTGCCAACGCTTGAAATTCTAACCACCGAATTTTTCAGGCATACCCGTCATATCTACCCTCGATTTAAACATTGTTTCCGACACGATTTTAAAACCAGTTTCGGATATCCTCTCTAAGATTGTTGTAAGCAGGATCAAACATGCATATAAAAAACAATAATTACACGAATTAAATGGATTAACAAAAAAACATTATAGATTAACATCATTAACGTCATGCATTTTCAAACCATTATCAGATTACATAATTCAAGCAGGAACCGATTAATCATATGGAATATAAAACCGAGTGAGATCCAGGAAAGGTAAAGCAATAAACAAATTGCGGTAAACAAGATATAAGAAAGATTAGATTAGAAATCACCGAAGAGTCCATGGAATGCATTATCCTTAGAGAGGATATCGCCCCCACAATACCGGTGTGTAGAATACTGGCGATCCGCTCCCAGGATACAATGACACACGATCTTCATCTACGCACACCGACGAGATCGTCCTCGAATGTACATCAAAGAACTGCAGCCGAGAGAAAGAGGAGCAGGTTTGTCCGTGAACGGAAGAACCAGAACAAAGTCAAGACTGCGTGAGAGAGTTTCTTGCAAGTGTATAAAACACGATGTGGGGGAAAGGTATATATATAGATAGTCGCGTGCCCAGCGCGGTGCCTTTCATTTCCAAAAATGCCCCTCAACGAGCGCGTCATTTCGGATCCCGAAATCGCGGCCAGGATCGCATCCATAATGGCGAGTTGAATTTCTATTTAAGTCGACTTACCAAATTAATCGTGTGATTAAAATAATTGACTTACCAAATGAAATCCGCAGCAAAAGTATCGAGATCCGAGATCCGAATTGACTCTCCCTAGCCCGAGCCTGAGTCGGAGACGGAGCGAAGCGCGCGCGCACGTGTGGTCCTCCATTCCTCTTCTCTACTATTTCTACAAGAGCTTGGGGTGTGAGCTCATATATAAGCCCATCAAAAGTTTAGAGCTCCATGGTATTGCACTAAACTTCCACACCAAACTTTTCCATGTTTCAAATTTGAGAATTCTTAACTTTCCCTCCAAGCCATTTGGTTTCCCAATTGAAACTAAATTAACTCCGTTTGTAATTACATAGATCTTCCAATTAATTTAAATACAATTCTTAAATACTCCATTTGTCTTATTTAGTTCATATAAATCACCTAATTCACATTTTGAGCTAAATTTTCTGTATGCTATTACTCTAATACACATAAAATCATGTGAAAATATCGAGAATTGGGCTCTCTGGGATTAATTTTCGATCTTGATTGATGAATTGTTGTGCGTTGTATTGGATATTTATATTGGAGTTTTAACCTAAGTTTAGCATTTTATAGAAAAACTAAAAATAGTTTCCATGCTTATGTTTTGTTTTGTTTTTAAATAATACTCGTCACTGTCAAAAAAGTACGAAGAAGACGTTATCGGCGGGAATTTGGAAATGGCGCACCTAGTTCTCAAAGCAATAAATAAATATAAAATATTCAAGTCCATTTTCACGTGTTAGCATTCGATTTGTTGAGTTTTCCTTGGTTTTTATATTCATTTCCAGGTCCTCTGATCATTTGTTTGGTTGTCAGGGTAGGTATCGTGAGATACCCCTACCACCATTCTCGCATTCCTGGGTTGGGATTTACTCAATATATCTTACATTTTCTTTGGTACAATATCTTTTAACCATGTCTAAATAAAAAAGTTAGCATAAAAACTATGTTATAATCATTAAAACACATAATCAATGTCACATCACATCATATTTATCATTCCAACCCTCTCAACCATCCAAACAGCTACTGTTCACAAGAGAGTACCCCAACCCGACCCGACCCAGTTACCAAACATGCCTCTAGTGCTCAATCCTTCGCACGTGTTTTTTTCATGACATTCCCGCCCAAATCAGCAACGATTAGCATCCGCTTCATATACAATCCATTTCGTAGCCTCTCCTCTCGAATGGAGTTACCTCGTATCCGATATTTCTCTTTGTTTCATTCCTCCTCCATAATGATGAAATTTGTTCCCTCCTTGACACGTCACCACTTCGCGGATGAAGGAAGAATCGAGCGAGAAAGAGATGGGCAAATGTTATAAAATATTTCTTAACTAGACCTTGGCTCGGACAAATCATGATTTTGTTCATCTAATAAACAATCAATGGTCGGAACACAGTTGGTTAACAGTGGAAAATGTAAGGTTGCAAGTGTTGTTGCAAAAAAAGGTGGAGCATAAGTGTATTTGCAGTAACTGAGAAGAGCATAGATGTAAAATCCATATAAGATATACTAGACGAATAAAAGAAAAATTGGGAAAGTAGGGAAAGAGTGATGCTAATTTAATAAAAAGAAAATTAGAATATTTTTATAATTTGTATGTTCTATAAACATTTTAGAGTATTTTTAAAACAATAGAAAATATAAAACAAAAGAGAACAAAATAAATTTATTACAAACCATTTTTCTATTTTTTTATATTTTCTAAATTAGAACTTAAAAAGTTGTAAATTTTAAGATAAATAAAAAAATACAAATCAAATAAAAATGTAACTTTATTATACATAGTATCCTCTGATCATGGATATAGTTTAAAATCCAAAAAAATTAAATTCTCCCAAAACTCATAAAAAATACAAAACACAAGAAACCATAAAACATGAAAAAAGTGGATTTGAGGCATAGTGGTAGAACCTGACCTGATCAGTTAATCTATCTCATTGTGTTTGATCCATGGTACACTTACTTGGTTATAGTAAGTGCTAATAAATTAGTTTGATTAATTGCCTAATTGAGTGATACAAATGTCCATTACTAGATCGATTTGGTGGTTTTCAACTATCAGACACCGGATGCCTCACAAAGTGATAACAACGATGTTTGTCATTCTTGTGAATGGGAAGGGGTTCATTTTTCTCATTCTCCTGGACGAGTCATCTTAATTGCACGTGGGGTAGAAGGCTTATGTGATACCTCGCTCTGTTGCAACCTATTTAGATGAGGGAGACAAGATGCCCGATCTTCTTTTCACCACTTCTCTTGACTTCTCGGATCTGGATACCCAACAATAACCACAACGAGTATATATAATCACCATTTGGAACATAAAGAAGAAGAGGTATACAATATCTCAATGTAACAATGCCCACTATGGCATTTACAACGTACGACTTCATTACAATACTTAATTTCAAAAGGACAATTCTCCTAAAACCTACAACACAATTCTAAAACAATTTCACAATTCTCCAACTGAAAGATGCAACATACCGTAACATGGCTAAAATGAGTAAGGAGATAAAAGATTGAATCTTTTGAATCTTGTCAATCATATATCAATGTACCATTACCTACATATCATCTCAATTGTATTGACTAGTAAACATGCAACATGATTTGAGAAATCAAAGGGTACTACGGATGAGCCAAAAGGGCCCTGTAACAAAGAATAACATAAATTGCACAAAACCAACATATATATGAAAAGGAAAATAGATCATGCTAATATTTCATAGATAATCACATATATAGAGAGGAGAAACTTGAATTAAGATGGTACCAAACCACAATCATGGTACGGCATTTCATAAGTTCCATTAGATCTTGATCAAGGCTATAAACAAAACCATCATATTAAATCCCAAATCACCATCCAAATAACCTCCAACTCGTTATTTTTAGAAACGAAATTGAATATTATATTTAGTTGCGTCATTATCTCATTGCTCATTAATTACTCAAATTTATTTTCTATATATAGCATCCATCATATCGAGGTTCTCAATTACTCGAAATTTTCAAAACAAAACTCATTAATTACTCCCCCTCCAGTTCTTCGTCCTCCCTCGACGTATAGACGAAGGATGTGTGTGGGGATGATGGTGGTGTCTGACGATGGTGGTGCATGACGACGACGATGATGCATGGAGCAACATGAGGCGGTTGCGCGCAGAGGATTATGTGTGTTCATAATAAATTTTCTTATTCTTTTTTATTCATCTATTAATCAAGTTCCCAGTTATTTTTGTTTGCTTTTTTTATTTAGATTTTAATTTTTCTTTATATTTTGATTCCATCTCCATCCAATCTTCAAAGTTTTGCTATTGTTTTGTTTTTGAATCAGTGTTTGATGAATCTCTGATTGATCATCACTATTCTCTCTTTTTATCCTCGAAGAATAAAAACTTCGTTGCAAATCTTCATTAATTCTGCATCTTTAGTAACAATCCTTCCTCTTATAATTAACCCTAAATACTAACTATAATTTGTGTATTTAAATACTAACATTTTCCCTCATTTTCTCATTTATTAAAAGAAATCCTAAAAATAGACTAAATATTGTGTATATTTATTTTTGGTCTGAAAAGAATTAAAATACAAAAAATATCAAAACCATTAAAATAAGTGTTTTAAATTACTTAAAATACTATCAAAAATATTTCTTTATTTTCCTGACCTCTTTTGACTTTGTGACCAATAGGAAACTTATATATCTCATCGAGATCTATGACTTTCATGTTTTGACTTTTTGTTAATTTTACCCCTTCTAGGTCTTTTTTTCTTTTAGTTTTCTATTTTCAAATAATTTCATTGGACCACGTGGCGTGCTCTGGAGTCGCCACGTGGCTTGTCTGTTTACCCTCCACCCGGCCTTCTTTTTGGCCCTTGGATCACCCCTCCTCCACCTCTATCTCCACCGTCCATCTCCAGATCTCCCTCAACCCTTGGGTCTGCCCTCCAGATTTGATCTCCAACTCTCCTTTCCGTCTTCATCTCAACCATTGGATAGCATCTCATCCAATGGCCCTGGTCCCTCCACGTCACCCATTCTGCCTTCACCGTTGGATGAAACTCCCAGCTCAATCTGGACCACCCCCTAGCGCCCTAACCCTAGCCGCAAGATAAAACCTTGATTCCATCACAACCCTCCTTCTCACCTTACCTACGCCCTTAGATCATTTTATAAGATCGAATCTTAGCCACTCCATCGCGCTCACATCTGGACCATTGGATCTTGCGATCCAACGACCCAGAACTCATCTTCCTCCTCCAACGTAGCCTCACCCAACCGTTTTATGTCACCACCCCATAACCTCTTTCCTATTCTAATGACCATGACCAAGTATCTCTGCACATTCCAACGCTTCCCCTCGATAGTCGTTACTTTCATCTCCTTCGCAGAGCCATCAACACCCCATGACCACATCTTCATTCCATCGTGCAACCGTTACAAACCTCTGCTTCCACTACCCGTAACGTTAGAGCTCCACCTTAAATAGACCCCTCCGCCTCACTTCCACTCCATCAACCAATCCATGGGTTGATGCCCAGCTTCCTTCGCCCTCTAGTGACAACGGAGGGCAATCTGTTGAGGCGATGACGACCTCCTTGCTTAGGTGCGATCCAGGCTTCGACCATGTAGTTTTGCCACCTCGGAGGTTGCCAAAGATCCGAGATTTAGATGTCCTCGTTGAGCGATGACCAAAGGTCCCATTGTAACATCAACCCAAGCTCCGACTCCATCACAACACTTGCTCCGATCAGGTAACCTCTCTCATATTTGTTTTCTTTGTTTTTCTCTTAATTTTTCCGACGCATACAGCACCTCTCACCACCACCTGACCATCCTCTAAGCTCCGCCACTCATTCATCATCCTTGCATCACCATTCGCACACCACCTTCCCTTCTCTATAGCCCCGACCACCATGCCCCCTTTCCTCTCTGCTTTGCCGGAGAAGAATCATCGATCCCCCGCTCCTCCACCTCCACAGGACCCACATTACATTCACAATCCCATGCACCATACTGCTTCGACTACAAGCTAACATCTGTAGGTCCACATCTCGTCAATGGCCAGAAGCGTGTATCTATCTCCAATCTCGATCAGGAGCTCTGACGTAGATTCACTAACCCATCAATCCGCTCGACCTCATCGACTCATTGGCCCACCTCTCCTTCGCGAGACCTCCACGAAGGTGATCGCTGGAGTCCAATAGCGTCGCCACCCTCGCAACTTTGGACGAAGAGAAGCTATCATTAGATGGTGCCTCCTCGGTTGCCATCCAACGACCCTGATGCAACCACGTAGCAGCTCCCCACGCTAGCAGCTTCCGTGGACATGTGGCTCCATCAAGCGCCACGCGTCCTGAACCATCATCGAGCCTCCACCCGGCCCCCAGCCTAGCCCACGCGCGTGCAAGACATATACGGGTTGGGTTGTTTGCATCAAGGCCCTCCAAGCTTTCTAATTTTGCAAGAAGGTCCCTCCAGGTACCTTACACGTGCGTGCTTGGAAAAATTACAAGAATACCCAGTCGAGTTTTCTTAATTACATTTATGCCCCAATGAAGATCCAGATTACATATTTATCTCATTTTATTTTGCATATTTTTATTACATTTATGCCCTTGCATTCTTTCGATCATATATTGAACATACAAACTTCAATTTAGTTGATTTCAGTGTCATTTTGTTGCTAATTTCATTCTTTATCTAATGGAAAGCTTACTTATTTGATTTGGCATATTATTCATGCTAAATTCTAGTTGTTCATTATCTTATTTATTCATCATTTAAAGGGCATTATTGAATCATTTATCAGTTTAATGATCGATTTGATGATAAAATCAACTACTTTTAATTTGCACAAGATGTGAATTATTTTAGGGCATACTATCATTTGCTTGCATATCATACACAGGCATCTATTTTGATTGCACAAAGTAAAATAAAATAATGAATGCATCATATTACTTTATCTCTGCATCATTCTGTTTGCACAATGTATCCGTATATCATTCTGTGTCATGCATAGTAATTGCATATGAAGACCTAGGCCTGTGAATTTAATCGTTCATTATTTAATCAATAATTTTCGATGAATAGATGAGGAGGCTTGTGTCCCGGCGTTCGACCTTGGTACACTTACCAAGTAAAATTTTTTCACAACATTCAAAGATTGTGGTTTTTGACGAATCAAAGTATGTCTCATATACTACAATTATCGACAATTATGTCTCATATACTACAATTATCGACAATTAAAGAGGTATTTTTGGGTTCATCAATTGGCGTCGTTGTCGGGGAGCGGTAAATTTTTAGGATGTTAAATTATTTTCTTTAGTTTTTTTATTAAATTAGTTTCTGTGTATTTTTTCAATTTTTGTTTTTCATTTCTCTCTCTCTATCTCTACAGATACTAATTGCTATGTGGTGTGTTAGGTCTGTTTTAACCCCTTCTGTGTGGTTGGGACCCGACTTGAGTGACATAGGAATTAGGCACACATATGCTAGCTTAGATTTTTTTATTGTGCTCGTACTTCTTATGTCACACTTTCACTAACTATATGCACTATAGATCGTTCAACATTAACCAAATCTGAAATCAATTCTTTCCCGTTAATAGAACTATCCGTTTAGGATGTTCTCATCTGTGCATACCATTTCGTTTAAATTTTTAATACCTTATATCGTATCCCGCATGAAGAACGCATGGAATCACTGTAAGTCTTCTTCTTAGCATGCATCATTGATTTAAAAGCTTGCATTGGCTTTTTCGACTAATGGATTTAAAAATGACTAGTTACTTCTCAGTGAGGGAACTATGGTCTCACTTAACAGATTGGGTGGTTAAAGAACAACGTGTAAGGCGGTGTCCTAAAGTAATACGGGTAGTCGTTCTACGATCCGTACTTACACCCATACTGGTTGAAAGTAGGTGCAACTAGTTGTACAAATTCGGGCTAGTCTTTGTGACACTCTCCTAAATCTAAAGCTATGTATAATCTGCTCAAAGATTATTTTATCATCAAATTAAAATTGAAAAAGATAAGCGACTGAACTCTAACGTGCCTTCACAAGTGTCGAGTGGGTAAATCTATGAGTTCGTTTTGTGCTTGTTTTGTGCATCAAAATCCTTAAAATTGCAAGCATATCAAGGTTCGTAAATCATTCTCCACCTTTCTCTTGAGAAGATATCGGCCCATTGGTCTTCGTACCCATACTCAATGGGTCCATCATACACGACCATGTCCCGATACTCTTCATTCTAGGGGAACCCTCTCTTCGAAACCGATATCCCATAGCCATCATTTCCCTTTGCCCCCTTCACTCTACCCCATGCCTACACTTCTTCCTGTACTAGAATGCTCTCACATTTCGACCTTACAATAAACATAATAAAGAGGGCAGATTTGAGGATGGAAAATAGAGTAACCGATTTTGACAGAGAGACACAGCTTCTGGTTACTATGGACTTTCCACCATCCCAAACATGTTCACTCTCTTCCTGAGTACGATCACTTTTCCTTTAACAGTCCACAAGAAATCCAAAGTCAAGGAAATATTACTCATGACCAGACTACAACTCCAATAAATAAACACTACTTCACCCAGAGCTACATGCCAGAGTTACATCATGTGGAGTATAATTATTCATCACCAAGTCATGGGATGTTTGAGAATGAGATTGCTTGGATCAACCATAGAGCAAACACTTTTTATGAACAAATATATAATCTCATCCGGTCAACAAAGAATCAGGAAGAAGTAAGGAGCCCACCTTGTGAATAATAAGGCCATCACGAGACTTACACTCTGATACAACCACCACTGACCTCTAATCCCCCTACTAACCATCATACCAAAAAAATTGAAAAACCTGAAAATTAAAAAAATGGACAAATCTGAAATGAAAGCATTCTATAAAAATATGATCTTAGAGTTTCCATTAATAAAAGCCATAGAATATTTGCCCGGACTTAAGAGATTTGTGAAGAGTCGATTAATCCCTAGAAAGACGGGCAAGAAGCGATAAAGGACTAAATATCATTTAATATCTATGCCAGTTCTTTGGTGATGAATCGAAAAACAAAGAGCCGTAAAGTGAAGCGGTTGACTCGGATCACGCGTGAAATTGAGGATTCCACATTCACTTATTCACTCATTTTCGGTTAGACGACGACTCCACATTAAACATACTCCCCAAGTCCGTCTTTGACCAACTTAAACTCGGACAACTCAAAAAGACTAGGGTGATCATTCAATTACTCGTTCGATCCACCAAAAGACCGCGGGGATTGTTTCTGTCGTCATAAATTTCCGAGGTGAAAAATACATAATGGAATTTATTGTCCTCGACATTGAGCACCGCAAAGGGTTGTCTGAGTCTCATGTCATACTAGGAAAGCCATTCTTAGCCTTTACTAATGCAATTGTTGATTGTGAGACTTAAGACATACGATTTCCGAACTTAGACCACAATGTACAAAACTTCAATGACATGACCTGCTCTAAGGAAACCTGACTTGAAACCAATTATCGTGATCAAGAGACAATCATGTCACATGATCAGACCTCTCCTCACGAAACATATACACAAAACCTAGGAGAGACAACTGAGAAACCTACTGTTGAACTGTATTTGGATTCTCACCATGGTCCAATCTTTGGGTAGGCAGTCATTCATGAGATACTTGAACCATACAAGAAACCGACTTAGGAAACCTCCGATGTCACCAAAAATCATGAATATCAGAAGGTGACATCAACATCCCCAGCCATCACTGACAAAACCACCAGGAACATGCTCCCTCGCTTGAAGCTGTATATGACCCTACAAGAATCGGTCGACTTCTATGGAGATTCATCTGACAAGGAAGCCATAGATGACACACCGATTACTCATGATAGGGAGAAGAACTCTGTCCATCTTCCTCCCAATGCTTCTCACAGAAACAAACCGACCAAGAAAGTCACCTTCGTTCTTAGAAACCAGGTGATTCCTAAAGAGTCCTTATCTGGTCTGGAAGTGGTTCATCAGGTAAATGCAATAAGTGTAGCTGTAATCAATGTGCACTTACCTCTGGTTGACAATAGTTGGATATCCTCCGCATACGACTATTATTCTTCTGAGGATGACTCTGACGATGGTTTCTCTTCTTCATCCTCCCACTCTTCTCCACCCTCTACATCTCTATATTATCTTCCACTGCATTCCCGCAAGAAGGTTCGTCACAAACCTCCTTGACCTTCTACATCCGTAAATCTACTCGGTTCCCCACTTGTAATTACTCGGTCATACTTAGGTTGACTAAGCCTAAGTCTAGGGGGACCAGTGTCATTGTGTAGACCTCACTTATATTCTTTTCTTCTCACACTCGACCGTCTCATTTCTTGTTTTTATGTTATGCTCAGACCCTCAAAATCTTAAGTATAGGGGGACGAATCGACTTCATTTTATGTTCACTCAACTATGCTTGGTACGAGCTATGTCTACATTTCATTTTGTGCCATGAATACATAACACAAGCTAAGTATGGGGGGATGTTTGTATATATTCTATATACTTTATCCATAGCTCATACTTTAATTATTTTTAACAAAAATAGGGTGTGGGTACAAGTTGTGTATATTAGGTATACTTTACTAAATTATTTGTGTAAATAATACTTATTTTAAAAAAAACCCAAAAAAATTAATTAACTTAAGGTTTTCTCCCTGACATTTTCACTACCACTCAAGACTTGAGGAATGATAGAAACTTGAGTTTTTAAGGTCATTTGATTCAGAGTTAATGGACCTTGATCATTAAGGTTTTAGTCTTAATAATCCACACTTCCACAGTTTGAAAGATGTGAGTGCTATATTACGTGCTTAATCTCTACCTTTAAGAATATGATCAACAAATCACTTGCACAACTTCATGAATGATGAGATGGGTTGAGATTTCACTTAAGGGACTGGGACTTGAGATTTGATTTTAGACCGAATTTAATGATACTCAAGGATGGGATAAAAGTGATGAAAGCTTCATGAAACCTGAGTGTTAGCAAGCCCTAGCCAATATGTTAACAAGTTCGCATGCTATCTCTAGATATTGACCTTTGTGCTAGGGTGTGATGAAATTAATTAATTGTTGATCAGTGTGCACCAACACTTAGTAAAAGTAGTGAAGCTCTCCAAAAAGAAAAGAAAGAAATATTGAAAGAAAAGTGCTTGCAAACACAAAGTCAAATTACAAAGAGATTTTCTCAAAGGTAAGCGCTCCCAACCATGTTCAAAGTGTCCAATTGGACCAAAGCTAATTAGGACCAATGAGTCGAGCTAGTACCTCAAAAAAGGCCTCTACATCGTAATCAATACAAGTCTAGGTGTAAGTATATTAGCTACTTAAAGAAGACACATCCCGGTGTACTCCCAGGAAAATAAGTGCGGACGACTCAATAACTTTTGACGGACGCACTGGTCAACACCCAAAAATATAGTAATAAGGTACTCGAGAGGATCCTTGTTCCAATGAGAGGGAGAAAGAAGATACACAATTCTATGTCCTTGATGAATCGCTAAATGCATGTATTAAAATCGCTCTGTTGTAGCAATGGTACTTAGCTTTCCATACAGAATCGAGAAGAATCTTAATGACGAGGTTCTCAGCTTTAATTTATAACCTAAGAAGTCCATGGACGAACATAAGGACACATGCCATAATACACTCACTTAGGTATTTAAATATCTAGATTAAGTGACTGATAAATTAATCAAGGTCAAAACAAACAAACAATGCAAGACAATGCAAGCAATGCAAGGTAAATGCACATCACAAATACATGCATGATATGAAATATGATTTTCAAACAATTAATGCATGTTAGAAAATTATCAACAGAATGAGTAGAATGATAAAATATTAACACATGCAATTTTACTCACGAGTATGCCCTAAGATGATTATTCAATCTTAAGCAATTATGCAATTTAGATCTAAGTCCAATTGAGCACTTAATCAGAAATCCAGTTTAATTTCTTGTGATTTATAGCACCAATAATATCTCTAATTAATGAACCAATCAATGAGCATCAAATCAAAGAATAAATTAATCAATGCGAAAGATAATGAAACATCGATCAAAATGCCACTGAAATTACTTCATTTGGAGTTCATATGCTCAAGTTATTCAAGTTTAAATGCACGGGCATAAACGTAGTAAAACATAACAAGAAACACAATAAACAAGTCTATGGAGGGACTAAAGTGCAAATACATAAAACCAACATTGAAATTTATGAAATACCCCCTACGTGGGGGTATTTCTGCAAATAAGTAAAACCATCAAGATATTAATGCAATTTACCCAAACCACATGGAGTCATGTCGTGCTTCTACGGAAGGCTTGGTTAGGCACGAGGCTGCAGGCTCGAAAAATAGACTTGGCCTCCTGTAGGTTGTTAGATCGCACCCAAATTGGAGCGATCCAACGACAATTGTACGTCGATGATCATCTGCTTCGCCTTGCGTGGTGGCGTGGAGACTGGGCTCTTGCGACCGCCCTAATCCTTCTCTTTCTTCATCCAGCTTTGCTGAAGGTCGTCAGAGCTTCACAAAGCTTTGGCGAAGATGGTGGCAGCATTAGGAATCTCAGGCAACTTCTGAAAGGGCAGGATAATGGAGGCTCATCGGAAGATTGCCTCTAGAACGGAGCACCTATGATAGCTCCGACCATTGAAGATGCTTGGACCTACGTTCGTTAGAAAGCATAGTCGAAGCAAAGCATGTGGTGTATGCATATTGTGAAGCGGAGTGAAGGTCCAAGAGGAAGAAGGTGGACGGTCCTGATGGGTTCTCCTTCGTACACACGAGGGAGAAAGGATGAGGTGGTATAGGTTCTGAAGAATGAATGTAGTGAGTAGAATCTTCGGCGAGGGTCTATAACCTCCGGCGAAAATCAGATGTTGGTCTAGAGTGGCTAGAACTATACATACAAGCGAGGAAGATTGAAGAAAATAGAATAGAAAGAAATTTAATCTTGAAGCTAAGTCGCCATTATTGAAGGAAGTGGCTTAGGACGAGCTCCGTTCGAAGCTCATGTCATCGCTTCATATGCCCAGCCATGGCATAAAGCTCAAACGGTCGTCGATCGATGCCGTAACATGGCGATTCACCATGGGTCAGCACCAGGAGATTACGCTCCATGATTGCACTTCAATCCCTACTTTTCTTGTCATGAAAAAAGGGATAAGGCTAGGGAAAACTCCACACAAGGGTGGATGACCCACCACGATGGCCGGTGGAGGGGTATTTGAAGGAGGAAAAATCGGCAGTTGCAGGTGATTTCATGGGAAGTTCTAATCTGTGTTGCTGGTAGGAAAGTTAGGGTTAGGGATTAATAGGTGGTTGGAAGGAATTAGAGAAGTTAGGATATGAAAATTGTGATAGAAATTGGTGGAGAAGGTGGTTAGTGTCCACGGAATAATGGAGAGAAGAGGGGCGGTTTGGACAAGGTGAGAGAACAACTGGAGGTTGAAGAAACACCTCGACTGTCTGATCATGCGATCGGATGGTCACAATTGAGGTGCCAATGAATGGATTAGATCGCTTTGATGAAAAGGATCGGATGGCTAGGCATAGAAGATCGCCAGTCGTCTGATCATCAGATCAAACGCTCCGTATTTGGGTGGTAGTGGACGCCTTGGATCCACTTGATCAGGATGATCAAGTGGTTCAAATGAGGCGTCAACTAATGACGATGATCACATCTAGTCAGAAGGATCCAATGGTCAAAAATGTAGGCGGATGGTGACACAGGATCTGGCCACGTGGCGTGCTCTGGAGGAACCACGTGGCCCAATATGAATTAAGTTAATTCAGAGAATCAAAGATAATTCTAGAAGAATTAGTTAGAATGCGAATTAGGAAAAGTGGTGAACATGAAAGTTGTAGATCTCGATGAGATATACAACTTTCATGTAGAAGTCAAAGAGATCATAGGTCATCTATAAAATAGTTAAAAATTAAATACTATTAAAAACCATATAAAATAATTTTCTTTAATTTTTCTTTTGCTTATTTTTTGGATTTTTGTTTTCTTTTATATTATTTTATTTATATGTAATATTATTCTAATTTTTATTTGATTTTTAATAAGAAATAAATACATAAAATACTGCACCATATTAATATATAATAATTAGTGTTAAATATATACAACACATAAATTAGCAATTAGTGTTAATAAGTCAATGAATCATGTTATTAACTTAAATAAATGGGATAAATATAATCAATTAAGCTGATAAATCTGGGATTTATCACCCTCTATACATAAGCTAATCTCGTCCTCGAGCTAATATATAAAGAATTGGTTAGATTAATTGGTGAATTTCATAACTTGTGCTTGTGAGATTACAAGGGTTGATTGGTCCTAGAACACGAGGTTTTAGGAATCCCAAATCTCTAAGTTCGTCCAAGTATTAATCGAAAGGAATTCAACTCCTCTAATTGTCATACTCTCAGTATACATAAATATAAGGAATATGACTTAGTGTTGACTGCAACATGAGAGTAGAATCAAGACATCACTAAAAAATCCAATCTCAGAAACTCTCCTAAGGACCCAACCCTCAACTCTAGGGAATAAATTTAGTCTTGCCTCAATTCACCTTCTCTTTAGTTTGTCAGACTTTAAAAGGATAGATGTAAGGCCAGATAATAGAGGTTGTAGGATTGTGTACTTATTTTCTTTTCCTCTCATTGGAACATGGTTCTCTCAAGTGTCAGTATGCAACACAATTTTTATTTTGATTTTTGTCAATCAGTGTGTTCGTCAAGAGAAGTTGGAGTCGTCTGCACTTGTTTTCCTGAGATTACACCGGGGTGTGCCTTTTTGAGTATCTAGTATACCTTCTACACACATACTTGTAGCATTTACGATGCAGAGCCCTTTTTGGGTGCTATCCCAACTCCTGGTCCTATTAGCAGTGGTCCAAATGGACACTTTGAAATAGTTGGAAGCACTTGCCTTCGGTGGAAGCTCTTTTGATATTTGTCTTTGTAGAATGAGAGATTTTCTTTCATTTATTTCTTTATTGTCTTTGTTTTTTGCTAGCTCCACTTCTTTTACCAAAAGATTGGTGCACACTGATTAACTTATTAATTATTGTCATCACACCCTGGCACTTTAGGTAAAATTCAAGAGATAGCATGAGAACATATCCCATACTGGCTAAGATGCTGACACTCAGGTTTCATGAAGCCGTCATTAATTTTATCCCATCCTCGAGCATCATAGAAATCAAGTCCAAACTCAAACTTCCAATCCCAGTCTCCTCAGTGATAGCTTGACTCATCTCAATCATGAATGCAGTCATGTATGTAAGTGAAAGTCAATTTTTTAAGGGAGATTAAGCATGAAATATAGCACACATATCTTTGAACTAGGAGAGTATGAATTTCTAAGTCTAAGACCCTAATGAATAATATATGATAACTCTAAGGTTATGGACTCCTTTAACCAAGTGTTGAAGATAATCTCAAGCCTTGAGTGCATAGTGAAAGTATCAGCGAAAGATACCAATTAATAAGTTAACCTTTTTGTATTTTTTAAGTTAGAGAGTTAATTGATTAAACTCATTTACACACTTAGCTTTGAAAAAATTTTGAAAACTTTTTGACAAACATTGTCACATATGTATATAATTTTTTCAAACATTTTACAAAGATTTTTGAAAACAACTAAAATCATGTTTTTCAAACCTTAGTAAAATACTTTTTCAGAACAACATCACATGAATATGTAGGTTTTCAAAATACTTTACAGATGATTTCCAAACATGTCTAGTCGTATTTTTACAAACCTTGTAAAACATTTTTGAGAACCATGTCTGTCTCGCCACCTATAAATCCAGCTCTGCCCCCCTCCCCCAACCTCCAGCGTTATGACCCCTCCGCCCACCTCGCATAATGGCTGCCTCGCACCCTATAAATCCAGCTCTCCCCCCACCCCCAGCGATATCCGACACCTTCTAAGAACAACCCCAAGCTTGAAGCTCCATCCGGTGACATCGAGAGAGGAGAACCCCCTCGAGTGAAGGCCAGGCTCCTGTAGGCGAGATCCAACAAAGTCTCTTCGTCGTAGCTGCAGCTCACACGCCAGCCGAGCTCAGCCCCATCGTTAAGGCTTCAAGCAAAGACCTAGGACCACACAGGTCCTTCATTAGGCGATACCTTCCCCCACATCAGGTAAATCACCGTCCATCCTCGACGAATAAATCCACCACCTTACACCACTTCAGAACTCCTTATCTATGGCCTCATACAGGCCGGAACCCCACGCCCATCTCTCGCTCTGATAGGATCCCTTCCCTCGTGTCGATTCCGTCTGTATTTGCATACATTGACCCTTGTAGGTACTGCACCTTCCATGGTCGGAGACTCGAAAGCACCTCCGATCTCCTTCTCCTCTCCCAACGAGCAACCATCGACACCCCTCTCAAGCCTCGTTGCAACTTTCGAATGCCATTGACAACTTTGCCAGGGGTTTTCAGAGCTCCCAAATCCCTCCATCAACTGACAACACCACAACGGAGCTTGTCGAAGCCCCATCTCTGCGCCGATATTCAAGGAGGTTAGGGAAGAACATCCATAGCAGCCATCGTTCAATATGATCTCCGTGATAAGATCGACGATACTGATCAGAGTCAAACTAGCCACCCGAAGCAATACTTCGACCGTAGCTTTGGACGACCAGAAGCTAGGAAACACGCCACATGGAGGTATGGAACCCGAAGCAGCAACCGAGCCACAAGTCCCCATGCGTCAAGCACACGTAGTGGGGGATTTTGCGTTCCTACCTCTTCTTCTTCAAAAATTACAGAGAAGACCAGTCATGCGCTTCACGCGCGGGACCTGGGTTATTTTACATTAAAGACCACATACCTTCCATTCTTTGCAAAAATACCCTCGTGCGTGGGTAAATTAGAGAGGCACCCCTCTAGCTTTTATAAATTATAGATAAGCTCTTCTAAGGACTTTATGAAGCAAAAATTTATCATTTGTTGCATTTTAGTCCCTGGATTTTCAAATTATCATAACCTTCTCATAGAAACTTCTTTTTTAGCACATAATATGTCGTTTTAAAGCTTATTCAATGCTATATCATTCTCTCAATCTTATGAACCAATCTAAAGATTTTTATGACAATTATAATTTCACGATCTCTGATGATTTATGTAGGATGGTCTATGATATATTTATGCTCTTTTATTGAGAAAATTAATGATATATTTTTTAGGGACTTATTGAAAGGGAAATAATTGTGTTAGTTCCTTGGATTAATTGGTGATCATTTTGAGGAATAAATCACATAAAAAATCATGCTAAATTATCTTGAGAGTGTTTCATTGACTCCTGAGCCCTGATAGATTAATCAATATTGACAATTAAGCCTGCAGCTTGGATTCACTTTGACCATTTTTTCTTGAGTACATTTATGTTGATTTATGATTAGTTTTTGATGAATAATCGACTTATTTAGTTGAGGATTGAAATTATAACCAAAGATTCTGATATACATCTCTGTTTATTTTTGTGTGCGTTTGCGTCATCATATTTTTACTTTCTTTATTTTTTGACACAGAGATTAATATTACAATAAATTAATTATTTAAATTATTTTGAAATCGTGCAACGAAAAATTATTATTCCCTATGTTCGATCTTGGTAGACTTATCAAGTAAAAAATCTCCACAACATTCAAAGATTGTGGTTTTTTATCGATCGCTTTTCATCTCCAATACTACAAGAATCGATTTTAAAGAGGTAAAATACGCGTTCATTAGTGTTCCTGATTCACTAGTGGTTATGATTAGATATTTTTTTCAAACACCAATGATTATGATTTTGTAATTTATAACAAACGATTGCAAAATATATCAATCTTTTATAAATTGATAATAATTATTTCAAAATGTGAATCTTTATTCAATCATATTTTCTGGAATATTTAACACACTTTTTGTTCTTTTGAGTTCAATCATACTTTCTAGAATATTCAATCGTTTACAAGTTTGGGTTCCCCCGCTCTTTTGAGTTCAACACACTTTTCATTTTTTCTTTTGAGTTTTATTTACAGATTGAATTATGTAGAATGAGAATGAAAATATCATCTAAAAGAAATAATTTTTTGAATGTAAATATTTGTTTACAAATTAAACATGTCTCTTGTTGCCAGTATAAAAAAATGACTTTTTATTATAGAAGGTTGTGCATCTTGTTATATTTTCACCCAAAAGGTGATGTATTTTGCAAAAAAATCAAATTAGATTAAACCTTATCGATTGTGGATTAAATACTAAAGAGATAAAGTTTACATATTCAATTGAATGGATTAAATACCAAAAAATGATGGTTATATTTTACCTGTTGATCTACTAATTTACATAGTTGAGTGTATAATTTATATTTTAATTCATTAATTTACAATTCTGTATGTATTTTTTTACATGTTATCATTTTTTAAGAATAAATGATAAACTGCTGATTGATTTTTTATTTTACAGACTAGCAAATAATTGTTACAATGGGACTATGGATTTTACAAAATCTACACAAATTTTACGACGGATGACAAATTTTGATGGACCCATGACGAGTCGCTGAATACGGTGTTTAATTCGGTCACGTTGTAGCACGTGTACTTAGCGAGTCGGTCAGAACCGAGAGAAGATCTCCGTGAAGAGTGTCTCGGCTTAATTTATATCCCGGGCAAGTCCGGGGTCGAACACAGGGAGGCAAAGGAACAACTTGGGTTTTAATTCAAAAACTTAGGTCTAGATTTCCAAGTGGTATTTTTTTAGATTTTTTTATGCAAAAACCAAAGCAAATGCAAATGCGACTGAATAAGAACACTAAGAAAGCATACAACAAGGCCAAATTAATTTTAATGTTAAATCAGTCCAAATTAGCCAAATTATATTTTTCCTAGAATTCTAATCCAGAGATGAACACAAAACACATTTTTTTAGAATTTTAGGGGTTAATATGCAATAAATAAAAATTCACACTTTTTATGGTTTTTTTTCGCAATTTATCACACAAACAGTAATAAAAAATTATGAAAAAATTACTGGAATGAAAACATGATGCAAGGAAGTTACAGTAAATTTTTTTGGAATTTTTTGACAAGTTATGAATTTTTTATGGATTTTTTAGTGGAAACAGAGTGACAGTGAGTAAATAATTCCTAATAAATCCACGTTATCAAATTAATCAACTTGCGAATTATCTCAAATAAATATTTAGATGAGCAATCCAGGAGACTTGAAATTTCGTGAAAAGCATGTATGTGGATTTAATTAAAAATCAAATACTAAATTCACTCTACGGATTATTTCAGGCACAAGACATCTCCATTTTGGTTGAAATTTGGACAGTATATTAAGCACACTTCAAGGCATTACATATAATTTTTTTGAAATTTTTAGAGCAACTATGCGTGAGATATAATTTTAAGAGCACGGATGGGTAAAATATGCAAAGTTTCAGTTAATCATTTTTAATTAATTACCCAACTATCATAAAAACACAAGTAAATAATCAGATGATAGAGGATAAGTTGCTCAACATGATAGCATTTTTCATTGAACAAAAATATGCATAAACAATGTCCAAATTAAAGTGCGAATACAGGGGTGTCCGTGCAAATTCAGAAACTGAAAATACAATGCAAGTTATGTACAGGGACTAATATGCAATTACAGAAACTTAAAATAAATAAAGTGCAATTTTTACATTAAAAAAAAGAAAATGGGAAAGACCTTCTTCTTCGTGCAGGAGGAGATGGGGAACCCAACTTGAGGGGGGTTCGGCCGGCGGTTGGTTGGCGGAGGGCGGAGGCGCGGCGCACCAGCCGGCGCGCGGAGGTGGCGGGTGGTTGGCTGGGGAGGGGCTGGGACCGGCGGAGGCGGGGCGGCGCCGGCGGTGATGGAGTCCTGGAGGGAGCAGCTGGCGAGGGCGAGGCCGGCCGCCGGCTGGTGTGCAGCCCGCGCGGCTGCTTTGCGCTGGTGGGCGGAGGACGCCGCCGGGGCGGTTGGCTGGCGAGGGCGGCGACGCCGCCGGCAGTGGAGGATGAAAGGGGTAGGGGGGCGGGCGGCGCTGGAGCTGCTCCCCCACCCGTTTGATTTTTTTTGATTTTTTTATTTTTTTTACTGATGTAATGAAAAAAAATTTTATCTTTTTTTTTTAATTTTCTTTAGAAATGAAATATATACACACAAAAAGGAGTAAAATGGTAGTGAGAATATCAGTTGGTGGTGGTAATGATATGGAAAAAGAAACTATTGTGGTGATGATTTGTGGAGTAAAACAAATGAAGGATGGTGGTGGTGATATGATGGATTAAAAAAAAATTACAAAGATAAAAATAAAGACAAGATGAACTAAAATTACCTACGATGAACGCGTGCGCCTATGGAGTGCTCTCGTGAGCACGGTCTTCGCTCAAATCGCCGGCGTGCGATGAGCTCGAGCAGCGCGCGGTTGCGGCTGCGATGTTGGCCAAAAAACCAACGGATCACACCGGAGAGAGGGCCGTCGTCGCTCGACCGCGGTTGCGTCGCTGTCACCGATTCAACTCAGGGAACTAGGCTCTCCTCACATAAAGATGGATCAAAGGCAAAAATGAGGAGAATGACATGTATATAAAGAGAATGGGATGAGAGGTTATTAAAGTGGTGGGGTTGAATGGGAGGTTGATTTATTAATGGAGTTGAATGGGAAGTTGGGAAAAAATGGTGGAATAATGGAGTTGAATTGGTGGTTATTGTAGAGAATGGAAATTAAATAATAAATAAATAAATAAATAAAGTTGTCTACTTTAAATACAATAAAATAAAAAGACAAGAGAAATAGTGGAGAATTTACAAAAGAAGACAAAACACCATGTACATTTTTTTTTACTTTTCTAATATGTAATTTTTTTTGTCTTTTTAATAAGAGATATTTACAACGAAAAAATACAATAAAATAGTATAATTAAAATACAACACAAGTATGATTTTTTTGTATTTTTAATAATTAAGAAAGATATAATAAAAAATGAAGAAAGTATGAATATATACATAATGTACAATGTACATCTAGGTCCCAAAACCCAACTTTTGCAAATGAGCTCCGATTTTAATGAAACCACTTCCGTTGGATAGATAATTTTCTAACTTGAACTTTAAAAGTGAGTTTGGTGAATTTGGAGTTCATACGGAGCGGGAATTTAGCTTGGAAGTTGGTCTTTACGACTTTTTCCCATTGGGATCTAGGAGCATTTATTTAATGTAAAATTTGTTTTGTATTTTTATATACATTATTATGAACATGTTAAAGAAAGAATTAGCCAAAAAGGAGTTGAAATGAAATTATTAAAAATCCATGAAGTTTTGGGCTATTTACAAGTATAACACTCCTTTGATTTTGCGGCTTTTTTTTATTGTTAATTTATTTTGTACAATCTTATATACAATAATTAGTGTGTTTTATTTACAAGAGTCATTTTGTTAGTTTATTGATTTTATTGACATTTATATGGGATTTTACTCATGGATTTTGCTAAGATTAAGATATTAAGATGATGAATCGTGGATTCATCAACCCACGATATTGGGAAACATGTTGAATGGACATATAAAATAATTTATACATTAATAATAAGCAATCTATTAATCACATATATTTTACAAAAAGAGATCACAAAGTTTACAAAACAATGTCACATTTTACAAACGTTACTCCCACATAATGTTCTCAAAGGAGACTACAATTTTTTCAAAATAAATCAAATGTGATTTACAAAAGAGACTACGAAATTTACAAAAAATGTTGCAGTTTACATATGATGCTTCCACGAAATATTGGATTAAATGAGATTTAACATGTATTATAACGTGTATTTTCTAATTTGAGAATTAAAAAATACACCTCATATTTAAATCCTCCTAAAAAAATATGCATATGACGTGTAGAATATATAAGTGTTTGCAATTTACTACATCTGATATATTAGGAATTATAATTGTAACAAAGATTCCATCATTGTAGGAATATTTTCCTCGTGTACATTAATTAATTGGGTCATTATCAAAGCACCATATATTTTATGAAACACAACTATACATAATACACCAATTTTTGTGGAACTTGAGCTTTTTTCTCGTGTATTAGTGGTTATGATTTTTATAATTTGTAGCACATGATTGTAAAGCATATCCATCTTTTGTAATGATAATAGCTATTTCAAAATGCAAACACTTATTTCATCATATTTTATGGAAAATACAATGCGCGTTCCTCGGGTTTGTCTAAATATAGAATGTTCAATGACGTGGATTGTACTAATTAAGCATTAATTGAATTTGTAACTCATTTTAGAAAACTTTGTTACATAAAAATCTCCAATTATATCATGGTGGTTTTAATCTCAAACTCATATTTCCATCCAATGGTTGAAATTAGCATCTTTTCAAAACCAAGGAAAGGTGTCATCTCAATTAAAGTTCTCAATATATACATATATATATATATAGGAGTGATCCTGTGAGAGCAAAAAATTGTGAGTCGTGAGAGCAGTGATTCTGGACCACTAGATTCAAGCAGGAGAGAGAAGACCAATAGAGAGAAGATAGAATCTGGTGGTCCAGAATGACTGCTCTCATGCTCTCACAATTTTCTGCTCTCATAGGATCACTCCGTGTGTGTATATATATATATATATATATGAGTGATCCTATGAGAGCCAAAACCTGTCAGAGCATGCATTCTTGGCCACTTGATTCAACTAGGAGAGAGAAGACCAGGAGAGAGATGACATAATCTATTGGTCTAGAATGCATGCTCTCATGTTCTCATAGTTTTTTGCTCTCACATGATCACTCCTATATATATAGGGTTAAATGAGGCTACACCTTGGGTGTAGCCAATTTGCTACCCCCACCCCCCATTTTCCTCCTATTTTTTGGAAAATAAAAATATGTATATTCATCATTATATCCCCCTAACATTACATTCCAATTACGTCAGAAACAGAGACTCCTATGCTGTCCATCTGAAGAGGGTCAATTTCAGTAATTCTGAGTCCGCTAAACTTTGACAGTCTTGATGGAGACGATAAAAGTCTCAAATTAAGTTGGATTTTTAATGACACCATGGTGACATATTGTGATCTAAATTCCAATAGGTTTTATTTCAGAAAAAATAAAAAATACAGGGGAAAAGGGGTGGGAGCATATAAGTTAGCTACATCCAGAGAGCATACTGCCCCCCCCCACACGCACATACATATATATAAGGAGTGATCCTATGAGAGCCAAAACATGTGAGAGCATGGGAGCATACAATCTGGATACATGATTCAACTAGGAGAGTGAAAACCAGGAGAGAGAAAACAGAATCATGTTGTCCAGAATGCATATTCGCATGCTCTCACAATTTTTTTCTCTCATATGATTACTCTTCATATATATATATATATATGTGTGTGTGTGTGTGTGTGTGTGTGTGTGTGTGAGGAAGGGGATCCTACTCCATGGAACAAGTAACTTACCTGCTCCATTTTCATATTTTTTTCCTATTTTTTTATTTTTTTGAAAAACGCTTCCATAGATTTTCATAACTATATCCCTCTAATGTGTCATTCAAATTTCGTCAGAAACAGAGACTTCTATACCCTCCATCCATAACAGGTAGTTTTAGCGATCTCAGATTTGTTGTAATTTACCTATTCTGGATGGAGGGCGTAGGAGTCTTTGTTTCTGACGAAATTTGAATGACATATTAGAGGGATATAATTATGAAAATCCATTGAAGCATTTTTCAAAAAGAATAAAAAATGGTAAAAAAATGAAAGTGAAGTAGGTAAGTTACCTACTCCATGAAGTAGGATCCCTTTCCTATATATAGAGAGAGAATGAGGACTTATCCAATGAGCCAAGTGCTCATTAGAGATAAGATGAGCCCTAATTCCAGCTGTTTGATCTTAATCAACCGATCAGTAACTCCAGTAACTTTTGTATTGCCATCAGTAACAGAACTCAGTAATACTAAACGCACCAGAAACTTTCGTATTGTCATCAGTAACTTTGAATCAAATGTAAGTAAAAGAAGTAATTTAATCTATAACTTTGGTTCGCACTTACTTGTAACTTTATATAAGTTACTAGAGCTATGATACCACTTACTGAAGCTTCGATATATAATACTGAAGCATGTTTATATATTAGTTACTGGAGCTTATATTTCTATTACTGGAGATGGAGTAGGCTATTACTGGATCTTGTATTTTTATTACTGGAGTTGTTGGAGATGAAATGGGCTCATTTCTTCTCTAATGGGCACAAAACCCATTGGATAAAAATCCTATAAGTGTGTGTTGGGGAGCTTTCACCAAGGTGCATGTAACTTTATACCCCGGTGCCATAAACGTATATTTTTGATATTTTTTTGAAATGAAGTCATATGGAATTTAGATCACCATATATCACCATGATGTAATTAAACATTCAACTTAATTCGAGACTTCTAACCCTTTCATTAAGATTGTCAAATTTTAATGATTCAAAATTATTGAAATTGAGTTGTACAGATGTACATGTTAGGAATGTATGTTTTAAACGAAATTTGAAACACAAATTCCACTAAAAATACTAAGTAAATTCCTCAAGATTTCATTTTAAAAAATGAGCGTTTATGGTATCGATGCATGTAAAATTACATGTGCCATGGTGCATGCTCCCCAATCTCATGTATATATATTTGGAAAAAAGGAGTATGTTCCCACCCTTTTTCCTGTATTTTTTTAATTTTTCTGAAATGAAATCTAGTGGAATTTATATCGCAATATGTCACCATAGTGTCATTCAAAATTCGACTTAATTCGAGACTTCTATCCCCTCCATCAAGACTGTGAAATTTTAACAGTCTCAAAATTGATGAAATTGACCCCCTTCACATGAAGTGTTAGGAACGTATGTTTTACATGAAATTTGAAACATATATTCCACTTACTATTCTAGGTAAATCTCCCCAAGTTTTATTTCAAAAAAATAAAAAAAATACGGAAAGAAAAGTGGAAGCACACTCTTATATGCTCCTAGGGAGAATACTCATTTTACCCACATATATATATATAGGTAACATGTTATAGGCACAATGTGTATCTTATTTTATTTGCAAGAGTAAGTTTCCATCTGAACAAGATTTACAACATTGCAGGAAATTGTGTAGTATGATCTAATGGAGTGCAAGTTAAGGAACAACTACAAGATTATGTGAGAAGAATGACCTTATGTATCACTATTTACTAGGGTCAGACCCAAGGTTTATAGATATGTATTTTCTGTCAATATATATCTCAAGATATGGAAATACGCGTCAATCATATCATCTTAACAAGATCTCCATGTTTCAAAATTAAGAGTTGACCATAACTAAAATCAAGTGTCTATGCACTTTTCCGACTCTTGGAGATCACATGTCATGTAAGTTATCAATGCTAATTTATAACCATGATCCAACCCCCTCATATCCCATTATAGAGATTCAACACACGATTCACATGTGATCATATTGTTTATTTCACGCGATATTTCACATTGTTAGCGTTTGTATATTTATCCGGATCAAGATCATAGAATCGCTTATTTATTGTTATCACATTCTGTTTGTTTCTGGACTCTCCTGCCTTGAGTAGTAGGTGATTTAGAACATAACCTCCCGGTCAAAGAAGGTTACATCTTTAGCTCGCTAACTAAAACAAACATGGAAGTAGCCTGGATCGCGAAGCTCCAAAACAAAAGCACACTCTAACAGTATTGGAATTTGGATCGTACAAGCAAAGATAGCCTACTCAGCGCATTCCAGGGACACCAAGAAAGAGCAAAAATCATGATAATCCTCCAGTCATCCAGCTCTATGTTGCGTACCCACGACGTACCGGTTACAATGGAGGAAACCAAAATATGAGGTCGACCACTGATAAATCTCAGATTTATCAGCTTAATTGATCATAAATATCTCCTTTACTTAAGTTATTAACTTGATTCATTAACTAATTAACATTAATTGCTAATTTATGTGTTGTATATAATTAACACTAATTATTATATATTATTATGGTGTAATATTTTATGTATTTATTCTCCATTAAAATCAAATAAAAATTAGAATAAAATTGTATATAAATAAACTAGCATAAAATAAATACAAAAATAAGCAAAAGAACAATTAAAGAAAAATATTTATATAATTTTTATAATATTTAATTTTTATCTAGTTATAGATTACCTCTGATCTCTTGGACTTCTCCATGAAAGTTGTAGATCTCATCAAGATCTACAACTTTCATGTTTAAACCTTTTCAAATTCGACCTCTAACTAATTCTTTTTGAATTAATTCTGATTTTACAGATTTCTCTAATTTTGATTGGGCCACGTGACACCTTTAGATTGCGCCACATGGTTCGTTCCTTTGCCACCACCCGTCCAGCTTCTAACCGTCAGATCCTCTTCTTATTAGTGGATTTTAACCGTTCTTTGGTGTCTTATTATCAGCCGCAGGATCTTCTTGATCAGTTTAATCATGACCCTTCATGAGCGCACATCTGTGGATCGTTGGATGCACAGATCCAACGGTCTACAGATCACCTTCAACCTCCAGCCAGTTATGCCCTCATCTCAAACCACCTTCTTCACCAATTTCTTCCAATCACCTCCAGATCTCTTTCGAACAACTGCCACCATGAATCCCTTCGTCTAACTCCCTTGATCCACGCATCTTCTTCATCTCATCTAAACCATAACCACCCAATTGGTTGTGGTGCTAGACAATTTTAGGGCATATTAGTGAAGTATAATTGCATTTTTCATTCTGTTCATTTTGTCTCACATGTATTAATGTGTTAAATCACATTTCATCCATGCATGTATTTGTGATAATTTTGCATTTCACCTTGCATTATTTTGCTCACATTGTTTGTATGTTTTGAGCTAGGTTAATTATCAATTATAACTTATATATTTTTATGCCTAAATAATCGTATTATGGCCCATGTCCTTGTGTTCGACTATGGACTTCTCAGGTTATAAATTAAAGCCGAGAACCTCGTCACTGAGATTTCTCTCTGTTCTATATGGAAAGCTAAATGCACATGCTACAACGGATCAAAATTAATACATGCATTTAGCTCTTCATCAGATGGTGTCGCTGCCGGGGACACAACATCATTAGTATAATTATTATGATTTTATATTGTGGTTAAGTTGATCTTTATTATATCAAGGTCTATCCCGTGATGTGAAGTCTTCTGCATTATTATTATATATATACGTGTGTATGTGTGTGTTGATAATCTTTGATTATTCTAAACTCTTCTCTTCTGTGATGGAGGCCCATTCATCGAGGATGCTCGTGGATAATGGAGGCAGGAAGATCGCGATGAGTTTATGCTGAAGGGAACTACATAAGATGATTTCAAGACAAGTCGAAGATTATTATTTTCACATATATTGCATATATATACTTTAGCCATAGGTCATATTTTTAAAATTTTTACAACTATTGGGGTTATGGGTATCGTATTACACTTTTTAAACTGATTTGTATAAAATATTTTGAAAATAATTTTTGAAAATTATATTGTTTGATATGGTTTTCAAAATTATTTTACATGTTTTACGAAAATATGGCTTGACATGTTTGGAAAATTATTTGTAAAATATTTTGAAAATCTTTATAATCATGTGACATAGTTTTGAAAAAATGTTTTACTCAGGTTTGAAAAATGGGATTTTATTAGTTTTGAAAATCTTTGTAAAATATTTGGAAAAATTCTATACATATGTGACAATGTTTTAAAAAAGTTTTCCAAAATCTTTTTCAAAACTAAGGGTGTAAATGAGTCTAATCAATTAACTTTCTAACTAAAAATTTTTTACAAAAAGATTAGCTTATTACTTGGTGTCTTTCCCTGACATATTTTCACTATGCAGTCAAGACTTGAGATGATCTTCAACACTTGGTTTAAGGTGTCCTTAGACTTAGAGTTATTATGTATTAATCATTAGGGTCTTAGACTTAGAAATTCACACTTTCCTAGTTGGAAGATATGCATGCTATATTTCATGTTTAATCTCCCTTTAAAAGAATTTGACTCTCACTCACATGCACGACAACATTCATGATTGAGATGAGTCAAGGTATCACTAAGGAGACTGAGATTGGAAGTTTGAGTATGGACTTGGTATGTATGATGCTAGAGGATGGAATAAAATTAATGATGGTTTCATGAAACCTGAGTGTCAGCATCTTTGCTAGTATGGGACTTGTTCTCATGCTATCTTTTGATCAAACTCAAAGTACCAGGGTATGATGACATTCAATTAATAAGTTGATCAGTGTGTGCCAATCTTTTGGTAAAAGTAGTGGAGCTAGCCAAAAACAAAGAAAAGATCGAAACAATGAAAGAAAATCTCTCACCATACAAAGTCAAAAATATTAAAGAGCTTCCACCAAGGGCAAGCGCTCCCAAATTTTTAAAAGTGTCCATTTGGACCATCGCTACTATGACCAGCAGTCGGGTTAGAACCCAAAAAGGGCTTTGCATCGTAAATGCTACAAGCCTAGGTGTAGAAGGTATAATAGATACTCAAAAAAGGCTCGACCTGGTGTACTCCCAGGAAAACAAGTGCATACGAATCCAACTTCTCTTGATGGACACACTGATTGGCTAAATCAAAAGATGTTGCATTTTGGCACTAGAGAGAACCCTGTTCCAAAGAAAGGATGAGAAAATAAGTACACAATCCTATGTCCTCCATAATCTGGCCTTCCATCTATCCTTTTAAAGTTTGACAAACTAAAAGAGACGGTGGATTGAAGCAAGACTAGATTTATTCCCTAGAGTCGAGGGTTGGGTCCTTAGGAGAGCTTCCAAGTTTGGAATTATTGGTGATGTTTTGATTCTACTCTCATGATGCAGTCTACACTAAGTCATACTTCTTATATTTATGAATACATTAAGAGTCTGACAATTAGAGAAGTTGAATTCCTTTTGATTAAGATTTGGATCAACTCAGAATTTTAGGATTCTTAAAACTTAGTGTTCTAGGTCAAATAAAGCCTTGTATACTCACTTGCACATGTCAAGGATTTCACTAAATTATTCTAACCAGTTCTTTATTAGCTCAAGGATGAGCTTAGCTTAAGTATAGGGGGTGACAAATCTCATATTTATTAGCTTAATTGATCATAATTATCTCCTTTACTTAAGTTATTAACTTGGTTAGTTGACTAATTAACACTAATTGATAATTTATGTGTTGTATATAATTAACACTAATTATTATATATTATTATGGTGTAATATTTTACGTATTTATTCTCCATTAAAAATTAAATGAAAATTAGAATAAATTGTATATAAATAAACTAGTATAAAATAAATACTAAAAATAAGCAAAAGAAAAATTAAAAAAATGTTTTATGTAGTTTTTAATAATATTTAATTTTTATCTATGTACATATGACCTCTGATCTCATTGACTTATACATGAAAGTTGTAGATATTGATGAGATCTACAACTTTCATGTTTAACACTTTTTCCAATTCGACCTTCAGATTGCGCCACGTGGCATGTTCCTTTGTCGCCATTCGTCTTGCTTCTAACCATCAGATCCTCTTCTTATCAGTGGATCTTAACCATTCTTTGGTGTCTTATTGTCAACCACAAGATCTGCTTGATCAGTTTAATCATGACCCTTCATGAGCGCCCATCTGTGGACCGTTGTATGCACAGATCCAACGGTCTACAGATCACCTTCAACCTCCAGCCAGTTACGCCCTCATCTAAGATCACCTTCTTCACCAATTTCTTCCAATCACGTCAAGATCTCTTCCGACCAACTGCCACCATGAATCCCTTCGTATAACTCCCTTGATCCACACCATCTTCTTCATCTCATCTAAACCCTAACCACCCAATCAGTTGTGGTAGTTGAAACCACCTTGGAAACCATCTGCAAACATCCCTACCCCCCTCTTAAAATAGCCCACTGCCGCTTCAAGCGGCGGTTGTCCACCCTTGAATGAAGTACTCCCTGGCACTCTCCTCCCCTTTGTGACAGGAAGGAGGATGGATCGACGAGCGATAATGGTGTTTGCTTCTGATGCGGCCCATGGCATTAGTGCCATGCTACAGCCGCCATGAATGGTTGTTCGAGCTTCTTCCTGGGTTGAGGAAGTTAAGCGAAGATCAGGGGTTCGATTTGAACCCCAGCCTAAGCCTATCATCCATCAACCACATCTAAATTGATTCAAGTTACTCCTTCAGCCATGAAGGATGAACCGCATGGAATTCACTGTCTTCAACCACCTACAACCTTCATTTCACTTCATGCTCACCTTCGTGCACACACATATTATGATTGCTTTGGCTATATGATCTCTTAAACATCTGCAGGTGTCAAGTTCTTCAATGGCCGGAAGCTGAAGACCCTCGTCGATCTGGATCTTCCCCCTCATTTTGTCTTCACCTTCATTGACTTCCAGCCGCTCGTCGATCTTCTCCAATGTCACATCATCTTCACCAGCCCTCTCTGGACCCTTGACGATCATCAGACAACCTTAAGGAGCTCAGTGGAGGAATGGGGGACTCGACGAAGGAATGGTGGGCTGACCGGAGCCCCATCTCTTGCGCAGCCCTGCAAGGCGGAGGGGAGAACATGACTTACAGGTGCCGTTGGATCGCACCAAATTGGGCGTGATCTAACAGCTCAAGCACAACCACGTCGACGACACCGAGCTTGCAGCGTCAGAGCTACCTAGCCGTAGATGAAGCACCAAATCAAGCCATGTGGCCCGAGCCACAAGCCTCTGTCTGAGCCTAGGACCGCACGCGCTCAGCTCGTTCAGACCTGGGCAAATTTCATTGATGCCCCATCGGTTTTACTTAATTACAAAAATACCCCCGCGCAGGGGGTATTCAATGATTTGTTCAGACGGTTTTTCATATTTACATTTTAGTCCCCTCAAGGACCCGTTTGTTATGTTTCCTATTATGTTTTATCATGATTATGCCCCTGGATTAAATGATGAATGTCTTGAGCATATTATATCCGATGGATGTGATTTCAATTTCATTTTGATCCTCGTTTCACTATCTATCATCCGGCTAAATTTATTCTATGTTTTGGTGTTTAGAGTCTGATTAAATAATTAGAGAAGAATTAGTCGCTTTTCTTCATATTACAAATGAAACATGGTTTACAATCATTTGCTCAAGTGGATTTAAATCTTCATGTAATGAATATCTCAAGTTACTCGACAATTTTAGGGCATATTAGTGAAGTATAATTGCATTTGCCATTATGTGCATTATGTTCATTTTGTCTAACATGTATTAATGAGTTAAATCACATTTCGTCCATGCATGTATTCGTGATAATTATGCATTTCACCTTGCATTATTTTGCTCACATTGTTTGTATGTTTTGACATAGGTTAATTATCAATTATAACCTATATATTTTAATGCCTGAATAATCGTATTATGGCTTGTGTCCTTGTGTTCGACCATGTACTTACCAGGCTATAAATTAAAGCCGAGAACCTCGTCACTGAGATTTCTCTCAGTTCTGTATGGAAAGCTAAATGCACGTGCTACAACGGATCAAAATTAATACACGCATTTAGCGATTCATCAACCACTCGCCAAAGTTAAATGAAAAGCTTTCCACTAAGATCCGGCCAGAACACATAGGTGCATGCCCTTCCTCAATAGTATTTTATCGTACCCCATAAAACGTTTTCCTTTACTTAATCAATTAAGTTTTACAAAAATAAAATTATCGCAATTCACTTGAGGTCCAGGTATCCTAAATGATCTAGATTAGATACAAGATTTAAATAACCATAGTGACAATCTCAAATATTATAATCCTCCCATATCTCGTTATCATATATCAATATTAAACGATCAATCATACGACATACAACTTAAAAGATATATCCCCATATGGATTGGTTAAAATATCGTAAAATCTCGTTTTCTCTTCCGTCAAACCAATTGATCCATTTCCATAATATACTATTGGATCATACTTGTACATGGTTCATCATCATAGGTAGAACTCTCACACCCTCTTATTATCTTCTAATCATAAGATTGTTGCCGCATCATATGACGTTGAAGTAATAAATTAATGTTTTGATATTGAAATCATTACATTAATTATGAATGATTAATAATATGTATCCTTTCATGACTGTTGAATTATACTCATCAACAACGATCAGTGATTTGATAGATATATACAAACAGACATTCATCGATTCATCACAACATCCAATCTCGTACTTAGTCACCCAAAATTTGGAATCATACACATATACACACTTAGTATGACTTTTTACATGATCTTCCATCATAGGCAGAGCCCTGTCACCTTGTATTACTTTGTGCAACACTATTACAAGTAGCCAACTTTGAAATTTATTTCCGTTTGCATTCTTTAATAGATTTTAGTGTCCTTAGATGTGTTTAAAAGATATCAAGACACTCTACAAAACATCATTAAAGAAGTTATGTAATTTAATGTCATTTAGACCTTGAAACTAGATCACAAAGATAACACATTCTCATATTGTGTCGCTGAAAATGCACATATATATCATACCATACTCCAAATCAGATTCCAAGCACATTTGTGAATGGTTTGTGTTGATTTTAGTTTTGCTCGAAAGCTCTTTCGATTATCTATATAATTAAGTCTTTGAACTTGAGGATCTAATTTGAATTGACCTCGATTCATGACATCAAAGCTAACATTTTCTTTCTTGTTTCTGTTGTTATACAAAATAACCATGCAATCTTTATAAATCAATTTCCATTGCATTTCTCATCGAAATCGCTTGATTTTTGAACGTCCATATACAATTATAACGAAGGATGTTTTGCATTTTCATTACATTTGAACTTCAAAATTCAAGCTCAAGATACCGCATTGAATTTGTGAAACAGTAAGCTGTTTATAAGACTAGCTGATTTTAAAAATGGCGTTCTCGTTGAATTTCTCAATGAAAATATATGATTTTGGATTCATATGAAAGATGATTAATAAATTTACAATTTTTATGAAGGAAGTTTCTAATTCTATCTCATTTGGTCTTCTGATTTCAAGTATGAATAGAACCTATCTTTCTCTCCAGCTCAAATTACCTTCATAAATCTTCATATTATATGTGTGTGTATATGATCTAAAACAAGCCTTGAAGGAGTCCCTCCATTCATACACCCCCACATATAAGTCCAAACATGCACATATAATTACTTGAATACCAACTCAAGTTAGTCTTTATCATTTAGAGATTCGTTCTTCAGCAACAAGACAAACATTCGACTGTATAATCGATGATATTGCATAAGACATATCCTAAATTTTATTTCGATTGAGGTACATGTTGATATGGTATTTTCTATTCCCAAGCACATATCCAAGTACCATTCGTAATTATATTCATACAACGATTTCATTCCTCGGCTCAAGATCTTTATTTAACACAAGGCATACATAAACATATTTTTGTCAAACATCAAGATCGTTCACTACAGAGACAAAACAAATGTGGACACAAGTATGAGTTTCTCAAAATCAGTAAGGAGGGGATTTCTAGTCCCTCAAGAACAGATATGTCATCAATGCACATGCCAAAATGAGGAAATATGAAAAAAATAAGTTACCTTGGCATGTAGATGCGTGTACATGTACTTTTTCCGTGATCTATGGCTTCTCTTAACCGATACGAGAGCTAACACCACCTTTGAACAACATAGATCATGATTTGGATGAAAGAAGGATATGAAAATCAAGAACCCATTCAAACTCAAAATCAAGAAAATGTTCTTATTCTCTACACTCTCGTTGCGAGAATGGCGAAAATTACACGCCCGATAGCCACCAACAAGCCCCTCATGGCTAAGATAATGGCTATGAAGGCGGAGGATTATGAGAGGAAGAAGAAGATGGGTAAGTCGCCCATTGCCATTCATATGAACTATTTGAAGGACTTGGACGATTATCTTTTCACAACCACATCCAATTTTTGGAGTTGGATACTGCTCACTAAAAATGCAATATCTCCCTCGTTTGAAGTCGGAATTCGAAAATTTCAAATAGTTGAGAAGCTAATGACAAGATGATTCCAATTGGTTCTTAATATTAGCAGAGTGCATTTATGTTGCAGTTGGTTATTTAGGTCGTGGTTTTTACCCATTGGATATTCATGCTAAATTAACTGTGCTCACATATGTTTGTTTTTATTTTTATACCATATGAGTGGCTCTTATACGTAATATTTTTATTCAATGTCATGGTTGAAACGATTCCCTTAATTAGATTTGCTATTATTTGGCATGTAATGCAAGTGACACAAGATAAAATGATTTTATCTTATGTTTAATATCCGTTATAATCACCGTTGATATATCACATCACATGCTCTAGTCTACCTCCTTTATGAGTTAATTCGACACATTCTAAATTGGGATTTTTACTCGGCAGACCCTATAATCTTTGTCAATTACCTCCACGACCTTTGAAACAACCTAACCTCCTTTGACCCCATAAACTTGTTCTGTATTACCCCACAGACCCCGTCAGTTTTAACTCTATCTGAGTCAAAGCTTGGGTTAACCTTGAGTTAAGCTAACCAATTTGCACAAGTTTCTAAAGTGGCATTTACCATGTATACAGTTGATACATTCTTGCGTGGCAGTTAACCCCATTCCAAAAGCTCAGAGATCCAACGGAGACGAAGACGACGATCCCGAGCTCGGAGGAGAGCTATAATGGCCATGGAAGCTCACCCCATTCTAAAAGCTCACCTTTTCGGTGGAACAAGTGGTGAAGAGCCTCGTGGAACCCAACGTGATAGGAAAGGGTTGTTCTGGCATGGTCTATCGCGTAGAGATGGCCAACGGCGAGGCCATTGCCGTGAAGAAGCTGTGGCCCAACACCGGCAACAAGGAAGACTGCAGCAACCACAATGTGGATCGTAGCGGTGTGAGGGACTCCTTCTCAGCGAGGACATCAAGGCCTACATCGTCGATTGCATTCCTCCCATCATGCACAGGGCCTCACGTATCTCCACCATGATTGCATTCCTCCCATCATGCATAGGGACATCAAGGCCAACAACATCCTTGTAGGCCTCGTGTTCGAGGCCTACATCGACGATTTCAGCCTAGCAAAGCTCGTGGAGGAGAGTGACGTCTACCGCTACGGCGTGGTGGTTCTGGAGGTTCTGAGAGGGAAGCAACCCATCTATCTCACGATACCGGACGGTGCCCACTTGGTCGATTGGGTGTGGTAGAGGAAAGGGTCGACAGAGGTGCTCGACAAGAGTCTCCGTTCGCGTCCGGAATCAAAGACAGAGGAGATACTTCAAGTGTTGGGAGCAGCTCTATTCTGCGCAAACCTGGTCCCCGACGAGAGGCCGATGATGAAGGATGTGGTGGTGATGCTGCAGGAGATAAGGCAGGAGAGGGTGGAGGACGCGAAGGGGGGCGTGCTCCTTAAAGGCTCCTCTCCTCCTCGTCCTCCCTTCAGCCCTTCTGCTACCACTTCCAGTGGTTTGGTTGCTCATGATGATATGTGCATCTCGTCCAAGCATATCAAAACGTCCACTTGTTTCTGAAATTGGAATTTTCTTTGCTGGTTGGTTTGCTTTGATTAGGAATCATGTAAAGAGGTATTCGTTGAAGTAGTGACGGTGAATAAAACGTGGGATGATTGTGGGACTGTTCACTCTTGAAATCAAAAGTATAGTTTGATTTTCTGTTGGTATGCACATTAGATTTATTTGCTTGATCCATTGATCGTGAGAGTATGGGCGCCTTGCAGATTAAAAAATGAAAGCTACGAGATTAAAAAATAGGGATTTTTGAGGTCGGGGAGGTGGGCGCCACGCAGATGGACGCAAGAGGAGGTCGGGGAGGGGAGGAGGAGGTGCAGGTCGGCAACAGCCTGAAGGAGGTATGGGTCGACGGCGGCTTGAAGGAGGTGCAGGTCGGCGACAGTGCAGAGGAGGTCGAGGGCGGCGCGAGCAAGGTCGGGGATGATGCATGGGAGGTGTAAGGAGAAGAATGGCATCTTTTGTAAATTTGTTAAAAAAGAGGGTAATATACATATCTTTTTAACGGAATATGGTTACATTTAATGGGCAAATGGATGGGAGTTAACTACGGGGTCTGTGGGGTAAGGCTTAGCAAGTTTACGGGGTCGATGGAGGAATTAGGTTTTTTCAAAGGTCATGGAGGTAATTGGCAAAGATTATAGGGTCTGCCGGGTAAAAATCCCTTCTAAATTTAACCCACTACAGTGATCTTCCACATATCGATACATGCATATATTACCATATTTACATGAATTGATGGGTCTGTCTCCAGGGGCAGTCGATGGGCTGCCCCACATCATTTTGCCGCAAATTTTTTTTATATTTTTGAAAAAATTCACCATGTATATTCATATATATCTCCCTCCAATATGTCATTCGAATTTCGTCAGAAAGAGAGACTCATATGCCCTCCATCTAGAACAGGTCGATTACAACAATGTTAAGATCGTTAAAATTGCCTTTTCTAGATGGAAGACAGAGAAATCTCCGTTTCTGATCAAATTTGAATGACATGTTGGAGGGATATATAGATGAATATACATGGCAATTTTTTTTCAAAAAAATTGCAGAAAAATGATGCGGGACAACCCCATTTTTTCCTATTTACATATATTTTAAAACATGCATCCATCATTTGACAAATATGAGAAAAACACATTATCACATCTTTAAAATCGGACAACAATACATACATAGATGAAGCCATAATTTTACTTCCAAGGGGGCTTGATTAGTTTGGTATCAAAACTATACAAATTTTGTTTTATAATTTCATATCTGAGGGGGGCTTGATTAGTTTGATATCAAAACTATACAAATTTTGTAAAATATTAGATAAGTTTTCTTTACGAATTTCAGGAAGTGTATCAAATAATATATTATAATTACATAAAGTCATGAATGAAATTTATAAAATTAAGACTAATGTACAATGAAATAAAGGTAAACTCGATTATTCATGTCTTCTTATAACCACTTCACATGTTGATTGGAATGCACCCTTTCAACAAGAAAATAATATCTATTATTAATATAAAATAGTTTAAAATTAAAAAAAGAAGAGAAAAATCTTAAACTTATCTAAATACGAGGTTACTAAAATCATGCACGTCATAGTCACTTTATATCAGCATATTCATCTTGAATCTATTAATAATTTCTCTACGACTTCTTTTACGATATATGTCAAAAGATAAATAAGAAGAAAATTATCTTCCATCTTATTTCAAAGCTTGGATTTTGTATCTTCATGGCAGAAAATGACATTTATATAGTTGCAGTTGAAATAAGCAATGCCAACACAAGGCAAATCAATCGATTAATAAAATAAAAAATATCAACCTTTTGTATTTCTTATGACTTTTGATAGAGTTCCATGAGATTTGAAATATTTTTTTAAAACAGAGAGTGTATTGAAACAAAAACTAAAACTTATCAAATTATTCAACCAAATTATTCCATCAAGAATTTGCGTGGATTTAGTTAAGAGAATCATCCCTTTAGCAAGAAATAGTTACAACATTTAACCAATATAAACTTGACGAAAATGAGTAAGTACTTAAACAAAGTAAAATAACATTTTAATTTAGCATGATCTTTTGTGGGTATTCGGTATTTTTAATGTATTCAAAATCTTGACTGAGTTAGACTATAATCACTGATTGAAAGGAAATGTATGACTCGTATTTACACTATATAGATTGTAAATATAGAGGTCCAAAGGTATCATTCCCTCATTTATCCCAACCAAATGAGATTGAGTTAAAGTTATGAGATGGCGTAGTTTCTACCAGTCCATTAACTTGGTAACATTATGCCCATGTCTTTTATATTATATTGCCATCTCTCTCTCTCTGTGTGTGTGTGTAAAACTTTAAGATTTAAATAAGACTTTAGGGGTGCAACATTGGAAGTGTTTCAAACAATACGAGAACCTAAGAATTCAACATATACCTCAGACTCGAATCCACCCCGTGTGTATTGCCAAATAATGGTCAATTGTCCGCAACTACTTCAACACAGTATGTCTTAGCGCTCCTCCGATGCGGTGATGACTTTTCCTACGAGAATAGATGATTTTTTATGTTATATATATATATATATATCACGCACAAGGAAAGAATGGAAGGGAATAATGAACACTACAAAAAACATGATTGGCATGCACATGGGGGCTCGACATGTGCATGCTATGAACGGGGTTGGATTTTGATTTGTTAATGAATTTTTAAAATTGTTGATAATTGATGAATATCCATTTCATCACATTTATTCTTTCATTTTGCCTTTAAACCCTAGATAAATGCATGTAAATAGCATTATTTTGCATAAATTAACATTCAATAATTATTGTATAAATACTGTATAAAATATATTGTTTAAATCCAAAATAAAAGAATAAAGAAAAGAAAAGAATAAGAATAAAATATCAAAACGTATTTTATGACCCTAAACCCCGAGACCTAGGCATCTTGATGATCGGGTCTACAAGGAAAAAAGTGAGGGAGATAAGGGTTGATAAATAAAAAAATCCCATTCTTTTATGAAATAGGCATCTTGGGACCTATTTTATTTTCTATTATTTATACTTCAAATAAAGAAGCTTTGTACATGAAAGATGTAGATAAAAATACAAATAAAAATGCAAAATTGAGTTTACACGAAAATAATATACATTGCACTTTTTATACTCTAAATAAAAAGTCCAAATCCAAACTTCCCAGACTCATATCTTCTCCATGTGAACTCAAAATGTATCAAAATCACCTTTAATTGTATATAATTTTAGGGATTTTTACCCCGAAGACCCTATAATCTTTTTAAATTACTCTACAACCTTTGAAACATCGATATTCCTCCATCGACCCCGTAAACTTGCTCCGTCTTACCCTATAGACCCTGCCGTTAATTTGATTCTTTTTAAAGTTAACTAGCTTTGGTTTAAGTTGAGTTAATCTAACCCTAGCAAATCCAATAGTAGGTTTTCTTCCACTCTCCCTTCTTTCTTCTTCTCTCCCTGTGTTTCCTCTTCCACTCTCTCTCCTTCCTTCTTCATTCTTGATGGACAAAGCTATACTCTCTCCTTCCTACTTCACTCTTGCGCGTACAGAGGGGACATCATCGTCACGACCCATGGTGGCCCTCCATCTTTGACACGTTGGGAACGATAGGAGGGTGAGGGGCATAGGGGGCGGGGACGGGAGGGCGAGGGGCGGAGGGGCGAGGGGTGCAAGGGGTGAGGGGTGGAGAGTGGGAGGGCCAGGGGAGGAGGGCGGGAGGGCAGGGGGCAGAGGGGGTGAGGGGGAGAGGGAGGAGGGTGGGAGGGCGAGGTGCGGAGGGGGCGAGGGGTGCAGGGGACGAGGGGCAGGGGGTGGGAGGGCCAGGGGTGGAGGGCGGGAGGATAGGGGATGGAGGGCGGGAGGGCAGAAGGCGGAGGGGCGAGGGGCACAAGGGGGTGGAGGGCAAAGGGTGGGAGGTGGACAGCGGGGAGGTTGAGGGCCGAGGGCGAGGGGGTGGGAAACAGAGATAAGGAGGAGGGAGAGAGGGAATGGCATTAAACGTAAATTTGATAAACAAAATGAGTACATGTAAAAGAACATAATGGAATCCGGTTAGTTTAAAAGGGTAAATGGACGGGCATTAACCATAAGGTCTGTAGGGTAAGGGTTAGCAAGTTTACGGGGTCGAGGGAGGAATATCGATGTTTCAAAGGCCGTAGATGTAATTTAAAAAGATTATAGGGTCCACCGGGTAGAAATACCTAATTTTTAATAACCTATTTAATAAAGGTGATATCATTCAATTTGGAGTTAAGATGTAAAAGTTAGGTTTTGGACTCCTACTGTATAACTTACCTGAATAAAATATTCATTATATTTATTCTTTATTATTTTTATAATTTTATATTTTTATAATTTTGTAGATATTATTTGTAGTATATATAGATATTTATAATGGAATAAAACCATAAAGAAAATACAAAAATAAAATTATATACATACATACATACATAAATTAAATACCTATACTTATACCTATATATTATATACTCCTATTTATTTAAGTGTATAAAATACATCAGAAAAATATAACACAAATATATTTATGTATCTAAAAATAGGTTATAAATAAATAAAATACGAAAATAAAAGAATAAAAAATAGAAAATAAAAATAAAATGTACAAAACAAAGGTAAATATACCTATAAAAACCCTAAAAATTCACTTGAAATAAATAAGCCCATAAAAATAAATAAAAATCTTATTAAAATACTACATAAAAGAATAAACATTGTTTATGTTTTAACAAAGAAATAAAATCATTTAATATTTTGTTTTTATTTATATTTATTTTTAGCCTAATTTATCTGCTAGTGCACCAACGTGGACCAATGAGGTGCGAGTCAGAGCTGGCCTTGGTCGACTCCTCGCCCTCATGGTCCTCTACGTCGGGTCTCTGACCTCCTCGATTTTGTGTCTCGATTCTGACCTAATCTTGCCTTTTTTGAGCTCAAAGTCTTTTAGACTTTTGATCCTCGCTCCTTGACCTTAGACACATACTTTATTCCTTGGGCTTTGGTCCAAGGATTCGAGAGATCTTCTTGGTCAAAGGTCGCCTCCTATATAGTATCACCTCAAGCTTCCATTCAGACTTAATACTTCTTCCGCCACTTTCAGCCAGAACCCTAACTCTAGATCGAACCTTGGTGACATCGACATTCTCTAGGGTGCCTTCGTGGATCGATTTGGTGTTGAATCAAGGTGATCCAGAGTTCGTCGCCTCTTTCGCCGGAAGATTTGCTCCAAACGTTTCAGCCCGGTAAGCTCCTTCTTTTCATGATATTTCAATTCCTTATTGTAACAATAGCTTGGTTTGCCTTTAATTTCATTCAATTCCATTTCATTTATCGTAAAATCCGAAATCTTTGGATGACAGAGCTCCAAGTCTGTCACTCCATTCCTACCAAACCTGACTCTTTCTGCATTGCTTTTCGCCTCCACCTTCTCCCTTATCGCTTGTTGATCACCCTAAGCACCTCCGTTCAACTAGGTCTTGCACAGACCCGGAGATCTGCTCCTCCTCTTTCGTTGTTTGTCGGAGGAACCCTGTCTGCTTCCTTTCCATTCATCTCATCCATCTGAGGCCTCCAAGATCTTCGCTTTTTTGCCTTTAACCACTTCCTACAGGAAACGAAGCGAAACTATACTTTTGCAAGGGTTGTCGAGCCAAGAAAAGGAGCTCCAGGTCCTCCGCCTTGCTGGAGCACCCTGATGGATGTGGAGCCATTTTGACTGAGCTTGGAGGTACGGATCCACTCCAGGATCATTTTGGGCCATATCTGAGCTTCTGAGAGTGGAGGACGATGAAGAACAGTGATATCAAAACTTACCATAGCAGAGTTCTTCCACTGTTACTCCAGCCTGCTTTGTTTTCGTCCGATCAAACAAGCTCCCCATATTGAACAATTGTTGTTGGATCTTTGGTGCCCATCACTGTCAGATATGCACTAAGATCTGGTCTCAACGCTACATCATCTAATGGGTGTGCACTGTCGGATTCACGTCATGTGGATAAGTGGGGTACTATGAGCCATCCGCCCACGCACGTTTAAAGGGGTAATTTGCATCTTATACCCCCATTTTTGTCATATTTAAATTCGGTCCTGTAATTATTTTTATAAGTTCGAAACTTTTGTAAATTTTTTGTTGGAACCCATGAGCTTTTATCTATTTGTGTATTGGTCCATGTAAGGTCACCTCATGTGTCGTCCCGCATGAGGTGGTCATTTTACAGAAATACCCTTGTGAGTTTTAGTATTTTGCTTCAGTCTAGTAACATTAAATATTAATTATATATTTTTGAGTAAATTGTATTTTATTCCTTGTCTTTGTTTTTAATTGCAATTATTCCCGACCTGTTCTTTAATTTTTGTGCATGTTTCTATTTATAGAAATTATCATCCATGCTACAAAAATTCTCAAAAAATAGGGTTAAGTGCATGCTTGCTTGTAGATTCACGTTTTATTTTTGCATTTTTTATTTTAAGCACTTTTAGTATTTATTAAAAATCAAAAGTGCATATTTTATCCCTGTCTGAATTATAAAATACCAAAAAAATGTAAAAATATTTTTAAAAATTCCCCCAAAAATATATTTGATGTGTTTTTTTACTTTTTAACTTCAAATAAAAAATTCCTAAAATTAGAAAAAGAAAAGTCACAAAAATTAAAAGCTCCAAAATCCTTTATAAAAATATTGAAAATCACTAAACAATCCAAAAATATTTATCTCTATCTCTGAATTTTCCTTTTATTATCTGTTATTAAATAAAAAATAGTGAAAAATTTGGCTTTATTTCCTATTTTTAAATTCCAAAACAATTCAACCTATTTATTTAATCCATGTTTCAGAATATTTTACTACTTCAAAAATATATATAAAAATTATAAAAAAATCCCCAAAATCATAAAAATGGTAGAAATTAAAACCCAAAAATATTTTATTTCTTGTATTTTGATTATTTTTAATTATATTTATAATTGCATTTCCTTATATTGTATATATAGCCTTATATATTCTTATATTATACATTTAAAAAAGAAAAAGTAACTTAAAATCAGAAAGTATAAAATAAAAAATAAAGAAGAAATTAAAATCCATTAAAAATAGAAAAGTTAAAAACCCACAAAAATCATAACTTGGTTAAGTGTTTGAGAGATAAATTCGTATGTTGGTTTCCTATCTCATTTGCTCTGCACCTTTGTTTCATGTGTCCAGATCCTATATATTTGTCATTGTACATCTTTAGTAGGGTATAATAAAATTTAGCCCAATCTGATTAATTACTTAATTATTGTGTGGGTTAATTGTTGTTTGATCACAAGTATTAAGCAATCTCCTCAGCGACATTGAGTATGATTTTGTCAGATTATTATTAGCATCTCTGATAGATGCATTCGACAAAGGGCGTCATTATCGGGAAGCATCGATTTGCAAAGTAGTTTTTATGTTTTTATACTCCTTATCCATTTCTTCTTTTGTTTCCTTGTATTTGATTATCAATTTTGAACTGTCTGACATCTTAACTTTTTGACTTCTTGTGAGGGACCACAGACCAAGGAGGATCTCCTTGGTGATTCTATGCAACCTTGAGACGAGGAGCCGACTATTCTGACCTAGCCGGCAAGAGAGAGTAGGAGGTTCTAGAGAGAGACAGTAGCCTAGTATAGATTTTCTTTTCTTTTTGTGAGAGAGAGTCATTTATTTTTGCTTAATTAATTTGTAATATATAGATACGTTGGACTTTTGATACTCGAGCCTAATTTCCAAGTGTTTGTTCACTTTGGGGCTCACCATAGTTTTCTCGCATTTTCTTTGACTTCTACACTTTTGTTCTCCCTATTTTCCCCTTATTTTCTTTATTTCTTGTGTTTTGAGTATTCCGCCATTACTTTCTTTATTTTCTGCAAATGGGCCCCTAGTTCTAGGTTTTATTTGCTCAATAGGTTAAGGTCCAAAGGACTAACTACATTGCATGTACCTATAGATTCGCACTTGAACTTTATAAAATTTAATTGGTAATTATTTGGACTTGAGACCGCATTCCGAGAGAGGTCGCATACAATGTTTGCTAGACCCACTGTGGTGAGCACCGAGTGGAATCTAAGATCGAACTTTTGGTCTCACTTCTGAGTAATTATCATCTAGTTTTTCATGCTAAACACATATTCTATTCTATGGTGATTTCATCATTACATTTGCATATAAACTAGGTTTAAGAATTTCTGCCTTGCATCCTGCATGGAGAGAGTCAGGAATTACTGTGAGTCTTCTAACTGAGCATTCATCATCGTTTTTCAACTTGCATTGCATTTCCGCCTTCTCCCTCTGATTTTAACAACCAAATAAAAAAATAAATCAACAAAAACGTCAGGTGCTTGCATTGAATATACTCAAAGAAAGCGATAACACGAAAAATTAAAAAAGGGATTGCTAAACATGTTTAACCTAAATGAAAGTGATTAATTGGACTCATTGTATTGGTGAGCAAATCCTACATTGTATTCAGGTACCTTCCGGATAGAGTGGGGCATGACCCTTAAGGAATAGAGCCAAAAGCCCAATCTGTGGTTGCCTCAACAATCACATGGGATCGACGAAGTATCAAGCGCTCCTATCGTGTGTGATCGAGTAGGGCCTTGTCGAGCACAGTGTTCCCGCCTTGTGTGGAGCATCTGACTTGATCCGAAGTACTGAGCTTAGGTCATGCCCTCATGGGGGTGTCTTTCTCATCGGTTCTCATCCGAGTGGGACCTAGCACGCTCACATATGATTCCATTGCGAGCTTGGTCCGAAGTATTTGGGTTCGCCATTATCGGCTTCCTCTCTCTATTTCTTTAGATGAGTATCCACCTAGGCACGAGGTTGAGGACCTTAAAGAGAGCACATCACATGATACAAAGGAGGTGGAAGAAGTACTGGGAGACTCATCCCAGCAGTACACGCTTACCTCTGGGGTTAGTTGTTTAAGGACTCGTGACAGTTTTTGCTTGAATCAATAACCTGAAACTGAAAAGATAAAAATATCCTAACTCTTACAGCTTCACGGGTTGAGTTGGTGAATCCATTGCTTTAAGGTTTGATTACTTAGTTCTATTAATGTCAAGATCAAAAATATCATGCACTTGCGCCATGTTACTTTCCTTCTTTTGTTTCATTCTATTTTGAACCCTCGCTCACTTTGAGCCATTCTACTATTTTACACTCCTTTTATTTCTTGTTAACTATGTGCTCTTTATCCATCATCTATCTCCTTTTGACCTTCTCAAGATATTGTCCCACGTATGTTTAGTCGAGACTTCGCCGTCATCCACGTTGATTTTGTGTCGCTGACATGTCCAATAATGAGGGGTGATCTCCAAGAAAATGGTTCGGACCTTGCGAACTTCTCCTTGGATGCCCATATCCCTTCTTCTATCAACACATGCCTTTCTCCAATAAATCCGTTGTTCGGGATGGACTCACAACCCGATCTAGCGCTCCCTCTTCAGTAAATTGGGATTACTCTTGTCCCCGAACCCATTATGGATGGAGATTGATATCGATCAATATCCTATGCTCCAATCACAACCATCTAGGATTGACCTTAATCCCAGAACTATCTCAACATTTGGTGCTTAGACAGAGACTGATCAGGGTTTGTTCGATCATGCAGATCATCAACCCGATCAAGAGCTAAAACTTCAGTCAGATCCAGAAAAGGCTTCCACTGGAAGAGGAAAGGGACCGCAACCCCAACTAGTCGAGCGAGCAGATCAAGGGGAAGGGAAGTATACCACATAAAATGAGATCAATAGTCAACTCCTTGCATCCATTCAATCTATCCAACAATAGTTGACTAATCAAGGATTAGCCCAAGCTCCTTTCCAATACATGCTAAACGATTTGAGGATGAGGGATGACGATAGAGATGTCATGAGAGAAGGCGGGTTTCAAAGAGAAAATGAAGATCTGAACCGAGATGACATAGAAGACTACATGTTAGTAGGTGGACCCCATAATGGAGGGGTATAGGGAAGACCACCACAACTAAATCCCACATTGAAGCAGACTGACAACCCTAGGGCAGACCATATCACAGAGTGGATTCAGATTCCACCTATTCATGCCCACTTTGAGATGAAGCCGCGATTCTTGTCTCTGCTCTCGACCTTCCATGGGAACATGATCGAAGAACCATATATCCACCTGCAACAGTTCGGCCGCATTTGTGCCACATCACATGACCCCAATATCCCTCTGGGGGTAATCAAGATGACTGCCTTCCCTTTCAGCCTCCAAGACAAGGCTCTGTATTGGTCGATCATTTGAAGAAGGTAGTGACGACCTAGGAGGAGCTGAAGTCTACATTTCTTCACAAGTTTTATCCTCTCGATCGCTTGAATCAGATGTACGCTCATATATCTAGTTTTATTTAGCAACCCCACGAGATGATTCATGAAGTGTGGGAAACCTTCAAATATATGCAAGAGAAGTGTCCCTACCACGACATTTCGAAGACTAGTCTTGTCCAGCACTTCTTCAGGGGGTTGACACTGGAGAGCCAAAAGTTTATAGATGCAACTTGCAGTGGCTTGTTGATGAACCTGTGATTCATCACACTAAAAGACAAAAATAGAGCTTCGTTCCTGAGTAATTAGCAGCATTTCATCATTTATTCTGCATGTTTACCATTCATGAACTTGGAATTAATATCTGCATTATAGCATTCATAATTGCATTCATAATCATCTTCACATTTTCACCTAATTTTATGCATTTTTAATTAAATCATGCTAACTCCATTTGACATGAAACCAACTTGATTGTGTACATATTAATAACAAGAGTAAAGGAAAAATACAAAAAATTACTAACTCAAATAATTGGCCCGTGAGATAAAATCCTAATTTCATGATAGACAGGTTAAAATGCGCATATCTTCCTTAAACAGCGCTCGATTTTAGTCTACTCACTTTTAAAGTAATATACATTCAAAGAACTTCAAAACAAGACCAATTTCATAAAAATCGGAGCTCATATGTGGAAGTTGGATTTTGGGCCTCTTTTGCGCATTATGTATTTTAGTGATTTTTGACATGATACTTTATGTACATATTTAACCATTTTTCTTTATTTCCTTTTCAGTTATATTCTTTGATGAAAGTTTTATTAAAATACATAAAAATCCAAATCAAAAATAAGACTGAAACCAAAGAAACTGACCAAGTCTAAGTGTCCCTTGTGAGCTTGTACAAATATCTCATGTTTTCCCACTTTATTTTATTTTTTTCATTTTCTTATTTACTAAAAATCCAAAAAATAGAGTAATGTGTAAATATGTGTCCTTTATTTTTATCGTATTTTTTCTCTATTTTTGTCTAAATTAAACATCATAAAAATTAGAAACCCCAAAACATCGGTGACAAAGAGTACCCAGAAATACCATTTTGCATAGATGACTTTTTTTTCTCTTGGCCCCTTCATGAAAGTTATAGATCTCGTCGAGAGAAGCAATTTCATGAAGAAAATTTTTTGATCTGAGGTCATTTGCTATTTCTTTTCTATTTATCTTCTAATTTCATAAAAATTAGAAACCCCAAAACATCGATGACAAAGAGTACCCAGAAATACCATTTTGCATAGATGACTTTTTTTTTCTCTTGGCCCCTTCATGAAAGTTATAGATCTCGTCGAGAGAAGCGATTTCATGAAGAAAATTTTTTGATCTGAGGTCATTTGCTATTTATTTTCTATTTATCTTCTAATTTTATTATCTGAATTTTCTGGGGGGAGTGCACGTGCAGCTCCTGGAGCTGCCACGTATCACCCATTTTTGGTATTTTGTTTTTTCTTTATTTTATTTTAAAATCAATCAATAAAAAATAATAAAAAATTTTATCACCACGTGACGCAACCATGGTTGTCCGATCTCGGCCGATCGGACAGCCATTGCTCTTCCTACATCTCCCTCTCACCTCACGTGCCACGCACATGAGGGTCTTCCTCCTCTCGAGCAACTGTCACCTGCACGCTTCCCGCTACTCGCCTCTGCAGCCACCATCCTCCTCTCGCACAATCGCCGCCCGCGTGCTTCCTGCAACCACCAATGGTCGCTCTCCTTATCGCCGCGGCCCTTATCTCCTCATCTCTGCCTCCTATTTAAGCCTCTCGACGGCCACCTGCTGCAGATGATCTGCCATAGCCAAAGAGAGAAGGAGCCAAGGTGTGGGTCGGTGACAGAGGCATGTACGTTGGTGATAACCCCCTCCGGGCGAGACCATCTAAGCTTCCCACAACTTCGCTACCATGGTCGAAGCGAGAACAGGAGGAGAGGTCCTTGATCCTCCGGGCCCAGGCGACTCCTTATTTCCTCCACTTTTTCTTCTTTCCTCTGTTTTTCACCATATCACATGTTTCCTACTTTTTCACCATCCCATGCATCGATGCAACCACCTTATCATCCTCGCCTTTCTCCCCCTCCATCTCCTCTTCAACCTCCTCACAACCTTTCTCTGATTTAGCTCCAAATCCTCACATCCGCCGGAGCTCGCCCATCTGTCTCCAACAGTAGGATCTTCACAGCCACTGATGAATCCACGACTCATCATCTCAATATCTTGATCTTAGCAAAATCCCCAAGTAAAATCTGAAATAAATGTCCCTAAAATCAATAAATTAACAAAATGACTCTTGTAAATAAAACACATTAATTATTGTATATTAGACTGTACAAAAAAATTATCAATAAAAAGCCGTAAAATTAAAGGAGTTTTTCACCTGTAAATAGTCCAAAACTTCATATATTTTTAATAATTTTATTTCAACTCTTTTTTGGCTAATTCTTTCTCTATCTTGTTCATAAAAATGTATATAAAAATACAAAAATATAAAACAAATTTTACCTCAAGTAAATGCTCGTAGATCCCAAAGACAAAAAGCCTTAAAGTCCAACTTCCAGGCCAAATTCCCGCTCCGTATGAACTCCAAATTCACTAAACTGACTTTTACAGTTCAAGTTAGAAAATTATCCATCCAACGGAATGGTTTCATTAAAATCGGAGCTCATTTGCAAAAGTTGGTTTTTGGGACCTAGATGTACAGTGTATATATTGTACATATTTTTTTGTTTTCCTTTATTTATTTATTTATTCTTAATTATTAAAAATCCAAAAATCAATTTTGTGTTGTATTTTATTTCTAGTATTTTATTGTATTTTTCAGGTGTAAATATCTTCTATTAAAAATAAAAAAAAATAAAATTAGAATAGCAAAAAATTGAACATAGTGTTTGTCTTATTTTGTAAATTCCCCACTCTTTCTCTTCTCTTTTATTTTATTGTATTTAAAGTAGCCTACTTTATTGTATTTTATTTTCTTCTTATTTTTTTCCCTTTCTCTACACTAACTTCCCTCTTCTTTTCTACCAATAACTCTCATTCCACCCCACATTCTTCATCTAACCTCCATTCAACTCCACCATTAATCTAACCTCCCATTCAACACCACCTCCATTCTAACCTCCCTTTCTCTTCTCTTTATATTCCTCTTCCCATCCACAATTTTTCCATGTTCGCCATTCTTATAGAAAAAGGAGAGAGCTTGGAACGTGGTGTCAGTGACAGCAGCTTATCATCTTCCTCAAGCGACGACCTCCTTCAGGCGAGATCCGCGGCGATCATCATCGTCGCGTCACAAGTTCCCAATCGAGCTCGCATAGTCTCTCCGATTTTATTTCGCCAATCAGATCGAGGCGATAATAGGGGTCCAGCGTAGCTGCTCCGCAAATCCGGTGAACATGAGGTAAGTATTCCTCATCACTCTTGTTATTTTATTTTATCTAATATTTTGTTTTCTTTGTTGTCTTGATCACCATTTTTTATTACCACCATCTCCATTCTCATCTTTTATTTGTTTCATATTTAAAAAAATATTAAAAGATTCCAAAACAAAAAAATATTACAGCAGCATAAAAAAATATAAAAAAATCGCATTGGAAACCTAGATCTTAATTTTTGAATTAACCCCAAAGTTGTTCCTTTGCCTCCCTGTGTTCGACCCCGGACTTGCCCGAGATATAAATTAAAGCTGAGACCCTCTTCATGGAGATTTTCTCTCGGTTCTGACTGATTCGCTAAGTACACGTGATACAACGTAACCGAATTAATCATCGTATTTAACGACCTCGTCAGATGAGACCCTCTTCACCGAGATTTTCTATTGTCAGTTTTAGTTCTAATTTGCACAGAGACCCCTGTGTTTGCATTTTAATTTGGACTTCAACTTTGCATCATTTTATTCAAGAAAAAATGTCATTGTGTTGAGCAACTTAGTCTCTATCATCTGAATATTTATTTATATTTTTGTTATATTTGGGTAATTAATTAAAATTGTATAAATGAAATTCTACATATTTTACCCATTCTGTGCTATTAAATTCATATTGGACTCATTGTTGCTCTAAAAATTCTACAAAAAATTAGATATGATGCCTTGAAACGTGATTGAGATACTATCCAAATTTCATCAAAACTGGAGTTGTCTTGTGCCTGAAATAAATCATAGAGTGAAATTCATATTTGATTTTTAATTAAATCCGCATACATCATTTTTATGAAATTTCAACTCTCATGCATTGTTTGTATAAATATCTATTTGAGATAATTCGATCCCTGGCTAATTTGATAACTGGATTTATTAAGAATTAATTACTCGTTGTCACTCTGTTTCCACTAAATAATTCATAAAAAAATCATATTTTGTCAAAAAAATCCAAAAAAATATCGTAGTCTCATTTCATCATGTTTTTATTCCGGTAAATTTCTCATCATTTTTGCTTACTATTTGTGTGAATAATTGTGAAAATACCCATAAAAAGTGTGTATTTTTCATTGTTGCATTTTAATTCCTAAAATTCCAAAAAAAAATGTGTTTTGCATTCATCACTGAATTAGGATTCTAGAAAAATTATAATTTGGCTAAATTGAACTGATTTGATATTAAAATTAATTTGGCCTTGTTGTGTGCTTTCTTAGTTTCTTAATTCACTTGCATTGTGCAATTTGCATTTGTTTTGCATTAAAAAATATTAAAAAATACCATCTGAAAATCTTCATCTAAAGTTTTGAATTGACCCCAGAGTTGTTCCTTTACCTCCATGTGGTTCGACCCTGGACTTGCCCGGGATATAAATTAAGCCGAGACACTCTTCACGGAGATCTTCTCTCGATTCTGATTGATCCGCTAAGTACGCGTGCTACAACGTGCCCGAGTTAAACATCGTATCTAGCGAACCGTCAGATGGCGTCATTGTCGGGGAGGCAAACGACTTAGGGATTAATTAAAAAAAATTGGATTTAGATTTTCACTTACTCGGGTAGTCTGACCCCCGAGCAACTTGTATTTATTCCATTTTTTTCAATTATTTCTCTTCACATTTTTCTATATATTTTGTTTTTATCTCTCTAATATAAATTTTCTTTTCCTTGCGAGGGCCCGGTGGAATTGGAGTGCATCGGAGGTCGACGGACGCGACGCGCGCCGACTGCTGAAGATCAAGGAATTGCTAATATATTTTCGAGAGAAATTTTTGTAAATTCTTGTAATTATCGTATTGTAATTATTTAGGTAGTTTGCTTCTTTATAGCGGCTCTTGTTTGAGAGCTCGCGCGGGTAAAGAGACATGGACATTATTTGTTTCACGCATGGAGAGTGTTGGGATTCACTGTAAGTATACCTTCTTCTGAGCATGCATCATAGTTTCTCATTTGCATTCTGATTTCCGATTTCCCTTTTGTTTTACAACTTAAGGTCAAAAAGGAAATTGAGACTGAACGGTAGACGTATTTTTGTGTTCAGATTAATTTCAAGGGATAACCTAACTCTAAAATTGGGACTGAATTGAGCAGGTCGATTAAAAAAATTGGAATAAAAAGAACCCCTGTTCTCAGGTGCATAAAGCCCCCATTGTTTGTTTTACTTGCAAGTGAGAGAGAGACGACCCTAGGATAGAGCCAAGCATGGATTTCTTACTTAATACTGGTTCTTTATTTTTAGACGATTAGCTACTCTTCAATGAGGATCTACGGGTAGCCAGTAAACGGTCCGGATTTCCTTAGCAGAATGTGAGGTTTAGAGGACGTCTTAGTCCTCAAGGAACGGGTAGCCGTATTTATACGGTCCATACTTACTCCTATACTGGCTGAAAGTAGGTCAAACTAGTCGTAAGAACCGGACCAATCTGTAGGAAAATACGGGCGCCTAACAGCTCGTTAATCTTTCCAAGATCGTATTGTCGCCAACTGAAATTGATCAGATAATTCGACCGAACCTTTACAGCCATCACGTGTTGAGTTGGTGAAATTGAGGGTTTTAATTGTGTTTGTATTGTGTGAGTTCACTCTGCACATTTATGTGCACCGTAGAACTAGTGCCTCATTGAATATCGTGTTCTAATCGGTTCTTTTGACATCGAATATGACCGATTGGGGGGATATTTATTCGGACTTTGCGAATCTCTCACCCTCTAAGAAGTACGTCTTCAAAGGTCCAAGCGTAACTTGGACCAACCTGGACTCATGACCCTCTTGAGCCCAGGATCACCTACTCTCGGGATGGTTACTCTAAAACCATTCCCATTCTCTCTTCCCACCTCACCGAGGAAGACCTTCGCCTTGGTGAGAATATCTTGATTCATAAATCCTATTCTAATCAAGAACACATTGTTGATTCAGACCATAAAGAAGATTCAAGAAAAATGCCTCCAAAGAAGAAAGAAGAGGAAGAAGAGAACCATGAAGACCCGTTGAGAATGGTACTTGCCAGATTAGCTGCATCTGAGCAGCAACACGCATTACTCAGAGCTCAGTTAGGGCAACTAAATGTTGGGGTCGAACCACCAATGGATGCGGTGTATAACCCCGGACAATACCAAATTCGGAACTATTTGAGTCTAGTCAAACCCAATGTTGATTTTGAGTTGAAGCCGCACTTTCTGAACCTCCTACCACATTTTGATGGGAATGCTTCTGAGGAGCCATATGCATTCCTAAGGGACTTTGAGCTCATCTGTGCTAACCTCAAACATCATAATGTTATCCAGGATTATATTAGGCTCAAAGTCCTTCCATTTGCCTTGGGTGGAAAAGCCGACTACTGGGTGAAAAATCTTGGGATTACCATCACCACTTATGCCTAGTTCAAGGACCTATTTCTAAAGAAGTTCTACCAGTTGAGTAGAACTAACATGATGAGGACGTGTATTACGAGTTTTTCCCAGTTAACCCATGAAGCCTTTTGTGATGCTTGGGAAAGATTCAAGGACATCCTGCAGAAGTGTCCCTATCATGGACTAGATGACAATATCTTGGTCCAGTCATTCTTTACTGGTCTCAACCCTGAGATGCAGGGTTTAGTGAGCGCTGCTTGTGGAGGCAATTATACGTCACGAGGAGCGGATACTGTCTGGAAGGTATTCGAGTAGATGGATGAAACTAGCCGCTCACAGATGGCCAGCATGGCCAATACACCGTCCCCCAGTTTACTCTCATTTGGAGGGGGGAAATCAGTTGTAGTCGATCTCTCTCAGGATGTGATCCCTAGCATGGGACTCCTTGCATACAAGCTTACAGTAGTCGAGAAGATCGACAAGAGGATTATGAGTTAGACCGGAGCATCTCCAAACTTCCAAAACAGATGGAGGAGTTGACTGAGAAGGATTCTAAGATAAGGATACCTGCTGTGACTGCACCTGCTGCTACCGCTTACCGAGTTCATGTTCAGGAGCTGTTGGTGTCAGGGCAAACCCAGTCGTGGGAGCAGGACCAGTCCTATGCCCACTCTTTCCAGAAGCCACCTCCATTAGTAGAGACAGTTCAGGAGGAGCCTCCACTGGTTTGGGAGGTGAATGGAGTATGGTATACTCAGGACCCTGTCAAGCAGGGAAGTACGGGAGACCGACGGACTTACCAGCATCCCCTGACCTTTCATAACACCACATTCACCTCCGCACCACCTCCTTCACAACAGAGCCCTGGATTCCAGCCACCCCAGCAGCAGCGGTAGCAGTACCAGCAGTATGGCCGACAGGGCCATTACCAGGCGGGCCAGCAGGGCCCGCAATCTCAGCAGACACCCCAGCAGCAGCAGAGGCAGTACCCTGGCCAGCAGGGCCAGTCTTCTCATTCTTCTTCCCAGTCTTATCCACTTCCTTCTTCGTATAGTCCTGTGGATATACAACAGCAGATACTCGACGAGCTCCGTTCCTACAGGAACGAGATTCATGACTTACGGGTGGATGTCGACCGCCTATCCAGATGGCGAGACGAGCAGACTGCACCCTCTACCTCAATCCCAACCCAAGTTCAGGCTAACCCCAATAGCCTGAACTGATCTAGTTCTCATCAGCACTTTGGTCAGGTATACTATTCAGTATCTCCTAGATCTGAACATGAGATTCTTTCATGTGACGAGGCTAACCACATGTCACTAAGGAGCGGAAGGACCGTGACCGCACCAGACCGGGCGAGGGACAAGAGGAGGGGCATCTCTGGAGCTCTACCTGAGGAGTCTTCAGAGGACGAGGAGGAGAGGCAACATATTCCGGAGCCCCATCAGCATCATTCGAGGATTTCTACTCAAGGAGCCGAGAGGAGGAGGAGAGCACGTATGCAGCATCGGCAACATGGATATTCTTCTGAGTCTACGGAGGACCTTGCATCTCATGTTGTGGCAGATACCACTCCAACTTCTATTCCACAACCTGTAGTAGATAGTTTAGATTCTGATTCCATGTTGCATCAAAAAGATTCTTGTATGAAGAACTTTGTTTCCATTAATTCGAAGAATGATCTTTCAGTTCAATTCAGACTCTTCATCCTCTGTTTCCCTAGCTTCAATCCCTTTCCCCCATGCTCTTACGACAGGAAAGCGCATCAAAAAGATTCAGAAAGATGATCCTGATATGGCATGATTTTGTAAAGAAAATATCACAGTTAAGGTGCCATTTGATGAGTATGTGGCTAACCATCATGCATTCCAGAAGTACCTGAAGGTGCGATGCACACCTACAAGGGTTAGCAGGAAGAAAGATAACAAAATATAAAGACACATGTCTTATCAATAGCCATAACCTATTGTCTCAAGAATCATACTTTGCCAAGGAAAAAGAGAGACATGGGTGCTCACTATGTGGAGAGTCGTATTGACGACATTGCGTTTGCACGCACACTCTTAGATAACGGTTCTTCGATCAACTTACTTCCCTTAGCCTTATATCAGAAATTGGAGTTGGGACCACTTCGCAAATCTAGAGCTTTACTCCAATTCGTAGATCGTTCAGTGAAGAGACCTAAGGGAGAAGTGAAGAACGTAGTTATCTCGATTGAGGGGTAGAACTATTAAGTTGACTTCACAGTCTTGGACATGGACACCCCCAATCATTGGAGAGAATCTCAAATCATTCTCAGACGGCCCTTCCTTAGGACCGCAGGCGTAACTTTTGATTATGGTACGGGAATGATGAAGTTCCGTTCTCCGGGCGGAGAGGTGATCCTTGAGATGAAGCAAACCAAGTTTCAACGACCCGATTCAGAGAGTAGCACAGAGTACTCATCTTCAGAGGCAGATTGCAATTTGATTAGCACAGTTGGGATTTGGGGACAAATTCCTTCAGGACAGAGCGAGTCCCTTTCATCTAGAAAGGGCATAGTGGATGATGCAGTTTTCCAGGTGTTGTCTGATCTTGTGAGAGATGCATCTACCTATCCCCGTGGTGACATAGAGATCCATCAGGATATGTCAGTTCCATCCTCTTAGGAACGATCATGGGACATAGATAACGAGTCAAACACGGCTTTGGCCGAACTACCGCATTTCTTTAGCAATCCGACACCCCTTACTTCTGAGTTGGTGGCGAGTACTACTCAGCTTAGCCCACCTTCATGCAGCACAGAACCAGATTCAGATTCAGTTCAGCTAGATCTGCTTGATACTACCACATTGCCAGAACTGAAATCACTACCTCCTACACTCAAGTATGCCTTTCTTGCGGGACCCAAAGAGAGATATCATGTTATCATTAGCTCAGACTTGACTTTAGAACATGAGTCTAGGTTGTTAGAGGTCTTAGAGAGGAACCGCAAAGCAATAGGCTGGACAGTGTCAGATCTCGTGGGCATCAACCCTGCTCTCTGCTCGCACCACATTTTTACTGAGGATAATGTGAGACCTTCTCATGAGTTCCAAAGGAGACTTAACCCCAATCTATGGGAAGTAGTGAAGAAAGAGATTGAGAAATGGTGCAAGGCAGGGTTTATATACCCTATTTCTGACTCCAAGTGGGTGGCCCCGCTTCATGTTGTCCTGAAGAAGTCGGGAATTCAGATGGTCACCAACGAGGAGGAGGTAGAGATCGCAACACGAGTACCCACGTCGTGGCGCGTCTGTGTAGACTACATGCGCCTGAATGCTGCGACCAAGAAAGATCACTTTCCCTTGCCTTTTATTGATCGGATCTTGGAGAGACTCTCAGGGAAAGAGTTCTTCTGTTTTCTTGATGGGTACTCAGGCTACAACCAGGTAGCTATAGCACCTGAGGACCAGGAAAAGGCCACATTCGCATATCCATTCGGCACTTATGCTTTCAGGCGCATGCCATTCGGGCTCTGTAATGCTCGGGCACATTTCAGCGGTGCATGATCGCCATATTTGCCGAGATGGTGGGAGATTTCCTGGAAGTGTTCATGGATGACTTCTCAATCCATGGTGATTCTTTTGATACATGTTTAGCGCACTTGGACCGAGTCCTCACGAGGTGTAGAGATGTGAATCTGGTACTCTCCTGGGATAAGGGTCACTTTATGGTGACGGAGGGTATCGTGTTGGGGCATGTCATCTCCAAAAGGGGAATGGAGGTTGACCCTACCAAGGTGGAGGTGATCAAGAAACTCGAACCACCTACCAACGTGAAGTCAGTGCGGTCATTTCAAGGGCATGTTGGATTTTATAGGAGATTTATTCAGGATTTTTCAAAGATCGCCCACCCACTGACTGAGCTCTTAGGGAAAGACACAGAGTTTGTTGTAGATCATAGGTGTCTGGAGGCCTTTGAGCTCTTGAAGAGGAAGATATGTGCCTCGCCTATCCTTCAAGCTCCTGATGGGTCTCTCCCCTTTGAGATCATAACTGACGCTTCAGATTTCGCTATAGGAGCTGTGTTAGGACAACGGCGAGAGGGGATCCGATTTGCGATCCACTACGCGAGCAAAGTATTAGATCCTACACAGAAGAATTATACAGTGACTGAAAAGGAAATGCTTGTTGTAGTATGGGCCCTCGAGAAGTTCAGATCATATATTTTGGGCTCTAAGGTGATAATCTACACTGATCATACAACCATTTGATACTTAATGTAAAAGAAGGACGTGAAGGCACGTTTTCTTAGGTTGATTTTACTCCTCCAGTAATTTGATTTGGAGATAAAAGATAAACATGGAGTGAAGAATGTTGTGGCTGATCACCTTTCTCGGATTGAACTTAAGGATTCTCCTGATTATGAGCGGATTAGAGAGACCTTCATAGATGAGTCAATTTGTGTTATTGACTCACTCCCGTGGTATGCCAACATGGTGAACTATCTAACATGGTGAACTATCTTGTCTCCATGCAGGTTCACCATGGTTGGACTAGGAGCAACATTGATCGACTGAAGTCGGATTCGAGGAGATACCACTGGGATGATCCTTTCCTTTTCTTCGAAGGGCTGGATTGTGTTTGGAGAAGGTGTATTCCTCATGAGGAATACCAGAGTGTCCTCACATATTGTCATTCACTTGAGGCTGGAGGACACCATTCGGGAAAGAGAACCGCTCACAAAGTACTTCAATGTGGATTGTATTGGCCGACCTTGTTTAGAGATGTTATTGATTTTGTACGGTCATGCTCGATCTGTCAAAGGATGGGAGGGAAAGTTGGACAGAGAGATGAGATGCCCATGCAACCGATGATTATTTGTGATGTTTTTGATGTATGGAGCATAGATTTTATGGGTCCCTTTCCCAACAACCAAGGACATGAGTACATATTGTTGGCGGTTGATTATTTATCCAGGTGGGTGGAGGCTATCCCAACCCGAACCGCAGACAACAAGATTGTCTGTAAGTTTGTGAGAGACCATATCATTTCTAGGTTCGGGGTGCCAAAAGTTTTGATATCTGATGGGGGTAGCCACTTTGTGAACCGAGATATGAGATCTTTAGCTAAGGACTATGGATTTGAGCATAGAGTTACTAGTCCTTACCACCCACAGTCCAATGGCATGGCAGAGGTTTCGAACAGAGAGGTGAAGAGTATTTTACAGAAATTGGTTCGTCCCGATAGGAAGAACTGGTCTCAGCTATTGGACCAAGTTCTATGGGCCTAATGACAGCCTACAAGACACCATTGGGTACTTCACCATTTAGAATGATCTATGGCAAGCCATGCCATTTTGCCCGCAGAATTGATTCATAAATATGAATGGGCAATTAAGAAGATTAATTGGAGTTGTCACCTAGGGAAGCTTTGTCAAGACTTGAACTTGAACGAGCTCGTGCAAATCCGAAATAGGGCATATGACGACAGTTTGATTTATAAGGACAAAGTAAAGAGATGGCATGATCAGCACATTAGGTGTAAAGACTTTGTCCCTGGACCTTTCATCTCCATCGTACGTCGAGCCAACCTCCACACCACCACTGCCTTCACCGTGAGTCGTCATACGCTCCCCTTTGTCCTCGCACGAACACCATCCACACACAACAGTAAGCAGGGCCCTACCTCGAGCGGTCGTACGCTCCCTCTCCACCGCACACCTTCCTCCTCTATAGTTGTTGCCCTTAGCCTCGTCGTGCGCGCCCGTACCACCACCGATTTGCCCCTACAGCTAGCATGTGCGCCCTCCTCCGCCATCACTGTCGGTCCGTATCTCGCCTCTACCACCATCTCTACTTCGAACGGAGCATGTCCCACTCCTCGCCTTGGAGCACATGCCTGCTTCGATTCGACCGCTTCTAGATGAGCAGAGGAGCAACCTCTACCTCAGGCAGACACTCGCGCCGGTGCCCAGACGATTGTGCGCCGCCACGAGTGTCTTCCACATTCGCAACACCACCCCAATGCCTTGAGTGGAGAGCCCCATTGACACATATTCCCCCTGGATGTGAAATGCGTGTATGGTGGGGGAGAAATTGCAGACAGCCCACAGAGTTCCATCAAATCTCGAGGAAACCCCCGCCTCTCTTGACAAGTGAGGAGCACGTGTTGAGGGAACAATTCGCATCCCGCACCCCTCGAGTTCTTGCCATTTGCGAAGATAACCCCGCCAGCCGGTACTCGCATGCCACTCATGTGCTTTGGTGTAATAATTGCATGTAGGCCCCCATATGCAGAGGTAATTGCATATAAGTCCAGTCAGTTCAGTGCATTATTTATTTTATTCTGCAATTTGCATATAGACCCATGCATTTGTCTTACAATTTGAACTATCATTTACATCATTTTATTATTCTAAAAATTGCATGTTGTAGAACAACTCATGCTCTGTTATTATGGATATTGAAGATATTTTTGTGAGCTATGATTTATTTAATATAATTATTTCCATGGAAAAAAGTATATTTTTCCCACTGAGTGCCCTTCAATTGATATTAAATAATCTGCTGCTCTAAAAATTCCCTAAAAAATCACATCAGATATATTTCAGTATACTTTATGCCTACATTTCATTACATTTGCACATATATCGAGGTCAAAATAAATGAAAGGGTGAAATTAGTAATTGGTTTTTAATTAATTCCACACTTAGTATTTTTAGGAACTAAACATTTTTTTGGATATCTCTCACATAGACCATCTAGGATAAATTAATTTCTGGAAAATATTGATGTTTGGTATGTATTAAAATTAATTAACTCAAAACCACCTAGTCTGCATTATTTAATTCATAATTGATTCATAATTCTGAAAATTCCAAAAAAAATTAAACTATCCTTATTTCATTACATTTCACATTTTGTCCAAGTTTGAGAATTTTGGACTTCATTTGATTAAAATTTACAATTTAGTCCTTGAACTCTGTCAAAATCATATTTTACTCATTCATTGCATTTAAAAATACCAAAAAGGGCCTATTTGAAGACCTAATTCTAGATCGACATAAATAAACCTAAGGAGATCATTGCCTCCTTAAGTTCGACCTTGGATTTACCAAGGAAAAAAAGTTGACCGCTCGCTTTAATTGGACTAATATAAATTATGATTTTTGATTAATCTGAGTTTGCACGATTACAACGATCAATATCAAACGTTAAATTCGTAAGATTAACAAGAGCAAATTCTGGGTTTCTCACTCGCATTTCAATAAGGATGAGGATGTCGTCTAGGAAATTTTTTAGGAGATGGCCAAAGGAGAGGCCAGTTAATCCTCATCCCGAACATTCATGAAGATGCCTACATCCAGCCACAAGCTAGTCAACATGGCTGGTGATGACCAGCCCAACGACTCGGATTAAGTATGCAAATAAACAAGGGTCATTGTGACCCAAATCACTAGGCGTAATCAATGAGAAAAAAATAAAGCCACTCAATGAAAAATCAAGAAATCAAGAAATGTAAGCAGTTCGCTATTTTAATTACCTCGTATAGCTACTAGGGTCGAACACAAGGAGCACGACAAAAGTACAAAGCAGTCAAATTGTTCGAAATAAAACAATTTTTAGTGGTTTTTAATTTTTATATTTTTTTTAAATTTTGAATAAAACACACAAGCAAAAGAATAAAAGAAAACAAGCACAATGATCTTTTTGAATTTTTCTAAATAACCAAAAATAGTAAGAAAATTAAAGTAAAATATTTTTGGGTTTTCTCGGTTTTAAAGTGTTTTTGATATTTTCTAGGTTTTTCAATTGTTTTTATGACTTATAAAAATCAAATAGTGCTCAAAAATCAAAATAGTGCACATTCAGGACTAAATTGCAAATTAAAAATATCTAAAATGTCCTAAGTCGTGGATAGCAATTTTATGATAAAATAAAGATAAAAGGCAACAAACAGGAACTGAAAATGGAATGTTTGGATTTTTTATTTTATATGATTTTTATAAGATTTTAATTGTTTTGTAATTTTTAGCATTTTTATAATGAATTTTCACACAAAAATAATATAGAAATAAAAACATAGTAAAAGGCACACACAATAATTTTATGGGATTTTTAAAGCATTTTTAGAATTTTTATATTTTTATAAGGCAATCAGGGACTTTTTTAAGGGTTTTTAAATTTTCAAAAATAGAAAATGCAAATAAATCAACCCAACAAAATTGCAGTAAATATTACACACTAACAAGAGCCAATGGTAATTTTTACGTATTTTTTCGAATTAATTTAAGATTTATTGAGTCCAAAACAAAGCCTACAATTAAGCACAATTCACAAGGACCTCTTTCTAAATACTTTAAGTTTCTGGACCCACTGGATAACACAGTATAAAGTCCGTGGGTGATCCTGCAAAAAGCTCACGCAATTCACGCACATGCTCAATACTGTACACATAGGGGTATATATGCAATTTCCAAAACATAACATTCAATAACTAAAAGCATCAGAGTTCAAGACAGAACACACAAATAACCCAAAACTCACGTGAGCCTGCACGTGCTATAGATTCAGAGGGACTAAAATGCAAATAGCATAAACTATGAGGTCCAAACTATAAATGTATTCAACTACAATTTTATTTACTGGACTAAACATGAAAACACAGACATGTAGGGGTAAAAAGGAAATATAACTAGGCAGGGGCACGTGGCGCGCGTTGAGGCAGTCGCTATCGTACGGCTTTGACCGTTCTCTACTGCAGATCTGACGGCTCGGGATTTGTCTCGAACATGTGCGTCGGATGCATCAGATCTAACGTTCCCAAAGCTGCCACTGTCTGGCGGCTCAGATGCAATCTGGCAGGAGTGGGGGAATCCAATGACGGAGGAATGGTTTGTAAGAACAAGACCCCGACGAACTTCAACCGAGCATCGGAGGAGATCCGACACTCCGATGAAGGATCAGGGAGGTCCGGCTGAGACGTGGATCTACTCCGCATCAGATGGTGTGGTCAGATGGAGGTCGCGACGACTAGATGTGCGTGACGGTGGAGGGGCTCTTGGCGCAGCTCGCCTGAGCAGTTGATGGTCTTAAGTGGACTTCTTACGTTTGTATAGGGTAGAGGGGATTCAGGGCTATGCTCTGGTCATGGTTATTGCAGCTAGAGATGAAAGAAGCGACGGGGAATTGGGATTTGGATTCCAACGAACGCAGGGGAAGGAGACCCTTCCTAATATTGACCCGATGGTCGAGCCTCAGGGGGAACAGTTTGCGTGATAGGGTGCGTAGTGAGCAGGTGGTTCGATCGAAACGGATAGGAGGGGGTAACGGGGCTCCGACCAGTTGGTCAAAGCAGAGGTGACAGCGGTGACATGAAATTGAAAGATCGAATCGAACCGGGAGAGACAAGGGATAAAATGGGTACCTAAAGGTTGGGATGAGTTCCTAAGCTTCAGGTAAAGGTGGGCATCGAGGTCTTGGCCTCAACCGAGCTGCGGCTGGTTGGGAGGCTGCTCGCGACGGTTCTCCAGCCATGAAGTGAGCTACGAGTCTCTGGGCAGCTCCAGTGAATCCTAAGCGGCTCCTACGGTTGTCACTACGAGGAAGGTGGCTCAGGGTTTGTGGTGGTGCGAGGGATGAGTTACCATGTGCATGAGGATGAAGAGGCATTTTATAGGCATGGCTAAGGGTATGGAAAGATCGACAAAGAGCTCGAATCCCAAGGCAGATCCAGCTGCGCCTAGGTATCCGCGAGGACCATGAGAGTTCAGGCTTCAATCGGGCACGTGAATGGGATCAAATGGAGCACGGAGTCAGGCATCAAAAAGCAAAGAAAATGCTCCGATGAGGCACATGCAACCCCACCCGGTTGGGAAGGAGACGTTGATCGGGGTCAACAATCCCAACTGGACCAATCAAAAAATAGGATTTACAAAATTCAAAGAAAATATGATTAAAAATAGTAAATGAATTTCGTTAAAAACAGTATAAAATAAAAATTGGTTATTATTTTACAAACTAATTTCTGTGATTTTTTATTATTTGTATGAAAAATAAAATAATGTGTATACAATATATAGTATTATATATAGGTATAATATACATATGTATTATGTACATGTATTTTTAGTTTATTATTTTTGCAGAAATAATTTAATGTTATATTTTATTTATTTATAAAATGATTTTAGGAGTAAAAATATTTTTTATTTTATTTTTTACAAATTATTTAAGGGTGCGAAATAAATAGTAAATGCAATATGTACATGTGAATTTTGTACAGAGGTTTACTGGTTTTATTTTCATTTTTATTTTTCTGATTTTTAATTTTTTATAACAATATTAAAGCCATATACAAGGGTATAAAAGAATAAAATAAGTTGGTTTTATAAATAATTAATATGTACAAGTATAGAGGATATGTACAATACATAGTGAGCCCTCTCTCTCTTTATACTTATTTTACTTTGCGATCAGTCAAGGCTTGACCTTCTCTTGGAGTCTGGCTCACTATGTGTTTATTCTTAATATGTCATTTTTTTCCTTTATTCTTTTATTTTTGCAAAAATACATGTTAATTATGCATTATTAACAATGCCATGCAGAAAGCTAAATAATTGTATTTACAAGTATTTACAGGATGGTTTGCCAAGAAGAGGAGCTAAAATAAAAGAATAAAGAGTGAGAATCATGGATTAATCACCCCCTATACTTTACCTTTGCTAGTCCCTTAGTATACACTTATTTGAAGATGAAGTGAAAACAAAAAGAAAAGAAAAGAAAAGAAAAGAAAATGAATCAAGGTTGATTATTAAACTTGACTTCATTAAATTGGAGTATGGAGCTTTGTAAGACCTTTGGATTATTAGTTTGGTGGAACCTTATTGGGAAATAGGTTTAAGACTCAACAATCTCTAAGTTCCACAATTATATGGTCAAGACTCTCAATAAACCAGGTCAGAACAAGTCAACATACGCAAACTCTAATGACTATGCATCATTTCTTGTACTGTGTAAGTGATATGTAGCTCCTCGCCTTAGAAGTGACAAAGAAACAGCCTCCCTCAACAAGATAACTTTAATTCCCTGATCTAGCAGCTCTTTCCTCGAGGAGCGGGGTATTCCCTTCTAAATTCAAGTTCGACCAGCTCAAGAAGAGGGGAAAGGAAAGAATGGACTGTGACCATTGTAGCCATGTATCTCTGGGAGCAAAGCTAGTGTAGCTAAGTCTCCAGCTGCAAGCTTCCATGAGATGAGAATGTGGGATACATAAGCTTTGCTTATTCACTATAAACACCGGCATGCATTTTGTTTTCAATCAGGCATGTCCCCTTTTTGGAGTTTTTTTATATTTTTCTGCACTTTTTTTTCGATGTGCATATATACAGCATATTTACATTTTGAAGCATGTACATAAGGAGTTTTTCCTCTTGAGCCAGTAGACTATCCCTCTTTTGAAGCATTATTGCAACCCAAAGACTCCTGTCTTTAGACCTCAATGCTACTAGAACAGGTTGAGGTGTACATCCCTCCCTAGAGGAAGACGAGTGGTTCCGCCAAGAAGTACTACCCTCATTACCCCAAGCCAAAGAATTATGCCTCCTCACCACCTCATTCGTGTTGAGCTACGTATAAGGTGTTGTCCAAGTCAGGCCATTGTCTCTGAGAGTCATGTGTGCGTTGTTAAGTGTTCTACTTAGGCTAATCAAGATGACATGTGAACATAGCCTAGTGGACTCAAAGAATTAAGTCACTAATGGACCTGAAATGTCTTAACTCTAAATCCTATAAGGTTCCTATGAAGTTAGGTAGATTAAGGTCTAAACTAAGCTCCATTTTCCAATTTAATTCCAGACTAGTTTAAATGTCAACTATGATTTAGAAGAATATACAAGCAAACATGTACAAAAACTATTTTTGTGCAATTTTTCAAAATATGTAAAATTTTTGAATGCAAGGAAGTGAAGGATACGGGAAGATCCTCAAGCGCATCACGGAAGCATGTGGATCGCATCGAATGTGATCGGGAGCGACTAGTCGCACTAGTTGCTCCGGGCAGCAGAATTTAAGTATTTTAATATGATGAAATCACATGATCCAAGAATCGTCTCGGATCGTTTCATCTAAACCACAATTAGGTACAAGGTTTACCTCTTGAAGCGTGGTTGCGCTCGACTCTCTAAACCAAGAGACCTCCTGTCTCAAGTCTGATCTAACAGAGGAGACGCTTGCGAGCACGGGGATGAATCACGTGCTCCTCGCAATCCATGTTGATGATCCAAGCGGTGGATCTCCTGATCTCGTCACAGAGATCCAACATCTTCTTCACGAGCGAGACGCATCGAAGGAGATGGAGATCCACGAGTAGATGATCCGGCAACATAACGATGATGCTACAATGATGACGGCTCTCACAATGGCTCCATTGTGGACGGCCATTATAAGAGAGAGAGAGAGGCTTGGCGTGTGGAGAAAAGAGAGAGAGAGAGCATTCATTATCTTGTCGTAAAATGTATCTCGAAGAGCAAGGGGTGCCTCTTCTTATATAGGGTTTTGGGAGTCCATGGATCCTAATCCATGGACAACACACAATCAATGGTTGAGATTGATTTGTATTTCTTTCAATGGCTAAGATGTTGTTGTAAAAATACAACAACAATTTATTTAATTTGAATTAATTCATATTGATAAATCAGCATAATTAATTCCAATTTAAATCACATTTGACCAGAGAAGAGATAATGAGAAGAGTAAACCAATCCCCTAAAAATAAGAGGACGGCTACTATCATCTCATGAGATCTCATTATCTCATGATATCTCATTATCTCATGATATCTCCAAGATTTACAACAAAAATTGTTGTAAATATTTTTCACAAAAATAATTCACAATTATCTTGTGAAAAACTTCAATCAAGCCACTGAAATTATGTGAATCTCATTCACAACCCAAAATAAAATGTAATTATATTTTCAGTTAATCATTCAATGTGAATCCAATTCACATTAATAATTAATCAACAAATATAAATTATAATATGCTCTCTTTAATATATTATAAATCACATTTATAATATATCTGATTAACATGTATAGTGCTATCCACATTATTCATATCCATGATAAATAACTCACATTTAATCACCTTGGATCTCTTTTTCTCATGTGCCCAAATAACATGAGTCACATTCACATTATTCACATCTTTGATAATTAAATGACATTTAGTTATCTTAGATAACTCTCCTATTAATATGAATCGAATTCATATTATTCTTGATAATTAAATAACATTTAATTATCCACTTTCTCAATGCTCAGATACATATATCAACAATGAAATTGTCCATAAACTCTTTCAGGGATAATGCGCTTTCTCCGCGGATACTTGGAGATAAGGACAGGGCGATTGATTTATTCCACGTACAGTGACTTGGATATTCAGATCACATCTCAATCCAGGTCTTACAGACCTCTCACATATCTTGATTAAATCAAGACCGCAAATCTAATATTCTCATTGAATCTGAATCACATCAGATCAATGTCCAATATTTGGACCAAGATCAGATTACTTCTCTATTGAGAGGAGTCACTAAAATCCAGACCCGTTTCATCACTCCCTTGGAATGGAAGCGTCATGGTTATACAATCGTTTATGATCACATCACCCTCAGGTATTCCCAATACCTGTACATCCTGCATACTAGAAGACCCAGGATAAACCCGAAGTAAAAGATCAATTTTACACCATCTACTTCAAAGTTTTATAATCAAGTTTCTCAATCGATCATTGGGAGTCGGTATTGATCATGTACTTTCTAAAATCATATATCATACCTAAGTGTTGATCATATACTTTCCAAAAGTATATGTCAAACCTACAAATTCAGTCAAGCTTCCAAAGCGAGACGACCGTGCACGAAATTTGATTCTTCCCAATATCTCATGAGTAAGCTCATGCCTTCCGATTCAGTGAATGAACATGTATGATCCCTTTGAGAGATCTTATTATTCATATGCCCTTATATGCACACCAGCGTGTCGGTGTATAGACCTTGATTAGGTCATCAACCTATTGGTCTATCAAATGTACATATTCAGATATATAGTAACACATCTGTCTCCGATTAGAGGATGCGTGCCTATATCATGACAGCATACAACATAGGACTTTGGTTATCTCGATCTCTTTAAGTAAACTCTTTGACCTAACTAATCAGACACCTCTGAATCTCTATTCCCATGCAGAGGACCTACATCAAGAGGTCGGTCAGATATCAGCCAAGTGAGAAAGGATTGTCATCTCCTACTCAGGCTGGAGATCATCTCTTAACAATCATTTGACGGTACTTGATGAGTCCTCAATCTAACTCTTTAGATATTCATCCAAGCACCAGCCTCTATGATTCAATAATTGAATCAACAGTTATATGATCATCAAGATGGCCATGGTACATAACCCTAATTGTACAAAGGAACCTATTATGCAAATTAGTTATTCTTCATTTCAGATCAAAGAATGATATTCGCAATAATATTTATTGCATAATGGCTCGCCGTGGGCTCGCATGTCCAACAATATCCTACTATCCCAAAGAGCCATTAATGGGCTAATCTTTAAACCCGCACTCATGTGACAATCATGGGTTATTTAGAAAAATAACTAGGTAAGTTGATCAGTCACTCTGTTCCAGAAGACTATGCTAAGTCCTTTTACGGCACTTGCATATCCCCCAATAACAGTGCTCGCATCCAATGCGAATGTTGCAACTTATGCAACCAATACTCAATCTTGTCAGTTATAGTGTCCTTGACACTACAAGTTAATAACTATTATAAACCAGTATTTCCATAATCTTTATCAGAATACCCTTATTCCTGGAGATCTCTATTTCCAAAGGTATCTACAGTTAAGACCCTTTTAGATCATCATCTATAAAGTCTTAATTTCTTGATGATAAGACTTAGAGATTACTATCTCTAAAATCTCTTCATCTTTGAAGATATTGTTATTACTGCAATCAAGTGTCTTATCTCCTTGGTAGGATTAGTAACATTTACTACTCCCACTGCATGGCAGATATCTGACTTTTGTACACATGTAGCATACACATGGCTTCTCATAACTGATGCACAAGGGCAAGCAGTTTTAGCATTCACTTCCTCAACTCTTTGAGGTGTTATCCCTTCAGATAGGTTAGTACCATATCTTAAGGGAAGTAAGCCTTTATTGGAATTTTCCAGAAAATGGAACATTCCAGGGTGTACCACCAATGCGACGGTTCCAATGCCCTCTTCTCTTTGCTTCTGAACATCTTAAGAACTAAGATCTAAGAGCTATCCTTGAGATCATATCCCAAAATACGGAATAGCCAGTCTATAAAACACTTATTATCATCCTTATATTATTATGAATGATTAGGATATTATCTACATTTAGTACGATGAACACAAATGACACTCCCATTAAGCTTCACATGTCTCATCAAGATTCTATCTGAAATCTTAACATTTATAATTTCATCAAATCTTATGTTCCAACTACAAGAAGCTTATTTGAGTCCATAGATGGAGCTCTTTAGCTTACACACCTTGCTTTCCTCAACCATGTAGCCCTGGGGCTACTTCATGTGAATATCCTCAGAGAGGTATTCATAGAGGAATTTAATCTTGACTTACATCTTAAAGATGCCATAGTCAAGTTGTGTAGCTATAGCTAGCAATATCGCGATGATTTTAAGCATGGTTACTGAAGAGCAAGTCTCATCGCAAGCGATGTCTTCTCTTCAGTGTGTAGCTCATGGCTACGAACCGTGCTTTGAAGGTCTCTACCTTCTCATCGGGTTCCCTCTTTCTCTTGAAGATCCATTTACACCTTAATGGGTCTAACCCTTATAGGTGGATCCTCGAGGGTCCATATACAATACTTGTATATGAGGTCTACTTTAGAATTTTATTGCTAACATCCATCTTTCCATGTCATGATCCTCAGGAGCTTCATCACATGAAGTCCGATCATTATCAGACTTAACTGACACATGGAATACATCCTCAAACTTATTTGAAGAAGTATTAGTGTTTCATCTTTAATTATTCATTTAGTTTCCAATTTCAGGAGCCTCATTATCATCGCATGATTAAATGAGTTCCTTTACTTCAATTTCATCTTGATTCTTAAGAGAGTCGTCCTCAGAGAATTACATTCTCAAAGATCTTTTAAGAATCTCAAGGTCATAAAGTATGTATCCAATACCATCCTTTATTTTCCTAATGAAGCAGCACTCTCAGGTGCTAAATTCCAGATTACTTGCATGGAACTTTATCAAGGATATATATTGTAGTCTCTACTACATATATACCTTTGGAAACTAAGAGATAACTATGCTAAGATTAATCATTTATCAAATCATGTCACACATTATCTAATTGTATCTCCCTACAACTCCATTGAGTTTAGGTGTATTAGGAGAAGTGAGATAGGAATGATATTCCTATCTCCATAAGGTATTCATCAAATTCATCTAATAGGTACTTGCTACCTAGGTTAGATCAAATTCATTTCATCTTCCTTCAAACTTTGGTTCTAAATCAAAATTGTGAAATCTTTTAACATTTCAAAGGTTTATAAGGTGAAAGGAAGGAATCTCATATAACAAATAATCATCGAATGATATCACATATAATGGATGTTTATTATGATACATATGGTCCACATACATCAATATGTATAAGATATTGAATACCTTAGCATATTACAAAATTCTCAGAGAGGAGTGTATTGGACATATTTACTTTGAATACAATATTCACAAGTATGTAAGATTTGAACCTTTAGACAATTTAAAGTTCTATATCTCACTAGTCTATCGATCATATCAATAGACATATGTCCAAGACTCGATGCCAGATCATTGTCAAATGATCTTCATCCTCCTATTGATCTATTAAGGTTTAATTTTCAGTATTAGAAATGTTAATGAACCTTTCATTAATATTCTAATTTAGTAGAGTCTACTATCATAACTCTTTATGATAGGTCTATTCTTGAATACATGTTCATCTCCAACAATGAATGCATTCTAATATCTAGGTCATAGAGATATTCTCTAAGACCAAGGGCTCTCCCACTGAAAATATGAAGTCTATCTATCCTATGGAGATTGTTGCAACAATTGTATCAATTCCCATATGGATGACTATTATTCCTTAAGATCAAATTTACTAATCTTCTACAACATATGCAACAATTGCAAGTGTCATTAGAAGAATGGGATACAATTAGTAGACTTTAATCTTATCTTATAAGAAAGTAAATTTCAATGATTAAATGTAGATTATTTCGATGCACTATCCGAGTCCTTCTCAAAGGATTCTAGATAGATTTGATAGTCATACTATCAACACATCAGCTTATTGCAGTATTAGCATTTATCCAACCCTTTGGATGTCATATGTGTGTGGAAACCATAGAAGTGCAGTCAACTCTTTGGCTTTCCTTCTAACCTGGGTCCGACCCATGCTTCCACTACGCTCCTTTCATCTCTAAACAGCCATTGCTAAGACAAAGGATCTCTTATGTTGAATTCAAAAATTTCAATATAAGATTATTTCGACATTTATACATGCTTCATCTAATTCATACAATATGAATGTTATGAAGCTTCATGAATGATTAGAGTATAGATAGTAGGATGATGACACTCATCATATCTACATACATCTTAACTCTTAAAGACTTAGGTTCAGGCAGGTATTCAAACATTTTGAATACATCATCTCTTATAGAGCCACCATTCTACATAATGCAGTGAACCATGTCACTCATGATTAAATGTCAAGAGCACATATGCATGCCAGAAAATCTTCTTAGAATTTATAAGGATTATTCAACAATTACGATCATCATCGATATGTTACTTCCAAAGTACATTCGATGAGAGATGAAGACTATAGAGACATACAAATCCTAGGGTTGTAGTCCAATTATCTATTTAATTATCATTCCTCAATATTATGAGGAAACTTGCACATTGCAACCACGTACAATATGTGTCCAATTGCAAGTACAATATCTTGATCATGGATCCAATCCATGATATTTTATTGGTTATTATTGAGTATGTTATTGAGTGGGTTTAATGAAGAATTATCTGAAATAATAAATTTGCATAAATATATATAAACATATATATACACACTTTACTTTGATTTAGAAATTTTTTATATCAAAGTTGTCTTGCCTTGTCAACATTGAAAGTTCATTCCCTTAATCACTTTCAGTGTAAGAGATATACTTACCATTATATCTCAAGCAAGATCTGGGATCTCCTTCCTTATCTTTGTTTCATCCCAATAATATGAGAACTTGCATCTCAGATAAAAAGAAGCGGGAACACATTCCTCCTTGCAAGTCCAATTTGCATTCCCAATTCGGTCTTTAACACCCGGGCTCACCACCCCTAAGGTGATGTTAACCCGTCGTTAATTGAACCAACCGTCAACAGAATTAGTACTCGCTATACGCAATCCAATATCGCCCCAATAATACAAGGACTCGATATTGGGGTCACGATGCATACGACCTTACTCTTTCGAGAAGCAAAGAGACTGATCCAGATGCGCCTGTATGCAGGAGTTGTCACTGCGGATAGGCGTATCCTACATACAATCCTTGGCGACGGAACCCTTCTCCTTGACGGGAGACCATGGATGTCACTTATATGATCCTCCATATCACGTTCAAATTTAAATAATCATTATGAATCATATTCATTATGATTAATTCTTCCAAGGGAAATACACATCTATTCATAATAGAGTGTTTTAATTGAATATAATTAATCTAAACTTATTAAATTAATTATCAATCCAATTCAATCATCAAACCTGATTGTTACTTGAATTAGTGGTATTATCTCAAAGTACGTATTATTCGAATTTTAATAATTAGAAAAATACATCATGATCTCTTAGGCATCATCCGTTCCTACCCGCTCTCATGGCCAGTACCGATGGGAATGGGACAAACCGTGCACGGTGCAACCTTCTACCCCGACGCTCCCTGACTAGATACCATATCCGCCTCGGGAAAAAACAATGCCGAGTCAATAACTTTGTACTTGAGATGATCATCGGTTTTTCGACCAAAATTATACCATATAGTAATAATCAAAATCATTTTGATTATAAGGAAATTTGCTAGACAAATTCCCAAAACATGTTCAAGTAACAAGTTTGATGAAAGTGTATCAAGTAACCAATTGGTGATCTCGATCTAATCTAATCATTCATTGGTTGAGGCAATGTCATTTAAGGGAATAATTATTGTTCTAATATTTCCCAAATATTATCCATAATCTTTCCAGGAAATTAACCATTAATTTACAAGATTCTTAAATGACAATCACAAGGTTATTGTTAAAACATGCAATTTCCAGCAGTGACATTCACTATCTAAAATTAGCATATCTCTTTCATTTTAAATCCAAATTAAGCAAAATCAATTTTCAGAGATTGATAATTTGATTTAAAACATAAACCAAGTGATAAACATGCATTTCGAGGCATTTTAGGACAGTAACTAACTCCTTAATTACGTCATTATTCGCCATCCCTGAAACAGTGGATATATGGTTATTAAAAACATCATAACTTGAGTTATCGGATTTCCAAATCATGAAACTCGAATCACACGGTTTTATTAATTAATGGAGAACATTATCCAAGTGATAAATTCATGTTTAAACATTTTAAACAGGGCCGAACAAATATCACAAAACAGGACTGCGAAAATTGAAATGTTAAAATTTTCACGAACCCAAACGAGCCCAAATCTTTGTAGGTTCATGGATCATATCCAAAACCTCTGTAAACCTGGCTCTGATACCACATGAAGGATATGGGAAGATCCTCAAGTGCATCACGGAAGCATGTGGACCGCATCGAATGCGATCGGGAGCGACTAGTCGCACTAGTGGCTTCGGGCAGCAGAAATTAAAAATTTTAATATGATGAAACCACATGATCCAAGAACCTTTCTCGGATCGTTTCATCTAAACCACAATTAGGTATAAGGTTTACCTCTTGAAGCGTAGTTGTGATCGAGTCTCTAAACCAAGAGACCTCCTGTCTCAAGTTCGATCCAACGGAGGAGACGCTTGCGATTGCGGGGATGAATCGCGTGCTCCTCACAATCCATGTTGATGATCCAAGAGGTCGATCTCCTGATCTCATCACACGAGATCCAACATCTTCTTCACGAGTGAGACACACCGAAGGAGATGGAGATCCATGAGTAGATGATCCGGCAGCATAACGACGATGCTACGTTGATGACAACTCTCACAATGGCTCCATGGTAGACGGCCATTATGAGAGAGAGAGAGAGAGGCTTGGCGTGTGGAGAAAAGAGAGAGAGAGAGAGAAAGAGCATTCATTATCTTGTCGTAAAACGTTTCTCAAAGAGCAATGGATGCCTCTTCTTATATAGGGTTTTGGGAGTCCATGGATCCCAATCCATGGACAACATGCAATCAATGGTTGAGATTGATTTGTGTTTCTTTCAATGGATAATATGTTGTTGTAAAAATACAACAACAATTGATTTAATTTGAATAAATTCATATTGATAAATCAAGATAATTAATTCCAATTTAAATCACATTTGACTAGAGAAGAGATAATGAGATGACTAAACCAATCCCCTAAAAATAGGAGGACAGCTACCATCAACTCGTGAGATCCCATTATCTCATGATATCTTCAAGATTTACAACAAAAATTGTTGTAAATATTTTTCAAAAAAATAATTCACAATTATCTTATGAAAAACTTCAATCAAGCCATTGAAATTATGTGAATCTCATTCACAACCCAAGATAAAATGTAATTATATTTTTAATTAATCATTCAATGTGACATTAATAATTAATCAACAAATATAAATCATAATATGCTCTCTTTAATATATTATAAACCATATCTATAATATATCTGATTAATATGGATAGTGCTATCCACATTATTCATATCCATGATAATTAAATCACATTTAATCACCTTGGATCTCTTTTTCTCATGTGTCCAAATAACATGAATCACATTCACATTATTCACATCTTTGATAATTAAATCACATTTAATTATCTTAGATAACTCTCCTATTAATATGAATCGAATTCATATTGTTCATGATAATTAAATCACATTTAATTATCCACCTTCTCAATGCTCGGATACATATATCAACAATGAAATTATCCATGAACTCTTTCAAGGATAATGCGCTTTCTCCGTGGATGCTTGAAGATAAGGACAGGGTGATTATCTTGTTCCACGTATATTGACTTGGATATTGAGATCACATCTCAAATACAAATCTTGCAGACTCTCACATATCTTGATTAAATCAAGACCGCAAATCTAATCTTCTCATTGTAAATCTAATCACATTCAAATCAATGTCCAATATTTGGACCAAGATCAGATTACTTCTCTACTGAGAGGAGTCACTAAAATCCAAACACGTTTCATCACTCCCTAGGAATGGAAGCGTCATGGTTATACAATTGTTTATGATCACATCACCCTCAGGTATTCCCAATACCTTTACATCCTGCATACTAGAAGACCCACAATAAACCTGAAGTATAAGATCAATTTTACACCGTCTACTTCAGAGTTTTATCATCAAGTTTCTCAATTGATCATTGGGAGTCGGTATTGATCATGTACTTTCCAAAAGCATATATCATACCTAGGTGTTGATCATATACTTTCCAAAAGTATATGTCAAACCTACTAATTCAGTCAAGCTTCTAAAGCGAGACGACCGTGCACGGAATTTTATTCTTCCCAATATCTCATGAGTGAGCTCATGTCTTCTGGTTCAGTAAATGAACCTGTATGATCCCTTTGAGAGATCTTATTACTCATATGCCTTTATATGCACACCAGCACGTCAGTGTATAGACCTTGATTAGGTAATCAACCTATTGGTCTGCCAAATGTACATACTTAGACATGTAGTAACACATCTGTCTCCGGTCGGAGGATGCGTGCCTATATCATGACAACATATCACATAGGACTTTGGTTATCTCGATCTCGTTAAGTCAACTCTTTGACCTAGCTAATCTGACACCTACGGAACTCTATTCCCATGCAGAGGACATGCATCAAGAGGTCAGTCAGATATCAACCAAGTGAGAAAGGATTGCCATCTCCTACTCAGGTTGGAGATCATCTCTTAACAATCATTTAACGGTAGTTGATGAGTCCTCAATCTAACTCTTTAGATATTCATCCAAGTACCAGCCTCTATGATTCAATAATTGAATCAACAGCTATATGATCATCAAGATGGCCATGGTACATAACCCTAATTGTACTAAGGGACCTATTATGCAAATTAGTTATTCTTCATTTCAGATCAGGGAATGATATTCACAATTACATTTGTTGCATAATGGCTCATCGTGGGCTCGCATGTCCAACAGGAAGAAGGGAAAGTTTTGCAAAATATTTACAAACAAAAATTTGCAAACTTTTATTTTCCAAACATTTTTCAAAAAGTTTTTACTATGTACATAATTTTGATACAAAAATATTTACAAAGATTTTACAATTAAAACAATGTTACAAACATTTGTACAAAAATATTTTATAGAAGCTATTTACAAACAATTAGGTATAAGAAAAGTTTTACAATTTTTTGTGATTTTTAGTTTTATGATTTTTATCCATTTTATTTATTAACACACTCACATAAAGTACGAGTTATGGCTAAAGTATATATACAATATATACGGCACCCCCTATACTTAGCTAGAACGATGTCCTCATAGTGATCAAAGAGCGACGAAAGGAAGACATAACTCATGCTTAGTATTGGAAAGTGAAAAGAAGGCTATACTACAACGAGGAATACAAGAATGTAACGAATAGAGGTCGGTGACCCCCTATACTTAGGATCAAGTGATCCTAAGTATAGAAGTCTGTAGACAAGGGGAAACTCGAGGGTTAGGATATACAGGGTTTACCTCCCCTATACTTAGGGTAAACTATCCCTAAGTATAGGCAACAAAACAGAGGTAAAAAGAATCAAATGAATAATCACAAGTTTGATACCCCCCCCCCCCGCCAATACCTAGGGTAAAGCACACCCTAAGTATAGCGTAATCATAAGATGAAGATGGGATATTAGACAAAAAGAATGAATGATATGCAACTGGATATATACAACTGCAGAAGAGAAGTGATAATCAGGCTTAAGATGCAAATGATGTGAGTCAAAGACCACATCTCATGCAAAACGAATAGGGGCAACATCAATGATCAACGGATCATGATCAGGATATGGCTTCAGGTGCTGACCGCTAATTCGAAAGGTGGATTTCAGATGACAACTTAGATATATCAATGCTTCCATTGTCATGCACCTTTCGGACCAAGTATGGTTACCTCCATTTTCTTCGCAGTTTCCCTAGAAATAATCTCAACATGGCATCTAATAACCATACTCACTGGTTCGGCTCAAAGTGTTTATGGCTGATATGAGAACCATGTCATATCTTCACTCTCTCCTTATACTGTAGGATATTCGAAAAGGTTGTATCTCTCAACTTCTCTAGGGCTGCCAACTCTGCATTCCTCTGATCTCCTATACTCTTGGAATCCAACAATAATTCAGTGACTGCCTAAAGTGACTTATGCTTGATCTCCGCAATTAAATGGCATGGCTTTCCATAAACGAGATGAAAGGGAGATGTCCCAAAGGTGTATTGAAGGAAGTCGTATAGGCCCACAAGACCGAGTCCAAAAATTGTGACCAATCCTTTCGGCCTGGGCGAACAACCTTATGCATTATTTTCTTGATCTCCATGTTCGGTACCTCAGCAAGACCATTGGTCTGAGGGTGATATGGAGTGGCAACACGATGGTCGATGTTGAACTCATTAGCAAGGGCCTTTACCTTGTCGTTGATAAAGTGGGTCCCCCTGTCATATATCAAAACTCTAGGCACCCCGAACTGTGAAATGATATTTTCCCTTAAATATTTGCATATGATTTTAGCATCTGCGGTTCGGGCGCAGATGGCCTCAACCCAACGACTCACATAGTCCACAACAAGCAGAATGTACTCCAATCCCTAACTCTTATGGAATGGACCCATGAAATAGATGCCCCATGCGTTAAAAACCTCACAGAAGTGAATGGGCTGCATCGGCATCATATCACGTTGTACACAAGTGCCCATCCTCTAACAGTCAGTACACCTCTTCACAAATTCATTGGAGCACTTTCTGTGTTGTCCTCCTCCCAGAGTGATGTCCTCCTGCCTCAAGCTTGTGGCAGTATGTGAGGACGTTGTGGTGCTCTTCATGAGGAATGCACCGAGGTCAGACACTATCCCCTCCTTCATGATAAAGGATGGGATCCTCACAATGGTATGACTTGGCCTTCGCAAAGAAAGTCTCAAGTCTTTGTCTAGGCCAACCTTGTGGAACTTTCTTGGTGACAAGATAGTTCACAATGTATGCGTACCATGGAAGCGAGGCGATAGCAAGGATCGCCTCGTTTGGGAAGGTCTCTGTAATAGGTGCAATATGATCGGAATCCTCAAGGTTCTCTAAATGGGAGAGGTGATCCGCCACCACATTCTTGACTCCGGGCTTATCCTTAATCTCAATATCAAACTCCTGAAGTAGAAGGATCCATCTGGTCAATCTGGCTTTGGCATCCTTCTTTGCCATGAGGTATCAGATGGCGGTGTGATCGGTAAATATAGTCACTCAAGATCCAAAAACATAAGATCTGAACTTGTCCAAAGCAAAGACTGAGACTAGCATCTCCTTCTCAGTCACGGTATAATTCCCCTGAACGACGTCCAAAGTTTGGCTAGCGTAGTGAATGGCATGAGTTAATCCATCCCTCCTCTGTCATAGCATAGCCCCTACGGCAAAATCAGAAGCATGTGTCATGTTCTTGAATGGGAGAGACCAATCAGGTGGCTGAAGGACATGATCCTCGATAATTAATCCTTTGAGAGTCTCAAATGATGATAGACACTTATCATCTATATTGAACTCGGTGTCTTTGGTCAGCAAATCAGTAAGCGGTCAGGCAATACGATTGAAATCCTGAATGAATCGTCGATAGAAATTGACATGCCCCAGAAAAGACCGTAACATCCGCACATTGGACGGTGGATTGAGTTTCTTGATGATATCCACCTTGGTCGGATCGACCATCATGCCCCTGTTGGAGATGATATGGCCAAACACCATCCCCTGAGTCACCATGAAGCGACTCTTCTCCCAAGATAATATTAGATGGACCTGTATACAACGCTGAAGTACATGGTCTAGGCAGTCAAGACAAGCATCGAACCAATCACCATAGACCAAAAAGTCATCCATGAAGACCTCAAAACAATCACCCACCATGTACGAAAAAATGGAAAGCATGCACCTTAGGAATGTAGCTGGGGCATTACATAAACCAAAGGGCATCCGTTTAAAGGCATACATCCCAGACGGATAGATGAGTGCCATTTTCTCCTAGTCTTCGGGCTCTATGGCCACCTGGTTGTATCCAGAGTACCCGTCAAGGAAATAATAATGACTCTTCCCAGCTAGTCTCTCGATAATTTGATCAACAAATGGCAGCGGGAAATGATCCTTCTTGGTGGCCTGATTCAATTGTCTGTAGTCCACACAGACCCTCCAAGAAGTGGGTACCCATGTAGCTATCTCCTCTCCATACTCGCTCAAAACTGTAGTGATACATGTCTTCTTGGGTACCACATGTAATGGACTAACCCACTTGGGTAGATAAAATTGGCTTTCCATCATTTCGAAATTTCCTACATGACCACATCTCAAAGATTCGAGTTCAGCCGTCATTGGAACTCACGCGATGGCTTGGCATCCTCTTTGAGATAGATATGATTAGATCACAGAGTCAAACTTATCCCGTAGAGATCAGCTATACTCCATCCAATCACCTTACGGTTTCTTTCAAGAACCTCTATCAAACGAGATTCTTGATCTCCGGTCAAATCCGCTGAGATAATGACTGGGAACATCTCTGGCTCACCCACAAGGAATATGTACTTCATCGACGCAGCAAGGTCTTTAGTTCTAGACAACTGAGAGCTAGCAAAGCTGGCTTCTGAAATGTCTGAATGAAGGCTACCGGATCTGCATGGGAGAACTCTCGATGCATGTGAAGATCTGGCGAAGGCGGTCCTGTTGGTGTATCTGTCATATGTACGGGTTCCCTCTCCACCTTAGCTGTCAGCTCTGAAGGAATCAGACATGGAAAATAATCATCAAAGTCATCCCTATCAATACATGAATCCAAGGGATCTGAATCAGAAGAATATGAAATGTACTATGCTTAGCTATCCTGACCACAATCATCAACCTCAGATGTGTATAGTGCCAAGAGTGTGCTCTCCGAACTCTCATCTGCCAAAATCTATAATCTGTAGTGTCTGATGGCGTGACAAGAGCTCGTGATACCGGGTCTGACCAAACCGCCTCATCATATGTGATCACAAAATTGTGCTCTTGGTGTACGTCTCGCTCTGCATCTGTCATCTGCTCTAAATCGCTCGCTGCTCGGAGCAGGCTGAATCTCTCGCTCTGGTCTCCTCGATCGTCTCTATTTGTACACTTTCGCCCTCAACGTGAAAGTATACCTTCCTGCTATCATGATTGGATATCGCCTTGGCTGTGGCCAAGAATGTGCGTCCTAGTATGATGGGGGTATCTGTCACAGACTCAAGGATCTCCATGTCCAATACAACAAAGTTCACGGGGAATTTTAGGCCCTGAATTGTGACGAACACATCTTTCAGTAACCCCTTTGGCCTCTTGACAAATCTATCAGCGAACTGAAGGACTATCCTACTCCGTTGAAGAGGGGCAGACTCGAATCGATCGAGTAAGGCAAATGGAACATGGTTAATTGAAGAACCACTGTCTAATAGAGTACGATCGAACCGCTGCTCATGGATATGATATCTGATATATGGAGCCCCTGCATCAGGTCTCTTTGCTGGAAATCAGTTCTGAATGGCAAAGCAAGTGGCACGAGTAAGCACATGGATCTCTGCATTATGGTTCCTCCTCTTCCTACGGATGGTGGTCTTCTCTCTCAAATTTTTCTGGAAGAGGGGAATATGCTCTAATGCCTTCTGTAGAGTCCACTGTATCTAAAATCGATCAATCATATGCTGGTTGAACTCTAGCCGGTGTTTCTTTTTGGAATTTGTGGTTTATTCCCCTTCGCTAAGCAAAATGTTTGAGGGAAGGGGATGGCAAAACCCTCTCCAGAAAGATGAGGGTCAGGAACAGGATCTTGTGCATATAAAGGAATAGAATCCATACCAAGATCACCATGCAAAACAAGGGGACTCGTAAGAGATACAGAAACCTTTCCTTTATTCATATTTTGTTCTTTTCTATTTTTCCATTTCTTGTATTTTTATGTCCTGAGATAAAGGAGGTAACACAACTAAATGAAAATTGGTGGCATCAGCACCACCACAGCATCTAATATTGCGGCATCGGCACTGTTCTCTTACCAATCAAATGGAATACTAGTGGCATCAGCACCACTGTCTGCTACTGGAATCTTGATGGCCTCTATATCGTCGGCTGGATCAACATCTTTGGTGGCTTCAGCGCCACCATCATCGCCATCATGAGCAGCATCAGCACCACTACCATCCTCATCTGGCGCTCCAAAATATTCACGTGGTTCAGACGAGACACCGCCAGCTGGCAATTTACTACTCCTAAGTGTCATAAAATCAACATCAAATACATAGGAAGAAATATCACCCAAAGTGTCACTAGGAGTGGTAGTCTCTGTAAACTGTACCTGCTCAGATTTCCTCTGCAGATTGTTAGGGGTAGGTTCAATCTGAGCTAGTATGGCGGCCTTGCCCTTGATAATCTCCCTCATCTCCTTCCAGAACTTGTCCACCTCTCACCGAAAGGATGCTTGCTTATTAGAGACTAGGCATGCGAGGTCATCAAGGGATGGGTTTTCATAGACAGGTTCATGAGAACCGGACGGGTTGCCTTACTGGAAATGAGGTTGACACTGCTGCTGGTAGTGAGGAGGAGGCTGGGAGTATTGTTGAGGCTGTTGTGGCTACCTCCACTACTCTCCCTGATGGTAGGGATGAGGACCCTGCTGTCAGTACTGCTGGGAGTGATGGGGTTGCTGTTGCTGCTAGCTGCTCTTTCCGACCTGAGCTGGAGTCTGCTGCTAATGAGGTGCCTCCGGTAGACCATTGGAAACCCGGTGATCATGACAGATCCCGATCTATTGCTGGTATCGATCGTACCAAATCCAGTTGACTTCCATCAACGACTCCTGCTCGAGGGGTGGAGGGGAAAGAACTGCCAGGGGTTGATCCGGTTGGTAGACCACCATCTGAGTTTCCTGTGATGGTGTGGTTGGGAATAGTGCTGCAGTTGTTGGACTGGCTCTGCCTGAATGTGATGGACCTGACGGTACGTGGCATATGGTTGGCTGGAACTACTGCTGGGATTCACCCGTGACCTGAGACGGGGCTGAGAAGCCGTCTGTGCCTCATGGAGACACATGATCTGAGCCTTCAAATCACTCAGTGTCTGTGCCAACTGGTCAATCTGATCAGGCCCTGGCACTGCTTCTTCTCAATGATCTCAATGTGGTCTAGCTTCTCGTTGATGAAACCCATGTCAGCAACGGAGGACTCGGCATATGCTGTTGCTGACGAAGTAGAAGGACCAGCATCGACGCGTGCAATCCTCTGATATGAGATTGCCTGTGGGAGGGGTTTCCCCTGAGTGTAGACCCTATTCTGGGACATCACCGTGTAGTTTTCTGCCATCTCCTCGTAGATTGCCCAGACTTGGTCCTCGTCCTTAGTTAAACAAGACCCTCCACACGAGCCATTTAGTAGCCTCTACAGCTCCGGTGTCATCCCACAAAAGAAGCTCTGAATAAGGTTGGGCTTGGATATCTCGTGATGTGGACACCGATCGATGAGCTCTTGAGATCGATCCCAAGCCTCATGAAACAGCTCATTTGGGATCATCGTGAATTTGTTCATCATAGCTCATGCTGCGTTGGTCCGGTCGAGTGGATAGTACTTATTCAAGTAATCGATCCGGAGTTACTCCCATGTGGTGACATACCTCCCCAAATGCTTCAGCCAATAGGCTACTCTATCAACTAAGAAGAACTGGAAGGCGATCATCTTGATCGTGTGCTCGTCCACGAATCTGTCGTGGACCGTCCTGCAGATCATCTCGAACTCCTGCAGATGGAGGTGCAGCTCCTCAGTGGCTAGCCCATGGAACTTGGGCAGTAACTAGATGGTCTGGGGGTAAAGCTCAAAGTCACCCAGGATCTCCGGAAGCTGAATCCAGTGGTGGGTGAGGGTTGCAACAGGGTTGTGCAACTGCCTCATGGTCCGTGTTTGTATGGCTGGCTCCTGCTGGTCATCCGGGTGTCTTTCTCCTCCTCCAGTTGCTGGTATCTCTCCATCGGCTGGTCTCTGCGGCTCTGTTCTGCTGGCCCGCATCTATGTCAGCTCTCGACGCACCTCAGCCAAAAATGCTCCCTGGTCTCTGATCTGTCGTTGCATGGTCTCCAAGGAGGCTAATAGTGTGTTGTTGATGGCGGCCTGGTCAAGTACATATGTTGATTCCTGAAGCTGCTCATAGGTGCATCCCTCACTAATGGCCATCTCTTGGGTCTCTGCAAATGCAAAAGACCCCAACTTAGATGCCGTCAAGTGAGCAAATAACTGTGTTGGCCTCTGCTTTAGCACCTCAGGACTGGTAGTAGGATGATCAAGGGAGAACAGTGTGTAGCAAACTCAGGTTCAGAGAGCTGGTCTGAGCTCTCTGAAGCTACCATGGATGAATGGAGAGGAGTGATAGAAAGCGATGTTGTATTCGACAGCCTAAGTGACCTCCTTCCCATCATCGTGATGTGGGGATTTATGAAGATTGGATTTGGAATGCAAACAATACATGAAGTCAAACCCTTTTTCACCTACTCAACACTCGAGCTAATGACCATGAAAGATCGGTCATTAATCTTGTCAATTTTTATTAAGGTGACAATCAATCTATCAGAGCGATTAAGCGAGCTGTTAGGAGTCCAATACTTCTAGGAGACTGGCCCAATCTCACAGCTAGTTTTCCCTACCAGTTGGGTGCAGACCGTTTACCGGCTACCCGATCTGCCCAATCTGCTAAGGAAGTCCTGGACTGATTACCTGCTACCCGGTGAAATCCTCACTGAAGAACAACCAACTACAAGACCAGTAGTCTGAAGAAAGATCAGACGTGGATCTACCTAGTGTGTGAGTCACTCTCTTGCTGTAGATAAATCAACCAATGAGGGGGTGAATCTCCCCAAAACAAGAATTTTTAGGTGAAGTGCATTTTAGGGTCAAGTTTAAATTAGCAGTCCTAATTTTATATGGTTATCTCTTTTTAGGTATTTTTCTGAAATAAGACAACACCTAACGAATTTTTCAATTTCCTTGGTTATTTTGAGTCCAATAAAACAGGGGGAGGAAGTAGAAAAAGCTGATGCGCAATCAAACACAATGATGCATGCAGAGATAGAATTGCATACCTAACTCCAGCACTCTACATGCAAGGTGATCCGCACATAAAAGTAAAGTCAGGAAATAAACTACCTATATGATGCATGAGGAAATCGACCTTAGACAAGCAACTTCTGTTAATCGTGAAGCACAAATAGCTAACTATCGGGAAGAGAGATCGGAGTCCGGTCTTCGATGTCGATCGATGCCCACCACAATGGGTCCTGCCAGCATTGTATACGAACTCTCTCGGCACACGGTATCTAATCTCAATAAGTTAACTTTTTAATTTTATTTTAGCTAAGTCCAACAATGATCTATATGAACAGATAAGCAATGACGTGTGGGGACTTAGCTAATTACGTCATAATCAACAAAATTTCCTAAGTTTAAGGGCTAAATCCTTAAAAATCAAAAGAAATAAAAGCGAAAAAATAAAACAACGAAAAACCGCAGTGAGGTCCCCTGAGTACACCGGTACTCGATGAAACAGACCCTGAAGTCTAAGTGTCCAAGCACGTATCCAAGAGTCTATAATTATTACAACAATAAAAATGTTTTGGAAAAATAAACTATCTATCTAGTATAACTAAATTCTCCTGCTCTTCTACTCCTCCTTAGGTACGGGTTCTGATGAATCCACATTTCATCATCTTTATTCTATCATTTTCGCCTCAAAAACCCTAGCAAATGCGTGTAAATACCCTTAATTCCAACATCTTAGCATTAATGCATGTGCATGTAAATAGTGTCTAAAATACTGTAATTAAAGCCAAAATTATAGAATAAATAAAAGAAAATAAAAAGAATAAAATATTATAAATATTTTATGACCCGAAACCCCGAGACCTAGGCATCTTTATGAATAGGTCGACAAAGAACAAAGTAGGAGGAGATAACGGCCAGAATACAATAAAATACCTTTTATTTTATCCATTCTTTATTCATTTTTGGGACCTATTTTTGGTTCCACTTTTTATACATCAAATAAAGAAACTCTGAACATGAAAGTTGTAGATAATTTCATATAGAAAAATACAAAATTGATTTCACTTAAAAATAATGTACAGATAAAAAGTTATGGTCTGAATAAAATTCCAAAATCTCAACTTCCCAGACCTGTATCTCACAAATAAAAACTCCAAATGCATCAAACTCACCTTTAATTGTATATAATTTAAAATAAGCTATTTAATGGCGATGGTTTCGCATTTGGTGGAGCTACGGTTTGAAAGTTGAGTTTTGGACCCCCATTGTATACTTGTACAGATTAAAATATTCATTTTATTATTTATTCATTATTTTTATAATTTTATATTTTTATAATTTTGTAAATATTACTTATAATATATTTGTATATTAAAATCAGAATAAAAAGACAAAAGAAAAACAAAATAAAAATACTTGTATAAAGCATACATAGGTATAATACATATACTTACACCTGTACAATTAACACTTCTATTTTATTAAACATACAAAACACTTCATAAAAAAATAAAAATATTTTTAAGTGTATAAAAATACTTTATAAATTTATAAAATAATAAACAAAAATAAATAAATTAATTTTACAAAATAAAAATAAAACAATAAAATATTTAGGTATATATACCCTATAAAGGATACAAAAGGAAACTTGTATTTTTACACCTCATAAAAATAATTAAAATCCACAATAAAATAATTTAATAATAATAAACATTTTTTATTAAATAACCTAAAATTAAATAAATCGTTTTCTATTTTAAAATGAACTTAAAAATCATTTTTTTCCAGGATTTTCCTGGTTGGTCCACGTGGACCAACCAGGGGGCCTGGAGAGTTGACCTCGGGTCAACTCTCTGACCCCTCTCCTGTAGACCTGTCAGACCGTGATTTTGACCATATTTCTCCCTTTTTTCGAGGCTACTGGTTACATCCTTTCATGATCGACTCTTCTTGACTTTTCTTCCCCAATGATCGAGGATGCTTGCCCAGTGCTTTCCTTGGGTTTTGGATCATCACAACGCCAGTTGTCCCTTGGTCTTCACGCCTCGATCACCACTTCATCAAAATACCACCGTCGCCCCCCCCCCCCTCCTCTTTGAACTGCCTTTGGCCAAGGCCCAGACCTCCAAGTGCCATCCGTGAGTCCCCTATGACAGAGGGTTGACCCGGTTGCTTGTCGAGGTACGGAGTCAGCCTGAAGTACGTTCCACCACCTCCGGTGGGCCGCCGCTGTCGAGGTCCTATCTCGGGGACATTAGCCCCTTGAGGTCACAATTTTCATTCCTTTTTCTTGCATTTACTTATCTAGATTAACATTAGGATTAATCAGTCCCTTTTCCCTTCGATTCACACGCAGCCCATTATCACGCCATCACCTCGCCGGAGCTTGCTCCGGCGAGCTCCTACACACGGCATAGACCACCCAAATCGCTCGTGCTTGCCCTGGAACCATCTTCTGTCGCCGTGCGTTTTGATTGCATGTACCAGGTGCGCAAAGACCCTCCTGGGGGTCGATTTTGCTGCCGCACGTGCAGCCTGGAGCCGACCTCACTCGCCAACTTCGCGGCGACGTACCGGCGGTCTCCACGCCATTTTGACGCTGCTACCCGCCATAGGACGCTCCCAGGAAGCTCGTGGGGCCATCGGAGGGGAATCCCCAGCTCTGGACATCGAGATTTTGCTGATCCAACGTCGACCAGATCGTGTTCTTCACCCGCTCTTCCTCCATGCCCCTGAGCCGTCGATCTTCCCCCGTTCTTCCAGCATAGCAGCCACCGTCCGATGATTTGAACCTCCGCCGTCGATCGCTGCCCTGATCGTCTAATCTCCACCGCCGACACGAAGGGGTATCGGGCCCTATTGGCGTGACGCCTGGCATAAGTGGATACCTCAGCGCCGTTAGATCACGCCCTACTGCCAGTCGTCTGATCGTCCCAGCAGGATCTGATCGTGACCATTCGCGTGAATCGACATCGCCTCATCTGCAGAGGACACGTGTCAAGTGAAGAATCTCAAGTCGTATGATCCGTCTGTGGGGGTATTTTGCATTCGAACCCCCACATTTTTGTTTATTTATTTATTTATTTCTAAACTTTTATCTGCTGTTTAAAATGTTTTGTAACAATTACATTTAGACCCCCAAACTTTGCGATATTACACTTTGACCCCTGCCAGGTCACGTGCGTTGCGCACGTGACTTGGCGATTTTGCAGAGGGGTCCCGGTTTTTATTCGTATTTCATTTTAGTCCTAAAAATTATACTTGCAGTAATAAAATTCTGGACTTTTTGCACTTAAGCCCCAACGTTTTGCATATTTGCTTTTTAGTCCTCCCTAGGCGCGTGCGTCGCACGCGCGTGGGTGGGCTTTTTGCTAAAAAGCCCTTGCGGCTTTAGGTATTTAAATTTGATCCAGAAACTTGCATATTCAGTATTATATTTTGTGTGGAAATTGCGCAGAGACCCCTTTACTTCCTGATATTTGCACTTATGCCCCTACCAGCTGTGTGATTTTTATTTGATGTTTGTATTTATTTAATGCATCATTTTAAGTCGAAAAATTCCCAAAAAATTACCATAAGCTGCTGTGTGCTTGCTCATTCACGCTATATTTTTATTTTTCATTTTTGTTGCATTTTAATATCTATTAAAAATCAAAAACATGCATTTTCAGTACTGTCTACCTTAGAAAATCTATAAAAATTGGCAAAACTTTGTGAAAAATTCCAAAAATATATATTTTATGTATTTTAGTGTCTTTTAGTGTCAGTCCAAAAATCACTAAAAAATTCAAAACAAAAACATTAAAAATTAGAAAACCCTAAAAATCTTCCTAAAAATCTAAAAAATCCAAGAAAAAACTAAAAAATGCAATTTCAGTTTCTAAATTTTCTCTGATTTATTCTCTTTTATTTAAAATTAATTTAAGGATTTTGGATACTGATTTCTATTTTTAACCCTCATTTTAATTTCGGCCAGCATTGTTATTCACTGTTTTCTTGTATTTTGCCCTTTAAAAATATCAAAAAAATTAGGAAAAATCTAAAAAAATCACAAAAACATTGTAAAATTATAAAAAGACCAAAACATTTTATTTTCTGAATTTGAGCATTTTTCCTTATTTTTATAAATATCCTATCTTCCTTTTTCTTTTTGGTTTATATTCTAGTTTTTGAAAAAGAAAATATAAAAAAATATATAATATAAAAAGAAAAATATAAGATTTGAAAATTAAAAATCAAAATACAAAAACATAAAATTAAAAATTAAATAAAATTAAAAATTAAAAACCCACAAAAATAATTGCATACTTGTAGACAATTAATCACATCACACTCTTTGCACTTGCTTGATTTATCCTACCTTGCTCCCTGTGTTCGACACTCTACATACTTACACTATACACCTATTTGTAGAGTTAAAATAAATTTGACTCCATATTTATTTTTCATTGCTTGATTAATACTGTTGTGGGTTCATTGTTGACTTTAGTCGGGATTCATTGAGGCTCGCAACAGCGACTGTTGTCTCCGCCTTGTGTGAGACACATTTAGACCCCGTGAATTTTGGTTAAATCAAATGGCGCCGTTGCCGGGGAACAACAGCGCGTAGTTCGGGTTTTTGCTAGTGCTTGTGATCGCTTGTCTACTTTTGCGGCTTTATTTATTTTTTATTATTTGATATATCTTTTGAGGTGTCTAACCCCTCTCTTTGTTGACTTCGTGCTAGGAACTGCGGATCGAGGGAGGCGCTTCACCCGAGGCGCCGACGCACACACGTGAAGCCGGCTCTAGCCAGCCTAGCACCGAGGAGGCGAGAAGAGAATTTTGAAGACCGAGCTCCATCTTTAGTTGCATTTTCTTTTCTTGTATTTATTTTTGTAAATTAAGTGAGTGAGAGACCCATTTTATTGTAATAATACAAGTACACTGGACACTTGGACATTCGGGCCTAATTTCCAGGTGTTTGTACACCTGGGGGCTCACCGCGAGTTTTACGGTTTTTCATCGCATTTTTTGTTTTTTTTATTTTCGATTTTATTTATTTTGTGTGATTGAGTCCCTAGTTGTAGGAGTTGCTTGCGATAGACTAAGGTCCAAACACTTAACATATTTGCATGTACCTATAGTGCGCGTAGGACTTAGTTCAAATCTTTAAACAGTCGCGTCATCATATTCAAACCTTCGCGTCGTGAGCCCACCCTGCCAAGCGCTTCTCCTGAACTCGTTGTGTAGAGAGGAGGAGGGGTGAGCCTAGACCGGACTCTTGGATTGAGGATCAGTGACCGACTTGTGGTTCTTCACGATAATAACAATTTCTGAACTTAGGGCGATTTTATCAGCTTTGCGTTTGCATATAAATAGGTTTCAATTCTGCTGAGCATCTTTGCATGTAGAGTGCTGGAGGCAAGGTGGGCATTTCTCTTTAGCATACATCATTGATTTGTCGCTTGCATTGCTTTTCTGAATCTCCCTCTGATTTTACCAACCTAGGTGCTAAGTGAAATTGACTCCTCGTTAGGACCGTGCATTCTAATTAAAAATCCAAAAAAAATGATAACCAATAAAATTTGGACTGCTAACATTACTTGACCCTAAAATCAATCAAAAAGAAAAATTCTCTTGGGGCGAGTAACCCCCTCATTATCTTCGTTTTACATTGCTCGCGCACACACTAAGGATAGTGCCCAAATCCTATTCAGCCCCTAAGTGTGTGTGGAACTTTTGGACTTCTCACCTAACTCTAAAATAGACAAGAATAGAAGACTGCATTTTGCGGTCTCTACCGAGTTGAGTAGGTGAATTGAGAGTTTGTCTTGTTTTCATTTTTGCTTGTGATTGTTTTGTGTGTATCCTAGATCACACCTGCGCATTTGCGCCTTCTTCTCCACTCTCTTGACTTGACCGTACTCTCCCGATCGTTTCCTTTTGTTTTCGAGATGGACCCCTGGAGAGCATTTTATCCGGACTCTGCGGATCCTTTGTTCACTCCAATCGGTCCACCTCCTTTTATCAAGAGGATCCTCCTCCTATTTTTCTGATTTTTGTACATACCCGCCTCAGCCGCAGTATCAGACCTCGGATTTCTACCCACCTCCACCTCCATATGTATATTATCCACCTCCACCTTCACATCCACCCCGAGCCTGACCTGTTGGAGTCACCTCCCTCGATCTCCATGAGTGATATATTGAACCGAATGATAGAGCGCCTTGATTTGATGAATGATGATATGGCTATCTTGAGGAAAAAACATATTGACGCTCCATTCATCACGGATACGGAATTCCTTGTGGGAGAACATGGGAGATTGCAATCACCAAAAATACAAAAAAATGGGAAAATTTAAAAACACAAAAAGAGTTCGGGAGACACTTGGTTGACTCATATGGTGAGAGGAGGGTCCATCTGCCAGATCATTCACCCACACATCCATTCACACAGTGTCCCACCTTTGACCCCGAGGATGCCGCTGTACAGACTGCTCTTAGCATACCTCATGTAGATGTTGATTCTGACTTCCTCCCTTGTATGGAGGAGGTCCAAAAATTAAAAAAATTGTTGTCTGAACCCGAAGTGGTGGCCACCATTCATGAGATTATCCGTGCCCCACTTCAACAGGCCATGACTGAATTATCTACTCCTCTTCCCAAGAAGAGAAAGCGGAGGAGTAGATCTGAGCGTCATATTTTGACCATGGCCACTCCCCACGCCATCACACACCGTCCCATTCCTAGAAGGAAGAACACAGCTACCCCTTTCATCACTTGCACTATCTCTGACCATACATGTGATCACACTCTCCTAGACGGCGGTGCATCTATTAGCATATTACCCTTCTTGTTGGTACAGTCTCTTCACTTAGGGCCTCTCAAGAAAACCAGGATGATCGTTCAGTTTGCTGATGGATCTATCAAGAGGCCGAAGGGTATCCTTGAAAACGTCGTCATTTCGATTCTGGGCACGAGCTACCATGTTGATTTTATCGTGTTGCCCATGGAGACCTCCACAAGGGAGACCTCTCCAATCATCCTGGGACGACCATTCCTCGCCTCAGCGAGGGTCGTTATTGACTATGGATCAGGAGAGATTCGCTTCCGTCTTGTTGACGAAAACGAAGCGTCGATCACCACACCCACAGTCGACCAGAGACCTGCACCTGATGCACCATCACCGATTATAGCTGACTCTGAGGCCTATGACCTATCTGATGATATTAGAGAAGTTTGTTTATTGACCGCTGATGAGACCCGAGAAATCCTCCGAAAGGGGGAAGACTCGGAAAGCATGAATCTCAAAGTTCCTCCTTCTGGTGTGTGGCGATGTGTTGATGAAATCCAAGGAATTTATGTGATTGATCCCATTGAGCGGAGGGCAGATACCAAGACTAGGCAGGACGGATATGGTTTGACTACTTCCACTGATAAGTCCGTTCCTGGTCACTCAAAAGTGATGATGATTGAGGTCGGTTATGATGTTGGCCATTATTTTGATAGATTTGGCTATTTTGATGAAGACAATGATTCATGTGAAACTCTTGAGGACGAACAGACTTCGGATACTTCCACAGATGATTTAATTCCTTTTGGTTTTGACCTGGACGAGACCTCGCAGGATGACTTCGATTACACCTCTGCCGATGATGATGAGTTAGTCTCATTCCACTTTGATATCAGCGAGACCCCCAAGGCCAGACATGTCCATACTTCTTCCACTCACACGTCTGCACCTTCACACCATAGGACCACCAAGGGTGGATCTAGCCATACTACTTCCATTGACCAGTTCGTCCCTTTTTGATTTGACTCCACTGAGGGCCTTCACCCTGTCGACCCTTATCGGCTTCCGTCCACTGTGGACCCTGATGTCGACCTTCACCACACCAGATCTATCCCTCCGGGGTCTCGCAAGAAGTTTGGCTTTCTACTTTCTTGATCATGTGTACATTCATCTTTGTTGTATATCCTTTTCTCGTGTATCTCTGTCTATCTTCCATTTTGCTCATCCACCCATTCTCGTGTTTGCCTTGCTTTAGGACGTACTTTGTCCTAAGTATAGAGGGGTGGACGAGCCGAGTGTTCTTTCATCGTTCCGTGTCGCCACTCCTGTTGTTGCCTATACTTAGGGCTTCTTTTACCCTAAGTATAGGGGGAGTGATGTGTACATTCTCACGATCTCTTCTCTCACCTTGTGATATCTTTTCTTCTTTTGTTCTTTTCCTTTTCTATCATATGTATCTACCGAAAAGGTGTCGCCCCCTTGTAGACAGTTTTCTATACTTAGGACGTACTTTGTCCTAAGTATAGGGGGTGTGCACCCCGAGTATTTTTATTCTTCGATCCTCTCCATTGTCTCCTCTTCTTGTCTATACTTAGGGATATCTTACCCTAAGTATAGGAGGAGACAACCTGAGTACGATCTGTTCATTCCCACCCTTGACCCTCCCTGCTTGTGTACAGTCTGCTATACTTAGGATTATTTGATCCTAAGTATAGGGGGGACGGTCAACTTCTCATTAGTTTATTCATTTGTTCATTCATTTCTTTCTTTATTCTTTAGATTTTCCTATACTCATACGAGTTATGTCTTCTCTTTTCTCTCTGATCTATGAGGACATAGCTCTGGTTAAGTATAGGGGGGTCGTATATACTACGTATATACTTTAGCCATAACTCGTACATTTGTATTTTCTTAATAATATGGCTAATAATTCTTTAAAACTCATTAAAAATCTTAATAAAAAGATGTTATCATTCCTCAAATTCTTTGTGTATTCACTGATTAATAAATCAGGTGAAAATATTTTTTTGCAAAATGTTTGAAAAAAATAGTTTGAAAAATCTTTGTGAAAAATCTTTTGAAAACTATTTTGAAAATGCTTTGTTACATGTTTTCAACCTTTGTAAAAAAAATTTGTTTTGAAAATTTATTTTCTTTGTGTGAAATAAAAATATTTGAAAAATTATTTGCAAATGGTTTGAAAAATGGCGGCAAAAATATTTTGAAAAATCTATCTATACTGTTGAGAAAACCTTTGCAAAATGATTTTCAAATGTGTGTACATGTTTGTAAAAACTGTTTGTAAAAATTATTTTGGACTATAGTTTTCAAAATTGTTTGAAAAACTTGTGTCAAATAAGTTTGAGGAATACATACATCACACCTAAAGTTCCTTATTGTATATATGTCTAAAATTGAGCACTTACCCCTGTAAATTCTTAAAATCCACTTCTTGTAAATATAAGAAGCACTTCCGTGTAAATATTTTTAACCTAGCTTTTAGACAAAAAAACTCTTTGTTTTCAAAAATCCCAAAAAAAACATTTGCAAAATTAAAATCCAAAAAACATTTGAAAAATCTCTTTGAAAAAAAAATGCATGTGCATCATCTTTTCAAAAACCCATAAAAAGTTCAAAACTCTTGAAAATTGCATCACAAAAATATTTTCTGCATTTTGCATATATTTGCATAGCATTAGCATTTTTCAGATTGAGTTTGATAGTTGAACAAGTCTAAATAAAATACGGAGATTGGAGCTTGATTGGACCTTAAAATCTACCTAATAACAGGAACCTTGTAGGAACTGGGTTTGAGGTACTTCAGGTCTAGTTGACTTAATTCTTTGAGGATCACAGGACTTGGTTCAATGGATTCTTGACTGTCTAAGTAGAGTATTTCGGAACACATGCACGACTCTTGTTGATAATGACCTAACTTGGACACATGCACCTTTCACTTGGCTCAACTCAGTTGGAGTGGTGAGGGGATTGGATTTGCCGGTATGAGACGCACACAAGTGGAAACACTTGTCCTCCTCTAGGGAGGGAAATGCATGATGACCGCCCCCGCACCCTATGTTAATTCGGTCAAATTAATGTCCAAATTAATTACCAATGTTCGTTGCAGTCGGATACGAGAGGGAATATCAAAAACCACTTAAATTAGATTTGAGTCAATTTCAAGCGGCGAATTTTTTTTACTTGGTAGTGTCCAAGTTCGAACTCAGGGAGGCATCTGTCTCCTTAGGTGAATTAATAGCAAAGTCCAATGTTTGATTTTTCAAGGAATTTTTTTTTTATCTTTTCCAATTTTCTATGCAGGACACATGCAAAAACTAAGCCAATTCAAAGTTAATTCAGTTAAGGTATCAAATGAAGTCCAAAAATTATAAAAATTGGTCAGATGATGAAATGGGGTGAAATTAAGCTACACTAATTTTTTAGAATTTTCTGATACACGGATAATAAAAAATGCAGACTTTGGTGAAAATGACTAAACCAATTTTAATAATTACCAAACGATGATATTTCTCAGAAACAGAATTAATCCAAATAGATCTAATTAAGAGCTATCCAAATCAACTTGAATTTCCTTAAAACACTTCACGGTTGATTAATTAAAATTTTATTAAGGTTTCCACTAAATGATTTTTCTAAGACAAACTATACGTGCAAATGGTGTGATTTTTGGATATGTTGGAGCATAGTCTTATGTGTACCAATGACGATTTTTCAGAGATTTTTCGATAAGCAGATATTGAACAATCAATTAATCAATCAAAATAAACAAAATATTGCAATTTTTACCAAGTTAAATTCCATAAATGTTCTGCAAATCAGAAAAATACAAATAATTGATAAAATGGTAGAACAAGAGTTATAATACACAATGTAATTTTTGGAATTAAAAATGAACAACAAAATGATGATAAAATAAACGTACAAATGCAGGGGTATGAATGCAATACAGAAAAAGAAATATGAACTGAAATGAGAACAAGGACTTACATGCAATTACTGAAAACTTTAAATTTTTTTAAGAACTTGCAAAAGGGTGCAAGTGTCCCCTTTGCAAATTCCCAATTCTTTTTTCTCTGATAGAACTCCTCTATTTCTGCATGCAAAACAGGGGAGCTTCAAGGTGGAGCTTCACGCGTACGACGGGTGGATGGAGTGGAGCTCGGTGGCGGCGGGCGGACGGCGAGGAGGTGGTGGCACGCGAGGAGCGAGGGGAAGAGGCGGCGCTTGGCGGCGGTTGGCGTGGCAGGTGCGGGCTGCACTGGGATCGGTCACGCACAGGCGGAGGACCTCGTGTGGATGGGCGCGCGTGCGATGGAGGCTGACGAGCGCGCGGAGAACGGAGGGTTGCGTCGGTGGGCGTGCGTTGGCGTGGACGACCTGGAGGGGCAGTGTACCGCACGCGAGGTCGGTGTAATGGTGCGCGGAGCTGTTGCGCGAGGTGGACAGGAGGGACGCGGTCGCCGGTTGAAGAGCGGCAGTTGCTGTATGTCGCGCTGAGGTGGTCTCCACCTCCATCGACAAAGGACGGGTGGTGGAGCAGTTGAGGGGCGGCTGGAGCTTCTGCGGAGGAAGGAGGGGCGTGGGGGTTGCCTCGAGCTCGGCCGTAGGTGGCTCGTTGGTGGCGGGCGGAGGACGGTCCGGCTAGCTGAGCAATGATGGCGCGATGGCGAGGTGGCCGGAGAAGAATACCTGCAATGAAGAGAAGAGCTCGAGCCAAGCTCGGCTATGGTGGAAGGAAGAAGAAAGACACGTGGGGAGGGTAGAGGGGATTTTACAAAATCCCCTGTTCCACATGCATTTGTTTAGCGGCCGCGAATAATCGATGAATCGATTGACAAAATCTTGTCGAAAAATTAATTAAAAATCACTGTTGCGTTTGCAACGTGTGATTTATCCGTTGAAGTGCAATCGATTTGGTGATTCTGTGATCGGACGAGGATGAATCGAAGAGAGAAAGATAATGGTTGTAGGAGAGGAAGAAGAAGAGAGGAAGAAAATTACCTGGATATGGAGTCGGATGCTTGTGAAAGAGGATCTTAGAGCTCCTCGGATCTTCGCTCTACGCCACGGCTGAGGCGGAGCTCGAGCAGCTGCGGTTTGCGGCTGCGGCGGTGGACGGAGGGCCACCGGATCTCACCGAGAAGGATAGTTGTCGTCGCTCAACCTCACCAACTCTCGCTGTCACCGAGATGGACTAGGGGGCTCAAGATCCTCACAGTGATGGTGGATGGGGATGAATAGAGGAGTGGAGGTGATTATAAAGAGGAGGTGGAGGTTGGAGAGGGAGAGTGGGAGAGATGGAAGAAGGAGTGGAGAAGATGGGGTAGAAGTTGGAGGTGTCGATGGCTTCTCCCTTAAGCTAAGGGAGAGTGGGGTGGAATAGGTAGAGGGGGAATGAGAAGTCACCACTTGGCACGCTCGGATGCGGTCATGTGGCTTTTATCTAATTAATAGCAAAAACCAAGGGGTGACACGTGGCGGCTCCAGGGGCGGCCACGTGTCGCTCCCAGAAAAATCCAAAGTTAAATAAAAAGAAAAATAAAAAAGAAATAACAAAAGAGGTTAGATCAAAAAGTGGTCAACACGAAAGTTGCTCGTCTCGACGAGATCTACAACTTTTGTGAAGGGCCGAAAATCAAAAGAAGTCATCTGTATAAAATGTATTTTTGGGTGGTACCTTATAGATATAAAATACCGTATTTTATCTTTTGCAATTTTTTTGTCATTTTTCAATAAGAGAAAAATCAAAACAAAAATAGAAAAAATATGAGAAAAATATTTACAATTTAATCTATTTTTTTGGATTTTTAATAATTAAGAAAATAAAAGTATAAAATATAGGGGTAAAACGGTCATTATATACAATGTACAAAAGGGGTCCAAAACCCAAGTTTTGCATACAAGCTCCGATTTTAATGAAATTGGTCTTGTTTCGAAGGCCTTTGAATGTATATTAATTTAAAAGTGAGTAGACCTAATTCGGAGGTTATATGAGAGAGATATGTGCATTTTAAGGTCTAAGGTCTTCAACTTGGATTCGGGTTTTATTGGTCAATTTTACAAGTTAGTATTTTTTTGATATTTTTCTTTAATTAGTGTTAGTCATATATACAAATAGAGTTGGTTTTATTGGATTCAGAGTTAGTATAAAATATATACAAATAAGGTATTTTATACAGGTGAATAATTACAAGTGAAATTGGCTTCTTATTTTATTCAAATATGAATGGTAAAATGCAGATATTATGTTTGCATGCATGAATGCTAATTATGCAATATAAGTAGAAATATGCATCTAATTACTCGGGAACAAAGCACTATTTTCAACATTTAGAGTGATGAATCGCAGATTCATCAACCCCCTATACTTAAACCTTGCTCGTCCCCGAGCAACTAAAATGAAATGTAAGAGTGAAATGATTTTGGGTTCCATACCAAGGTCATGAACAAAAGTTGAAAATGGAGATTGACTCGACCTTTGGATTAATTGTGTGGCAGAACCTTATTGGGATCTGAATTTAAGACCTAACAGACTTCAAGTTCCATAAGTCTTCTATTCAAGATGCCTCAACAGTCAGGTCAGAACAAATCCTCAAACGCAAATTTCTGATGATTATGATTATTACTTGTACTGTGTAAGTGAAATGTAACTCTCCACATCAGAAATGGCTCAGAAACAACCTCCTCTAACAAGGTAACTCAAATAACCCGGTCCAGTAACTCTTTCCTCGAGGAGCGGGGTATTCCCTTCTAAGTTCAAGTACGACCAACTCAAGAGGAGGGGGTAGAGAAAAGAATGGACGGTGGCCAGTGTAGCTACCTATCCCGGGATGCCTGATCAGTTTAGCCAAGTCATCCAGCTGCATTTTCTTTGCTAATATACATACTCCGACAGGTATTATTTTTTCACTTGGACCTGTCTGATTTTTTTGGAGTTCTTGCATTTTTTCCTTTTTTTTTCTTCTTTTTCTTTTTTTTGGAACTATATACAAGGTGCAGCATGTACATCAGGAGTTTTTCCTCTTGAGCTAGTAGACTATCCCTCTTTTGAAGCATTATTGCAACCCACAGCATCCCGTCCTTAGACGTCAACACTACTAGACTAGATTGAGATGCACTACCCTCCCTAGAGGAGGACGGATGTTTCCACCCGTGTGCTACTCCAAGCTAAAGGATTCTACCTCCTCACCACCTCATCAATGAAGAGCTATGTGCATAGTACTTGTCCAAGTTAGGTCACTGTCTATAAGAATTATGCGTATGCACGAGATATTCTACTTAGACTAATCAAGATGACATGTGAACATAGACTTGCGGACTCAAAGAATTAAGTCACTTGACCTGAGAAATCTTAACTCCAGTTCCTATAAGGTTCCTCTGAAATTAGGTGGATTAAGGTCAAATCAAGTCCATCCTCAATATCTACTCATAACTTGGTTCAGAACCCACTAGATTTTCACTTTGCATATGCAAAGTATGCAGATGAGATGCAGATGTCGTGCTATGAAGATGAATGAAAATGTAAGACTCTTTTTCTTTTCTTTTTTCAAGGATGATATGCAAGAGTAAATAAGAAGCCTATTTTTTTTGTTTTTTTTAAACTTTGGTATACCTCTTATGTTACAACAATTTACAAGAGTTTATAAGTATTATAAAAATTATACAAGTGTTATACAATATACAAGTATACAAAATAATTTTTTTTCAATTTTTACAAAAGTTTTACAAGTATTATACAACAAGTAATTTTTTTTCAATTTTTACACACCCGTAATTATTGCAAAAATATATACAAAAGTACATAAAATACGCGAAAGTACGAACTATGGGTAAAGTATATATGTAATATATACACGCCCCCCTATACTTAGCGTGTGCTATGTCCTCAGAGCACGAAAAGCGAGGAAAAAGACATATCTCGTGCTAAGCGTAGGAGAGCTAAAGAGAAGGAAAAATGTATAGAAATCGACCGCCCCCCCTATACTTAGGCCCTGGTAGCCTAAGTATAGAAGAAAGTCAAAAAGTGGGGCAGACAAGGTCAAGAAGAGAAGTGGATGAATATACAATGCGGGCATCGATCCCCCCTATACTTAGGCTCAGGTCAGCCTAAGTATAGGACGGAAGTGAGTATGAGGACCAATGTGATCTGGAGAATGTACAGTGAACCGACTCAGGTGACTCATCCCCCCTATACTTAGGATCTGGTCATCCTAAGTATAGTCCAAGAAAATGATGTAATGAGGCGGGGATGGGTTACTAGAGTCGCGGAGGAGAAAGGATAGAATGTACAAGAACGATGATATATACAAATGAGTTGGTCTGAATCTTTCAAGATGCTGCGGATAACTGGAGCTCACTGCTGCAAGGTGTCATACGCGGCTCGAGGTGCATCTGCTGAATCTGTCTCGCTCATGAATACAATCTCCTCAACATGGATTGACTGCTCATTGGATTCGACGAAGTGCTTCAACAGTTGTCCATTCACTAGGAATGTCGGTGCGTCATCTGCGAGATCTGAGATCTCGACACATCCACTATCATGCACCGTACGGACGACAAATGGGCCTGTCCACTTGGACTTCAACTTGCCTTGGAAGATCTTCAGCCTAGCATTGAACAACCATACATTCTGTCCAGGAACAAAGGTCTTTCGTCTGATATATCTATCATGCCAATGCTTCACCTTGTCCTTGTACACCAAACTGTTGTCATATGCACGGTTTCTGACTTCCACAAGCTCATTCAGATCCAATTCTCTCTGCTTCTGCCCAAGGTGCGTGTTCCAGTTGACCTTCTTGATTGCCCATTCTGATGTGTGCACTAACTCTGCGGGCAAATGGCACGGCTTTCCGAATACCATTCGGAATGGGGAGGTTCCTAACGGTGTCTTGTAAGCTGTCCGATACGCCCAGAGGACTTGATCCAGGATCTGAGACCAGTCCTTCCTGTCCGAGCGGACAAGCTTTTGCAATATGGTTTTCACCTCCCTATTTGACACCTCAGCCATACCATTGGTTTGTGGGTGGTAAGGGATAGCGACACGGTGTTCAATGCCGTAGTCCTTCAGGAATTTCTTCACCTCCCGATTCACAAAGTGGCAACCCCCGTCTGATATCATCATTTTGGGAATCCGAACCTAGAGATGATGTGCTCTCTGATGAATTTACAGACAGTCCTGCTATATGCGGCTCGGGTCAGGATAGCCTCCACCCATCTGGATAGATAGTCTACCGCAAGAAGGATATATTCGAACCCGTGGCTAATAGGGAATGGGCCCATGAAATCGATACCCCAGGCGTCAAAGACATCACAAATGTTGACAGGCTGCATAGGCAACTCATCCTTGGAACCAACGGTTCCTCCCATTCTCTGACATACTGGGCACGACTTCACGAAGGCAGTGGCATCGCGAAACAGAGTCGGCCGGTAAAAGCCACACTGAAGTACCTTCCATGCGGTCCTCCTCCCGCAGTGGTGTCCTCCTGCCTCTAAGTTGTGGCATAAAGAAAGGACACTCTGGTATTCCTCCTGAGGAATACAGCGTCTCCAGACATAATCTAGTCCTTCGAAGAAAAGGATCGGATCCTCCCAATGGTAGTGTCTAGCGTCCGACTTCAGTCGGTCAATTTGGCTCTTGGGCCAATCTTCGGGAACTTTCTTGGAGACAAGATAATTCACGATATTGGCGTACCATGGGAGTGAATCGATAAAAAAAATCGACTCGTCAGGGAAGGAGTCTCGAATCGGTAAATCCTCGGAAGTATTAAGATCTTCGAGACGAGAGAGATGATCGGCTACTACGTTCTTCTTTCCAGGCTTATCACGGATGTCCAAATCAAACTCCTGGATAAGTAAAATCCACCGAAGAAGATGCGCCTTCGCGTCCTTCTTCTCCATCAAATATCGTAGTGCCGTGTGGTCAGTGAACACGATTACCTTGGATCCAATTAAATGAGATCTGAACTTGTCCAAGGCAAACACTACCGCAAGCATTTCCTTTTCCGTAACTGTGCAGTTACGCTGAGCGGTGTCAAGCACTTTGCTTGCGTAGTGAATGGCGAACGGGACCCCATCTCGTCTCTGTCCTAACACGGCCCCCACAGCATGGTCTGAGGCGTCCGTCATGATCTCAAAAGGAAGAGACCAATCTGGGCTTGTAGGATGGGTGCGTCCATAATCATTCCTCGCAAAAGCTTAAAGGCCTCAAGACATTTGTGATCAACAATAAATTCCATGTCTTTGCCTAGAAGCTCAGTTAGCGGTCGGGCAATCTTAGAAAAATCCTTAATGAAACTTTGATAAAATCCAACATGCTCGAGGAACGACCGCAACTGTTTGACGTTGGTTGGTGGCTGGAGTCGTCCGATCACATCCACCTTGGCAGGGTCAACCTCTATTCCTCTCTTGGAGATGACATGCCCCAACACTATGCCCTCCGTCATCATGAAGTGACTTTTCTCCCAGGAGAGCACCAGATTGACCTCACAACATCTTTTTAGGACTCGGTCCAGATTTCTAAGGTAGGAATCAAAGGAATCGCCGTGGACCGAGAAGTCATCCATGAAGACTTCCAGGAATTCGCCGACCATTTCGGCAAATACAGCAATCATGCACCTTTGGAAAGTACCTGAAGCATTGCATAACCCAAAAGGCATGCGCCTGAAAGCATAGGTACCAAAGGGGCATGTGAATGTGGTCTTTTCCTGGTCCTCCGGAGCTATGGCTACTTGATTGTAGCCCGAGAACCCATCTAAGAAGCAGAAGAACTCTTTCCCCGCTAGTCTCTCCAAGATTTGATCAATGAACGGTAGGGGGAAATGATCCTTCTTCGTCACGGCATTCAGGCGTCTGTAATCCACACAGACGCGCCACGACGTGGGCACTCTCGTCATGATCTCCTCTCCGTCCTCGTTGGTGGTCGTCTGAATTCCTGACTTTTTCGGGACAACATGGATTGGGGCCACCCACTTAGAGTCAGAGATTGGGTAAATGAAACCTGCGTCGCATCATTTCTCTATCTCCTTCTTCACGACCTCTCGTAAATTTGGATTCAACCGGCGTTGGAACTCACGAGAGGGTTTGGCGTCGTTCTCCAAGTAAATATGGTGCGAACACAGAGCGGGATTTATCCCGTGGAGATCGGAAATGCTCCAGCCTATCACCTTGCGGTTTTTCTCCAGGATCTCTAGCAAGTGAGATTCCTGCTCCTCGGTCAATCGCGAACTGATGATGATCGGAAATTTCTTGTCCTGACCCGCAAGGAAGGCGTATTTTAAGGTTGTGGGTAAGGGTTTGAGCTCAAGAATAATGTGATCGTCGAAGAAGTCTGGCTCAATCTGATCTGTTTCAGTGTTGGATGTGGCTGGATCTTTCTCTGTGATAGCTGCCACCAAGTTCGGCTCTGGAGTCGGATCGTCAAAGATCTCCATACAATCGGCAAACGCCTCGTCCAACTCGTCATCCTCATCTTCCGATTGTCCTAAATATGTAAGGACTGACATGACCAACTGGGTCTCTAAGTCATCGAAGATGTAGGGCGATGCAGGTTCTGAGCTGTACTCGTCTCTGAGGACCTCACAAATTGACTCATGCACTGGATCATCTCCGGAGGGGAGGGAGTCATCGGTGCTGGCTGGGTTCTGTCTCCATGGCCCAACTATGTCTACATGCTCGCAGTCTGCTTCGGTAGAAGAGTACTCAGTGCTGGATTCTGAATCCGGTCTCTGCCATCTTGTCTGCTTCATATCGAGTTCCTCATCTTCACCTGGAGTTTGGAACTGGATCTTTCCGATCTTATAATCGAACAAGGCCCCCGCTGTTCTGAGGAAGGGCCTGCCTAAGATGATCTGGGAATCTCTCTAATTACGAGGGGGTCTCCATATCTAGGACAGTGAAGTCCACCATGTATTCCTGCCCCTCGACTTTGATCACAATGTTCCTCAATTCTCCTTGGGACCTCTTGGTTGATTTATCAGCAAACTGTAGAAGGGGTCTAGATTTCCTAAGAGGTCCGAGATTAAGCCGCTCATAGAGGGCTGTAGGCATCAGATTGATCGAGGAACCATTGTCCAGGAGAGTGCGTGCAAACGCGATGTCATCAACATGACTCACTACATAGTGTGCACCCATGTCTCTTCGTTTCCTTGGAAACGAGTTCTTTATTACACAAGTTGTGGCTATTGATACAACGTGTTTCTCAACACGGCTTTTGGTCTTCCTGCTAACCCTAGTAGGTGTGCATCGCACCTTAAGGTATTTTTGGAATGCAGGGGTCATCTCCACGTACTTGTCAAAGGGGATTGTGACCTTGATATGTTTGTTGCAGAAGTCTGCCATCTCAGGGTCATCTTTTTGGATTTTTTTCATTTTCTTCTTTCCACCCTTGAGAGCTCGGGGGAAAGAGATTATTGACTCCAACTCATGTTCGGAAACTAAAAGATTTTCATTAAGATCAGGAACTGAGTTATTTACATGACTCGGACTCTTGGACAGACTCTGACTCTGACTTTGACTGAAAAGAAAATGCTGTGGCGAAACCGGTGATGCTTCTTCCGCGACTGCTGGACGATCCTCCTCAGATGGAGGTGCGGGCTCCTCATCGGTTTCGTCAGACTCCATGCGGATGCGAGAATGCTGCTTCGAGGACTCAGACGTCCTCTTCTTCTGCCGACGATGGTGGTGGTGGTGCTGCTCCTCTTCCTCCAAGTTCTCCTCAGGTAGAGACTCGGAGGCTCCTTCCTTTTGTGCCTGTGCCTGATCAAGTATGGTCACGGTCCTTCCGCTCCTGAGGGACATATGAATTACATTATCGTACGAAAGGATCTCATGTTCAGACTAACAATTATCTGAATAGTATACCTGATCTCGAGGTCAGTTCTGGCCATGGATTATGTTGTTCGGGTTGGCCTGAACCTGTGCGGGAATTGGGGTCTTTGGCGCCATCTGTTGGTCCTGGGTACGAGAGACCCGATTGATATCGGTTCTCATATCCAGGTAGTCATTCTGCATCTGTTGGACCCTATCAGACAGGGTCTGGATCGCCAAGGTGAGAGACTCCAATTCGATGGGCTGAGCTGGCTGATGTGTGGATGAGGTTTTGTATTGGCCCTGCTGGCCATGCCGATACTGCTGCTGCTGGTGGGATGGTGCTGGGCCCTGCTGATATGTACGCTGCTGCTGGTGGTGCTGTTGAGGCGGGTACACTTGTTCTGACCTGGACTGAAAGCGCGGTGCGGGGACGGAGCTGGTTGCTTGGTAAGCTGGGGCAGGTCGGTGAGGCTGACCGTTCCCCATCCCCGACTGTCTACTGACGGGGTCGCGGCTGTACCACAGCCCGTTGATCTTGAACACCTGCGGAGGCTCCTCGTATCCGGTCTCTGCTTGTGGGGGTGCATGCTGGTCCTATTGGGTGTAAGTCTGATCCTCCACCCAGCCACTGTGAGGCCCCAGTGCCTGCTCCTGTACAAGATGGACTCGATGCACAGGTGCAGGTGGTGCATAAGGGGCGGGTAGTTTCATCTTGGCTACCTTCTCAGTGAGTTCCTCCACTTGCTTCGGTAGACGCGAGAGAGACTCAAGGTCAGTGACCCTCTTGTGGATCTGCTCGACCATGGTTAGCTTGTCGGCAATCATCCCCATGCTGGGGATGAGGTCCTCGGTCAGATCCGCTATAGTCCTTCTGGTTGTCTCGTTGGATAGGATTGAGGGAGACAACGTATAGGCCCTAGTGGCCTGTGACCTGCCGGTTTCCGCCATCTGCTCCAGGATCTTCCATATGGCATGTTCGTTCTTGTTCAGATAGCTTCCTCCACAGGCATCACTGACTAACCCCTGCATCTCCGGGGTTAGACCACAGAACAAGGTCTGGACTAAGATCGCCTTCAAAATGCCGTGGCAGGGGCATTTCTGCACTAAGTCATTGAACCTATCCCAGGCATCATAGAAAGGTTCACTAGGTCCTTGAGAGAAGCTGGCGATCTTCGTTCTCATCCGGTTAGTCCTACTGAGAGGGTAGAACTTTTTCAAGAATAGGTCCTTGAACTGCATCCAGGTAGTACATATCACCCCTAAGTTTTCCAGCCAATGAGCTGCCTTATCTCCTAAGGCAAATGGGGTGGCCTTCAATCTAATGTAATCTTGGCCAATATTGGGATGGCTAAGATTGTTGCAAACCAGCTCGAAGTCACGGAGGAAGGTATACAGCTCTTCATTGGTATTCCCGTTGAACTTCGGAAGCAGACTAAGGAAGTGGGGCTTCAGCTCAAATGCCTCGGCGAGAACTGCTGGTGCTAACCAATTCTGTATCTCGTTCTCTGCAGGATTGTAGGCATCGACCATTGGTCGGTCGATACCTCCTGCTACTATAATCTGTCCCATCCGAGCCGTGAGATCGGCATTTCTTTGTTCGGCTTCAGCAAGGCGATTGAGAATTTGACGTAGTTGGTCCTCATCAGGTGGTGGCTGCTTCGACGGCATCTTGTCCTCTAGTTTTGGGTATGAATTAAGATCGATGTCAGAGGACAAATCAAGGAAGGGATTACCGAGGCGATGGTCTTCCTCGGTAAGCTCGGAGGAGATGAAAGGGTTGGTTTGAGAGTAACCACTCTGAGTATGAGGGAACCAAGACTCAAGAGGGTCATGAGTCCTGGGTGGTCCAAGGTGCGCTTGGGCCGATGAAGATGAGTTACGTGGGGGACTCATAGAGAGATCGGTGAATAAAGAGTCGAGATCTCCCCAGTCGCTCATCTTGATATGGCGAGAAGAAGATAGGATTTTACTCCCACCTGAAGCAAACAAATCAATCCAAAACCTTGGGTTCACACTCAACACAGTGAAGGACTCGAAATCGAGTCCAATTAATCTTGTAGTTTTTAAGTGTGATTTTCAAGCAAGATAGTAAGGATTACGCGGCCTATAGGGAAGTCAGCTCAGAGCCGGATGCGTCTTCCCTGTTTAACATGTCGCCTAAGATACCGCCAGTCCTTCCTTTCTTCGCTCCTATCCCAAGTCGATGGATTCAATGACCACACCCCTATCTAACTGCAAGCAGGCGGAGGCTGACAAGGTCGGAACTTCACCCCGGGGGTTACAGGCAACTTGTCGCGAAGTACCACAATTTTGCCCCTATCTACCTGAGACAGGCGGAGGCTACTTGGTACTAGTCAATGAATCTGAAATTATTTGACTTGTGATATTTGCTAGGATCAGTCGGAACATGATATGGAAGGCGGGGATTTGGGCTCTTCCTTAAGGTATACACACACACTCAAGTACCCTCACTCAGCCTGAAAACAAGGCCGGGGATTAATCTCCCGCAAACAATTTTCAAATTTTATTCCTTTTTTGGTCAATAATGTTTAGCAGTCCCGGTTTTAGGTTAGGTTTTCACTGATTAAGTCCAACCACACAGCACGCCTATCGGATGGTCCCAATTTCCGTTTAATTAAATGTAAAAATCAGAGGGGGAAATCGAGAAAAAGCCGATGCAAGATAAAAACAATGATGCGATGCTGAGTTCAGGAGACTTACAGTGATCCCTTCGCTTTTTTTATACAGGATGCAAAACAGAATTGAAAACTTTATCTAAATGCAAATGCAGGTGATAAAAGTCGCTCCTAGACAAGCAGTTCTATTAGCGTGAAGAACGGGTTGATTTTGGCTAAGTTCTGCGGTCTAAGTGTGTATTTTAAGTGAGTTATGTGGTCCTAATGATTACGAGCACAAGCAATTCCTAGATTGGCTTGGGGAAGCCGCTAGTGCAAGCTAAATTACATTCATCCACACAACACACGGGGACACAGTTTCACTATATTTACACGCACGAGAACCCGAACGGGAACCGCTGGAAATAATGCGAAAAAATAAATAAAAAATGAAAATTACAATGCCTCTTTATTCACTCAATAATTTTAAATGCTCGATCGTCGAAGCGTCGTCGACTCCTCGCGTTCCTCGCACAAAAACAGATTGAGGTCAGAGAGTGACACAAAAATAAAATAATGCAAAGAAATACATGAGAGAGAAAATAATTACAAGAAAACCGGGGGTCAGACTACCCGGGGAAAGAAAATCAAACACTCAGAATTTCACTAAAAATTAACCTAAGTCGTGCCTCCCCGGCAACAGCGCCATTTTGATGACTGCCCCCGCACCCTATGTTAATTCGGTCAAATTAATGTCCAAATTAATTACCAATGTTCGTTGCAGTCGGATACGAGAGGGAATATCAAAAACCACTTAAATTAGATTTGAGTCAATTTCAAGCGGCAAATTTTTTTACTTGGTAGTGTCCAAGGTCGAACTCAGGGAGGCATCTGTCTCCTTAGGTGAATTAATAGCAAAGTCCAATGTTTGATTTTTCAAGGAATTATTTTTTTATCTTTTTCTATTTTCTATGCAGGACACATGCAAAAATCAAGCCAATTCAAAGTTAATTCAGTTAAGATATCAAATGAAGTCCAAAAATTATAAAAATTGGCCAGATGATGAAATGGGGTGAAATTAAGCTACACTTTTTTTTTTAGAATTTTCTGATACACGGATAATAAAAAATGTAGACTTTGGTGAAAATGACTAAACCAATTTTAATAATTACCAAACGATGATATTTCTCAGAAACAGAATTAATCCAAATAGATCTAATTAAGAGCTATCCAAATCAACTTGAATTTCCTTAAAACACTTCACGGTTGATTAATTAAAAATTGATTAAGGTATCCACTAAATGATTTTTCTAAGACAAACTATACGTGCAAATGGTGTGATTTTTGGATATGTTGTAGCATAGTTCTTATGTCTACCAATGATGATTTTTCAGAGATTTTTCGATAAGCAGATAATGAAAAATCAATTAATCAATTAAAATAAACAAAATGTTGCAATTTTTACCAAATTAAATTCCATAAATGTTCTGCAAATCAGAAAAATACAAATAAATGATAAAATGGTAGAACAAGAGTTATACTACACAATGTAATTTTCAGAATTAAAAATGAACAACAAAATGATGATAAAATAAACGTGCAAATGCAAGGGTATGAATGCAATACAGAAAAAGAAATATGAACTGAAATGAGAACAAGGACTTACATGCAATTACTGAAAACTTGAAAATTTTTAAGAACTTGCAAAGGGGTGCAAGTGTCCCCTTTACAAATTCCCAATTCTTTATTCTACGATAGAACTCCTCTGTTTTTTCATGCAAAACAGGGGAGCTTCAAGGTGGAGCTTCACGCGCACGGCGGGCGGATGGAGTGGAGCTCGGTGGCGGCGGGCGGACGGCGAGGAGGTGGCAGCGCGCGAGGAGCGAGGGGAAGAGGCGGCGCCTGGCGGCGGCTGGCATGGCAGGTGCGGGCTGCACTGGGATCGGTCACGCGCAGGCGGAGGACCTCGCGTGGATGGGCGCGCGTGCGATGGAGGCTGACGCGCGCGCGGAGAACGGAGGGTTGCGCCGGTGGGCGCGCGTTGGCGTGGACGACCTGGAGGGGGCGGTGTACCGCACGCGAGGTCGGTGTAATGGTGCACGGAGCTGCTGCGCAAGGTGGACAGGAGGGTCGCGGCTGCCGGTTGAAGAGCGGCAGTTGCTGTATGTCGCGCTGAGGTGGTCTCCACCTCCGTCGACAAACAATGGGAGGTGGAGTAGTTGAGGGGCGGCTGGAGCTGTTGCGGAGGAAGGAGGGGCGTGGGGGTTGCCTCGAGCTCGGCCGCATGTGGCTCGTTGGTGGCGGGCGGAGGACGGTCCGGCTAGCTGAGCGGTGATGGCGCAATGGCGAGGTGGCCGGAGAAGAATACCTGCAATGAACAGAAGAGCTCGAGCCAAGCTCGGCTATGGTGGAAGGAAGAAGAAAGACACGTGGGGAGGGTAGAGGGGATTTTACAAAATCCCATGTTCCACATGCATTTGTTTAGCGGCCGCGAATAATCGATGAATCGATTGACAAAATCTTGTCGAAAAATTAATTAAAAATCACCGTTGCGTTCGCAACGTATGATTTATCCGTTGAAGTGCAATCGATTTGGTGATTCTGTGATCGGACGAGGACGAATCGAAGAGAGAAAGATAATGGTTGTAGGAGAGGAAGAAGAAGAAGAAAATTACCTGGATATGGAGTCGGATGCCTGTGAAAGAGGAGCTTAGAGATCCTCGGATCTTCGCTCTACGCCACGGCTGAGGCAGAGCTCGGGCAGCTGCGGTTTGCGGCTGCGGCGGTGGACGGAGGGCCACCGGATCTCGCCGAGAAGGATAGCTGTCGTCACTCAACCTCACCAACTCTCGATGTCACCAAGATGGACTAGGGGGCTCAAGCTCCTCACAGTGATGGCGGATGGGGATGAATAGAGGAGTGGAGGTGATTATAAAGAGGAGGAGGTGGAGGTTGGAGAGGGCATGGAGAGAGTGGGAGAGATGGAAGAAGGAGTGGAGAAGATGGGGTAGAAGTTGGAGGTGTCGATGGCTTCTCCCTTAAGCTAAGGGAGAGTGGGGTGGAATAGGTAGAGGGAGAATGAGAAGGAACCACTTGGCATGCTCGGATGCGGCCACGTGGCTTTTATCTAATTAATAGCAAAAACCAGGGGTGACACGTGGCGGCTCCAGGGGCGGCCATGTGTCGCTCCCAGAAAAATCCAAAGTTAAATAAAAAGAAAAATAAAAAATAAATAACAAAAGAGGTTAGATCAAAAAGTGGTCAACACGAAAGTTGCTCGTCTCGACGAGATCTACAACTTTTGTGAAGGGTTGAAAATCAAAAGAAGTCATCTGTATAAAATGTATTTTTGGGCGGTACCTTATAGATATAAAATACCGCATTTTATCTTTTGCATTTTTTTGTCATTTTTCAATAAGAGAAAAATCAAAACAAAAATAGAAAAAATATGAGAAAAATATTTACAATTTAATCTGTTTTTTTAATAATTAAGAAAATAAAAGTATAAAATACAAGGGTAAAACGGTCATTATGTACAATGTACAAAAGGGTCCAAAACCCAAGTTTTGCATACAAGCTCCGATTTTAATGAAATTGGTCTTGTTTCGAAGGTCTTTGAATGTATATTACTTTAAAAGTGAGTAGACCTAATTCGGAGGTTGTATGAGAGAGATATGTGCATTTTAAGGTCTAAGGTCTTCAACTTGGATTCGGATTTTATTGATCAATTTTACAAGTTAGTATTTTTTGATATTTTTCTTTAATTAGTGTTAGTCATATATACACAATAGAGTTGGTTTTATTGGATTCAGAGTTAGTATAAAATATATACAAATAAGGTATTTTATACAGGTGAATAATTACAAGTGAAATTAGCTTCTTATTTTATTCAAATATGAATGGTAAAATGCAGATATTATGCTTGCATGCATGAATGCTAATTATGCAATATAAGTATAAATATGCATCTAATTACTCGGGAACAAAGCACTATTTTCAACTTTTAGAGTGATGAATAGCAGATTCATCAGTGCACCCCAACCCGTGCAGTGATGAGGAATTCTAAAGACAGGAGAGTGTGGGTTGCGATAAAGCTTCAAAAGAGGGATAGTCTATTGGCTCAAGAGGAAAAACTCCTTATGTAAATGCTGTTGTAAATAGTATTTCAAAAAAAATATTGGACAGGCTTGTACAAAAATAAAATGCTTGCAAAGTATGTACATATGTTGTAAAGCCAATAAGCAAGCTTGAGTTCCAAAGTCATATCATGTGAGCATGCAGCTGGATGACTTGACTACACTGGTCTTGCATCCTAAGATAGGTAGCTACATTGGCTATCGTCCATTCTTCTCTTCACCCCCTCCTCTTGATCTGGTTGCCACTTGAACTTAGAATGGAATACCCCGCTCCTCGAGGAAGGAGTTGTTGGATTGGGGAATCATTGGGTTGTCATACTGGAGAAGTCAGTCTCTTTGTCTTCTAGTTGGGGAGAGCCACTATCACTTATACTGTACGAGTCAGATTCATAGTCGTAAGGGTTTGCGTATGAGTTGAGGTATTTCTGACCTGGCTATTGAGGAGACTTGAACAGAGTATTGGATTCTCAGGGACTGTTGGATTTCAGATCCGGTTCTCAATAAGGTTTTGCACGCACTAAAATTCCAAAGGTCCGACTTAAGCACCAAACGTTGATTTTGTGAAGACAAGTTTGATAATTAAACTAAATCCAAATTTCTTCTTTTTCTTTTCTTTGTTTCTCTTTTCTGCACTTATTGCATAAGTGTTTGCTAGGGACTAGCAAAGGTAAAGTAGGGGGGTGATGAATCCACATTTCATCATCTTTATTCTATCATTTTGGCCTAAAAAACCCTAGCAAATACGTGTAAATACCCTTAATTCCAACATCTTAGCATTAATGCATGTGCATGTAAATAGTGTCTAAAATACTGTAATTAAAGCCAAAATTATAGAATAAATAAAAGAAAAGAAAAAGAATAAAATATTGTAAATATTTTATGACCCGAAACCCCGAGACCTAGGCATCTTGATGAATAGGTCGACAAGGAATAAAGTAGGGGGAGATAAGGGCCAGAATACAATAAAATACCTTTTATTTCATTCATTCTTTATTCATTTTTGAGACCTATTTTTGGTTCCACTTTTTATAGATCAAATAAAGAAACTTTGAACATGAAAGTTGTAGATAATTTCATATAGAAAAATACAAAATTGATTTCACTTAAAAATAATGTACAGATAAAAAGTTATGGTCTGAATAAAATTCCAGAATCTCAACTTCCCAGACTTGTATCTCACAAATAAAAACTCCAAATGCATCAAACTCACCTTTAATTGTATATAATTTAAAATAAGCTATTTAATGGTGGTGGTTTCGCATTTGGCGGAGCTACGGTTTGAAAGTTGAGTTTTGGACCCCTATTGTATACTTGTACAGATTAAAATATTCATTTTATTATTTATTCATTATTTTTATAATTATATATTTTTATAATTTTGTAAATATTACTTATAATATATTTGTATATTAAAATCAGAATAAAAAGACAAAAGAAATATAAAATAAAAATACTTGTATAAAGCATACATAGGTATAAAACCTATACTTACACCTGTACAATTAACACTTCTATTTTATTAAACATACAAAACACTTCATAAAAATAAAATAAAAATATTTTTAAGTGTATAAAAATACTTTATAAATTTATAAAATAATAAACAAAAATAAATACATTAAATTTACAAAATAAAAATAAAACAATAAAATATATAGGTATATATACCTATAAAGGGTACAAAAGGAAACTTGTATTTTTACACCTCATAAAAATAATTAAAAATCACAATAAAATAATTTATTAAATAATAAACATTTTTTATCAAGTAACCTAAAATTAAATAAATTGTTTTCTATTTTAAAATGAATTTAGAAATCATTTTTCAAGGATTTTCCTGGTTGGTCCACGTGGACCAACCAGGGGGCCTGGAGAGTTGACCTCGGGTCAACTCTCTGACCCCTCTCCTGTAGACCTGTGAGACCATGATTTTGACCATATTTCTCCCTTTTTCGAGGCTACTCGTTACATCCCTTCATGACCGACTCTTCTTGATTTTTCTTCCCCAATGATCGAGGATGCTCGCCCAGTGCTTTCCTTGGGCTTTGGATCATCACAGCGCCCGTTGTCCCTTGGTCTTCACGCCTCGATCACCACTTCCTCAAAATACCACCGTCGCCCCCCCCCCCCCTCTTTGAACCGCCTTTGGCCAAGGCCTAGACCTCCAAGTGTCATCCGTGAGTCCCCGGTGACAGAGGGCTGACCCGGTTGCTTATCGAGGTACGGAGTCGGCCTGAAGCACGTTCAACCACCTCCGGTGGGCCGCCGCCGTCGAGGTCCTATCTCGGGACATTAGCCCCTTGAGGTCACCATTTTCGTTCCTTTTTCTTGCATTTCCTTAGCTAGATTAACATTAGGATTAATCAGTCCCTTTTCCCTTCGATTCACACGCAGCCCATTATCACGCCATCACCTCACCAGAGCTTGCTCCGGCGAGCTCCTACACACGCCATAGACCACCCAAATCGCTCGTGCTCACCCTGGAACCATCTTCTGTCGCCGTGCGTTTTGATTGCAGGTACCAGGTGCGCAAAGACCCTCCTAGGGGTCGATTTTGCTGCCGCACGTGCAGCCTGGAGCCGACCTCACTCGCCAACTTTGCGGCGGCGTACCGGCGGTCTCCACACCATTTTGACGCTGCTGCCCGTCATAGGATGCTCCCAGGAAGCTCGTGGGGCCATCGGAGGGGAATCCCCAGCTCTGGGCATCGAGATTTTGTCGATCCAACGTCAACCAGGCTGTGTTCTTCACCCGCTCTTCCTCCATGCCCTTGAGCCGTCGATCTTCCCCCGTTCTTCCAGCATAGCAACCACCGTCCGATGATTTGAACCTCCGTCGTCGATCGCTGCCCTGATCGTCTAATCTCCACCGTCGACGTGATGGGGGTATCGAGCCCTATTGGCGTGACGCGTGGCGTAAGTGGATACCTCGGCGCCGTTAGATCGCGCCCTGTTGCCAGCCGTCTGATCATCCCAGCAGGATCTGATCGTGACCATTCGCGCGAATTGGCATCGCCTCATCTGGAGAGGACACGTGTCAAATGAAGAATCTCAAGCCGCCTGATCCGCCTGCGGGGGTATTTTGCATTCGAACCCGCGTTTTTTGTTTATTTAGTAATTAATTTCTAAACTTTTATCTGTTGTTTAAAATGTTTTGTAACAATTACATTTAGACCCCCAAAACTTTGCGATATTACACTTTGACCCCTGCCAGGTCACGTGCGTTGCGCACGTGACTTGGCGATTTTGTAGAGGGGTCCCGGTTTTTATTCGTATTTCATTTTAGTCCTAAAAATTATACTTGCAGTAATAATATTCTGGACTTTTTGCACTTAAGCACCAATGTTTTGTATATTTGTTTTTTAGTCCTCCCCAGGCGCGTGCGTTACTCGCGCGTGGGTGGGCCTTTTGCCAAAAAGCCCTTGCGACTTTAGGTATTTAAATTTGATCCAAAAACTTGCATATTCAGTATTATATTTTGTGTGGAAATTGCGCAGAGACCCCTTTACTTCCTAATATTTGCACTTATGCCCCTGCCAGCTGTGTGATTTTTATTGGATGTTTGCATTTATTTAGTGCATCATTTTAACTCAAACAATTCCCAAAAAATTACCATAAGCTCATGTGTGCTTGCTCATTCACGTTATATTTTTATTTTTCATTTTTATTGCATTTTAATATTTATTAAAAATAAAAAACATGCATTTTCAGTACTGTCTACCTTAGAAAATCTATAAAAATTGGCAAAACTTTTTGAAAAATTCCAAAAAAAATTATATTTTATGTATTTCAGTGTCTTTTAGTGTCAGTCCAAAAATCACTAAAAAATTTAAAACAAAAATCTTAAAATTTAGAAAACCCTAAAAATCTTCCTAAAAATCTAAAAAATCCAAGAAAAATCTAAAAAAAATGCAATTTCAGTATTCTAAATTTTCTGAATTATTCTCTTTTATTTAAAATTAATTTGAGGGTTTTTGGATACTGATTTCTATTTTTAACCCTCATTTTAATTTCGGCCAGCATTGTTATTCACTGTTTTCTTGTATTTGGCCCTTTAAAAATACCAAAAAAATAAAAAAATCTAAAAAAATCACTAAAACATTGTAAAATTATAAAAAGACCAAAAACATTTTATTTTCTGATTTTTGAGCATTTTCCTTATTTTTATAAATATCTTATCTTCCTTTTTCTTACTTTGTTTATATTCTAGTTTTTGAAAAAGAAAATATAAAAAAATATAAAATATAAAAAGAAAACATAAGATCAAAAAATTAAAAATCAAAATACAAAAATATAAAATTAAAAATTAAATAAAAAATTAAAAATTAAAAACCCACAAAAACAATTGCATACTTGTAGACAATTAATCACATCACACTCTTTGCACTTGCTTGATCTATCCTGCCTTGCTCCTTGTTTTTGACACATTACATACTTACACTATATACCTATTTGTAGAGTTAAAATAAATTTGACTCCACATTTGTTTTTCATTGCTTGATTAATACTGCTGTGGATTCAGTGTTGACTTTAGTCGGGATTCATTGAGGGTCGCAACAACGACTGTTGTCTCCGCCTTGTGTGAGACACATTTAGACCCCGTGAATTTCGGTTAAATCAAGTTCCTCCACCAAAAAGCCGAAGCGCCCCTCAGGCGGTTCCTCGCAAAAAAAAGCAAAATAGAAAAGATGTCAGAAACAATTATAACAAATAGATAAGAAAAATAAGCAAAAGGATATAAGACTACTAAATCGTGCTCCTTGACAACGACGCCATTCTGATGACTAGCCCAACGACTCGGGTTAAGTATGCAAATAAACAAGGGTCGTTGTGAACCGAATCACTAGGCCTAATCAACGAGAAAAAATAAAACCACTCAACGAAAAATCAAGAAATCAAGAAATGTAAGTGATTTGCTATTTTTATTTACCTGATATAGACACCATGGTCGAACACAAAGAGCACGAGAAAAGTACGAAGTAGTCAAATTTTCCGAAATAAAACATTTTTTAGTGGTTTTTAATTTTTATATTTTTTTAATTTTGAACAAAACACACAAGCATAAGAATAAAATAAAACAAGCGCAATGTTCTTTTTGGATTTTTCTAAATAACAAAAAATAGTCAGAAAATTAAAGTAAAAATATCTTGGGGTTTTCTGGGTTTTAAAGTGTTTTGATATTTTCTAGTTTGTTCAAATATTTTTATGATTTTTTAAAAATCAAATAGTGCTCAAAAATCAAAATAATGCACGGTCAGGACTAAATTGCAAATTAAAAATATTTAAAAAATCCTAAAGTCTTGGATAGCAATTTTACGATAAAATATAGATAAAAGGCTACAAACATGAACTAAAAATAAAATGTTTGGATTTTTTTTGATTTTTTATGATTATTATAGGATTTTGATTATTTTAATTTTTAGGATTTTTATAATGAATTTTCACACAAAAATAATACAGAAATAAAAACACAATAAAAAGCGCATACAATAATTTTTATGGGATTTTTAAAGTATTTTTAGAATTTTTATAATTTTTATAAGGAAAACAACGAATTTTTTGAGGGTTTTTGAATTTTCAAAAATAAAAAATGCAAATAAATAAACTAACTAAATTGCAGTAAATATTACATACTAATAGGAGCCAATGGTAATTTTTATGTAATTTTCGAATTAATTTAAAATTCATTGAGTCCAAAATAAAGCCTACAATTAAGCACAGTTCACAGGGACCTCCTTGTAAATACTTTAAGTTTCTGGACCCACTGGATAACACAATATAAAGTCCGGGGGTGATTCTGCAAAAAGCTCACTCAATTCACGCACATGCTCAATCCTGCATGAACAAGGGTATATATGCAATTTCCAAAACTTAATATTCAATAACTAAAAGCATCAGAGTTCATGCTAGAACATGCAAATAACCAAAAACTCACGTGAGCCTACACGTGCTACAGATTCAGAGGGACTAAAATGCAAATAGCATAAACTGTAAGGTCTAACTTGCAAATGTACTCAACTACAATTTTATTTACTGGACTAAACATGAATACACAGACATGCAGGGGTAAAAAGGAAATATACTCAAGCAGGGGCACGTGGCGCACGTCGAGCCAGTCGTTATCGTACTCTTTGATCATTCTTTGCTGACGGCTCAGGATTTGTCTCGAACATGTGCATCAGATGCGTCAGATCTAACAATTCCAAAGCTGCCACTATCTAGCAGCTCAGATTCTATTTGAAAGGAGCGGGGAAATCCAACGGCGGAGGAAGGGTATGTGAGAACAAGACCTTGACGAACTTCAACGGAGCATCGGAGGAGATCCGACACTCCGATGAAGGATCTGGGAGGTTCGGATGCTCGTGGAGCTACTCCGCATCAGATGGAGTGGTCGGATGGAGGTGGTGATGGTTGGATGTGTGTGACGGTGGAGGGGCTCCTGCCGCAGCTCCGCCTGAGCAGCTGACAGTCCTAAGTGGCCTTCTTGCGCACATATGAGCCTGCAAAGGGTAGAGGGGACTTGGGGCTATGCTCTGGTCCTGGTTATTGCATCTAGAGATGAAAGAAGCAACGAGGAATGGGGTTTTGGATCTTCGACGAACGCGAGGGAAGGAGACCCTTCCTAATCTCGATCCGACGGTTGAGCCTCAGGGGGAATAGGTTGCGTGAGATGGTATGTGGCAAGCAAGTGGTTCGATTGGAACGGATAGGAGGGGGTAACAGGGCTCCGACCAGCTAGTCGGAGCAGAGGTAACGACAGCGGTGTGAAATGGAAGGATCGAATCAAAACAGGAAAGACAAGGGATAAAATGGGTACCTAAAGGTTTAGATGAGTTCCTAAGCTTCAGGCGAAGGTAGGCATCGAGGTCTTGGCCTCAACCGAGCTGCGGCTGGCTGGGAGGCTGCCCGCAGCGATTCTCCAGCCATGAAGTGAGCTAGGAGTCTCCAGGCACCTCCGGCAAATCCTAAGTGGCTCCTCCTACGACTGCCACTACGAGGAAGGTGGCTCATGGATTGTGGTGGTGCGAGGGACGAGCTACCGTGTGCATGAGGAAGAAGAGGCATTTTCTAGGCATGGCCAAGGGTCTGGAAAGATCGACGAAGAGCTCGAAACGTTATGCAGATCCAGCTGCGCCTAGGGATCCGTAAGGAACATGGGAGTCCGGGCTTCAATAGGTGATGATCGTGAAATCTACCTCTTTAATAGTCGATAATTGTAGTATAGGAGGCGAATTTGGTTCAGCAAAAATCACAGAATTTGAATGATGTGGAATATTTATACTTGGCAAGTGTACCAAGGTCGAACACAGGGATATGACAGCCTAAAGTGTGTATTGAATTTTGATTCATGAAGCTCAATGTGATTTAATCTCAATTTTAGGTCCATATGCAATTTATAAGGCAATGCAAAGCAATGCTATGTTGTATGCATTTTTTTAATAAATTTATGCAAGTTAAGGAGATGATGCATGAACAGGTATGCAAAAGAACAAGTATGCCAAATAAAAACCTACAATTATACCCTAAAATGTGAGCAACGCAATATAGAATGAAAATAGAATCGATTTGAACACATCATTAAAAATCGGTCATCAAATCAAGCAAGACAAGTAGAGCATGGTCCCATTTTTCACATAAAAAATCACTTAAATTAAAACAGTGTCAAATGAATCAAGTAAGCATGCTAAAATGTAGAGGACAAAACAAGGATCAAAACGACACTAAAATCATGCAATTTGGACCTACGATGCTCAAGTTATGCTAAAAACAGTGCAAGGGCATAATTGTAATAAAAATGCAATAAAATAAAGGGATAAATATTGCATCTAGGTCCCTGGAGGGACCTAAATGCAAAAAGTAAAAACCGCCTGGGCCCAGTTGCAATTTGTCCATTTGCGCGCAGGGGCATATTTGTACTTTTAGAAAACTTCGAGGGCCTCCCTGTAAATTACCCAGGCACGCACGTGAGGCACGTGCCTAGGGACCAAAATGCAAATATATATTCTTCCGGGGTCTTCTCTGTAATTTACCCAAGCCCCACGTGCCTTGCACGTGAGGCGCCTAGGCTCGGACGCCACCTCAGGTTAGGGACACGTGGCAGCTTTCTGTGGTTCATCTTGAGCTTCGGATGACCCAAGCCTATAGGTCAGGGAAGAGGCTCGGGTCGACCACGTGGTATCATCTGGACCGCCCGATCAGGAGGATCGGACGGTGCCTGTACTGGCATCCTCCTCCGCGAGTCACCGGAAGAGGCGGGGCTCCGGTGACACGCCCAAAGCTCCGCCGAGCCTCGCGAGGCCACCTGAAGATCTAAGGAGATGGCTGAGGTCCTCGCGAGGAAGCTGGTGGCGAGGCGGTGCTCCGACAGCGTAAAGATGGGCAGATCGATGAAGGGCTGCCGGTGGCGGAGCTGTCGATCGGAGCTGGGTGCCTCGCTCCGGCCATTGAGTACCTGCAAGGTTAGATTATAGCCGAAGCCTTGGGCGAGTGCGTGTGAGTGAGGGGAGGTGAGTGAGCGGTCGTGAAGCGACGGGAGGCGATGGCCGGAGGGCTCTTCACCGGCGGAGCAGGTGAAGAGGGGGTTGGTACGGAGGGGGGTTCTGGAGAAAGGGAAGGGGGTCGGCGAGGGTCAGCGTGGTTGAGCGGAGCTGATGAAGATATTGAACGAGGATGACGGTGTCTGGAGGCGGCAGGATAAATAAAAGAAATTTGACGAAAAAGGTACCTCGCCGGAGCGAGGTCTGGGCGGAGGTAGCGGCTTGTGATTGAGCTCCGGAGGAGCTCTAGGTCGTCGCCCAGGCTGGTCAGCCTTGTCCAGCGGGCTCAGGGGTGGCAAGAGCCACCGATACACGGCGGAACACCGCCGCGGGTTGACACCGGCAAAATCCTATCGTGGCTTCGACATTCCGCCCCTCCGCTGTCACCGGAAGGGCGGAGGAGGCTAAGGGTAGAGCCAATAATGGTGGATGCGTCTCAGTGGTGGCGGAGGGATGCTTAAATAGGTGGAGTTTGGCTGGGCGTTACATGGCGGGGAAGGGAGTTTCAATGGTGGTTTTAATGGTGAGGGAATGATGGAAGAGGGTTGTGGACGTTTGCGCAAGGAAGGCGGGGAATAGGACTGCGGAGGTGGGTGGCTGGGACGGTGGCTAAAAAAGGAAGGGCGAGGAGGTTCGACGAGGCGTAACGCCTGGGCGAGGGGGTTTCGCAAGGTGGAAGACGACTTCCTGGCCGTTGTATCTAGCGATCCAACGGCTAGGATGCGAGCGCGAGAGGTCGGCGAGGATCAGATCCAGAGATCTGATCCTACAGTTGGGATTTAGGCGATGATGAGCGGTTTAGATGGAGCGAAGGTAAAGATCGGAGGGTGGAGATTGAAGGATGACGTGGAGCCTTGTCAACCGTAGGATGACAGAGGAATCGGGTGGCTGTGGTTTAGGCGCTAGTATGCGTTTGAAATCTGATCTGAAGATCAGATCCAACGGCTGTGAACGAGGCGGGGTTGGACGGCGGGGATGGAGGCATTGCGGAGCTGATCCAACGGTCCAGGAAGAGCGCCAGGTGGCGTGAGATGAAGCGGGCCACGTGGCGGCTCCAGAGAGCGCCACATGGCCCAATGAGAAAATTCATAGAAAAATACAAAGAAAATTAGAAAAGAAATAGTTAGAGGCCGAATTTAGAAAAAGTCAAAACAAAAAAGTTGCTCGTCTCGATGAGATCTACAACTTTCATGTTGGTCAAAAAGCCAAAAGAGGTCATCTGTAAAAAAGCTATTTTTGGGGGTATTTTTAAGGGGATAAAAACACCAAGTTTGTGGGTTTGATTTGTTTTTGTATTTTTTATCTTTTTTAAGGGTCAATGAATTATAGACAACTTATCAACCTAATTTTTAGGGGTTTTTGAGTGATAAAATAAATACAGAAAATAAGGGGAATTAAATACAAATAATTATAGGTTAATTATACACAATATAGTACAAGATAAAATCAAAGAATTAAAGGTGATTTTATTGGATTAATTAAGACAGGGGTTTTAATAGAGAGTGTTTTTAGCATGATGAATACGATATTCATCATACCCCTATACTTAAACTATGCTCGTCCTCGAGCATCTAAAGAATGAAGGAGTCGGATTAATTCCTGACAGTGCGCGTGAAAAATTCAAGGCTTGATCTTTCAAAGACTCTTGACCTAAGTGACCCTAAAATTCCAGGTTTATCCAAGCCTTAGTCAGAAGGAATCCAACTTCTCTGATTATCAGACTCTCTTTTGTACATATAATATAAGGATATGACATTTAGTGTACTGCATTTCATGAGAGCCGAGTCGATGCATCACCCAAAGTTCCAGTCCTAAAGATTCTCCTCTAGACCTAATCCTCAATACTAGGGAATAAGTCTACTCTTGCTTCAGTCAACCATCTCATTAGTTCGTCAGACTTGAAATGTTGATGGACGGCCAGATGATGGACGTACCGGGATTGTGTCTAATTTTCTCACCCTCACATTGGAACAAGGGGCCTCTCGAGTGCCTTTTACTCAACACATGTATATTATTATTTTGTTGATCAATGTGTCCGTCAAGAGAGTTGGAGTCGTCTGCACTTTTTTTTCTAGGAATACACTGGGGTGTGTCTTTTTTTAGTATCTAAGATACCTTCGACACCCAGACTTGTATCGCTTACGATGCAGGGCCCTTTTTGTGGTGTCAGCCCGACTCCTTGGTCCTATTTAGCGCTTGGTCCAAGTGGACACTTTGAAAATGTTTGGGAGCGCTCGCCATTGGTGGAAGCTCATTTGGAATTTGACTTTGGATTTAGAGCTTCTCTTTGACATTTCATTTCTTTTGTTGGCTAGCTCCACTGCTTTTACCAAGAGATTAGTGCACACTGATCAACAAATTCCTTTAAATTTCATCACACCCTGGCACTTTTAGGTAAATATCAAAGAGATAGCATATGAATCTTGTTCACATATTGGCTAGGGTTTTGCTGACACTCAAGTTTTCTGAAGCCTTCATTAACTTTATCCCATACTCGAATATCATTAGATCGGGTCTAAAATCAATTCTCTGGTCCTAGTTCCTCAAGTGATATCTCATCTCAGCTTATCAATCATGCAGTTGTGGAAGTGACTGTGCTGATCATATTTTCTTGAAGGTAGAGATGAAGAGTGCAATATAGCACTCAAATCTTTCAAACCAGAGGAGTGTGGATATTTAAGTCATGAAAACCCTAATGACTAAGGCATGTTAACTCAGACTCTCAAGATCCCAGAGATCCAGTGTCCTCAAAATCCTCAAGCCTTGCGTGAGTGTGAATGTGTCAGGAATACACCAACTCCTTGGGTTAGTGAATTTTTGTGTGATTTTTATCATTTGCAGATTTTTATGGATTTTAATTTTTTTAATTATTTTTTTTATTTCCTCGGAGAGACAATGACTGGCCCAGGCTCAAATAAAAGTATACACTTTCAGCCAGTATGGGTGTAAGTACGGGCCGAGGCTTGTGTTACTTGAGGATGGGGCCGTATGCGATGTCCTCTAAACTACCCACTCTGCTAAGGGAGACCGAGGTTCCCTCACTGAAAATGTCTACTAAACCTAGTAGTCAGAGTCAACCTCCAAGAAAGATTTTTAATTTTTCAATTTTTTTACATGGGAATATTTACAAAAATTAATCCCTCAATTTTTAATTTTTACAAGTTTTTACTCAGTTCCCAAGGTTACCAGAACCCAGCCCGAAAAATAAATTTTTAAAAAGAACTAAACCGCGAGCTAAGGCTAAAGTAAATATACAATAATATATGGCATACCCCCCTATACTTAAAATTTGCTATGTCCTCATAGCACAAGTGCCATGAAGCCAAGGCTCGTTTCAAGTACAGGGTGATATAGTGGAACTGAGGAGGAGGGTCCCCCTATGCTTAGGCCAAAATCGGTCTGAGCACAAGAAGACCGAACGAGGGAGGGATGAATAGGCAGGTCCCCCTATACTTAGGCTACAAATAGCCGAAGTAAGGTCTGTGTTTAGGGGGGATGTCTATGGTACAAGGGTGAGGGGGAGGGGGTTCGTGAAGAATAGATACACAGAGAGAGAGAGAGAGATAGAGAGAGAATGAAATATACAGGGGGGTGGGGTGAGTATGTGCATGTGCAGTGTAGGTGTGTGTGGGGGGGAATTTTTTTTGGTACAATATGCAAGACTGAAAATAAATATGCAGATGCAATGTTTTTTTCTTTCTTTTTTTTACAACATGCAATGCAATTTGACTGATAAAATCTCCCAATTCCTCCACAGGTTCTTTTGCGGCCTCTTCAGCGGAAGTTCCTGACTTCACGCCTCCATGAGGATCAAGCGTCCTCGATCACCATGGGCCCTGCCACAAAAGATAGACGTTAGAATCCCTGAAGAAATTAAACCAATCAAAGATGATGCAAAGAAATGATGCATGAAATGAGGACCTGAAAATTTTTGAAATTAAAAAAAATCAAAATTCAAAAATTAAGCAAAGTCGTATCCCCGGAAATGGCGCCATTTGATTAACGTCGAATTCGCCTCTAAAATAGTATGGAATTATGTCGTAGTATAGGAGACAAATTTGGTTCAGCAAAAACCACAGACTTTGAATGTTGTGGAATATTTATACTTGGCAAGTGTACCATGGTCGAACACAGGGATACGGCAGCCTAAAGTGTGTATTGAATTTTGATTCATGAAGCTCAATGTGATTTAATCTCAATTTCAGGTCCATATGCAATTTATAAGGCAATGCAAAGCAATGCTATGCTGTATGCATTTTTTAGATAATTTTATGCAAGTTAAGGAGATGATGCATGAACAGATATGCAAAAGAACAAGTATGCCAAATAAAAACCTACAATTATACCCTAAAATGTGAGCAACGCGATATAGAATGAAATTAGAATCAATTTGAACACATTGTTAAAAATCGGTCATCAAATCAAGCAAGACAAGTAGAGCATGGTCCCATTTTTCACATAAAAAATCACTTAAATTAAAACAGTGTCAAATGAAACAAGTAAGCATGCTAAAATGTAGAGGACAAAATAAGGATCAAAACGACACTAAAATCATGCAATTTGGACCTACGATGCTCAAGTTATGCTAAAAACGGTGCAAGGGCATAATTGTAATAAAAATGCAATAAAATAAAGGGATAAATATTGCATTTAGGTCCCCGGAGGGACCAAATGCAAAAAGCAAAAACCGCCTGGGCCCAGTTGCAATTTGTCCATTTGCGCGTAGGGGCATATTTGTACTTTTAGAAAACTTTGAGGGCCTCCCTGTAAATTACCCAGGCACGCACGTGAGGCACGTGCCTGGGGACCAAAATGCAAATATATATTCTTCCAGGGTCTTCTCTGTAATTTACCCAGGCCCCACGTGCCTTGCACGTGAGGCGCCTAGGCTCGGGCGCCACCTCAGGTTAGGGACACGTGACAACTTATCTACCTAATTTTTAGGGGTTTTTGAGTGATAAAATAATTAAAAAAAATAAGGGGAATTAAATACAAATAATTATAGGTTAATTATACACAATATAGTACAAGATAAAATCAAAGAATTAAAGGTGATTTTATTGGATTAATTAAGACAGGGATTTTAATAGAGAGTTTTTAGCATGATGAATACGAGATTCATCAATAGGGCGCAGGAATGGGATCAAATGGAGCATAGATTTGGGCATCAAAAAGCGGAGAAAACACTCCGACGAGGCACGTGCGACCCGACTCAGCTGGGACGTTGACCAAAGTCAACAATCCAGTTGGATCTATCAGAAAATAGGATTTATAAAATTCAAAGAAAATAGGATTAAAAATAGTAAATGAATTTAGATTAAAAAGTATATAAAAAATGTTTATTATTTTACAAACTATTTTTCTGTGATTTTTAATTATTTTTATGAAAAATAAAATAATGAATATACAGTATATAGTATTATATACATGTATAATATATTTATGTATTATGTATAAGTACTTTTTATTTTATTATTTTTGCAGAAATAATTTAATTTTATATTTTATTTATTTATAAAATTATTTTAGAAGTAAGAAATAATTTTTATTTTATTTTTTTTACAAATTATTTAAGGGTGTGGAATAAATAGTAAATGCAATATGTACAGATGTATTTTTTACAAAGGCTGACTATTTTTATTTTATTTTTATTTTTCTGATTTTTATTGTATTTTTATAACATTATTAACGATATATATATGGGTGTAAAAGAATAAAATAATTTGATTTTATAAATAAATAAATAAATTATGTGTACAAGTATGGATGATATGTACAATACATAGTGCGCCTTGTCTCTCTACTTGTTTTACTTTGCGATCAGGTCAAGGCTTGACCTTCTCTTGGTATCTGGGTCACTCTGTATTTATTCTAAATACATCATTCTTTTTCTTTTTCCTTTATTCTTTTATTTTTGCAAAAATACATGTTAATTATGCAGTATTAACAATGCCATGCAAAAATCTAAATTATTGTATTTACAGGTAGGTATTTACATGGTGTTTTGCCAAGAAGAATAGCTAAAATAAAAGAATAAAGAGTGAGAATCATGGATTCATCTACCGGGCATGCAGAGGACATGGAGGAGAGCTACACTATGAGCATCATTGGGAGCCACATGTCCAAGGTCAATATCACTAAGAAGAGGTCTTAGGACCTCGACAAACTTGCAGTCACCGAGAAGAGGACCCAGGGCACGGAAAAGCTCGATGTGATTTCTCATCAGCTGGAGCATCTTATTCAGGCATTAAATGCCAATGCTTGTAATTCAGTATATGCCACTGCTGAAACTCTAGTTGAGCAGAAGGTGCCAACACCGACACAATCTCCTCAGCTGAGTCTCTCGCTGCCCCAACCTGTCCATCATGTGTATTACATGCTAGCCCCGGAGCAACCCCCATAGTCCCAGACACATATGGTTGTTTATCAACTAGAGTTGCAGCCAACCTATCCCGAGCAGTTCTTCCCACCACCGCTGCAAATTCAGGAAGTCAATGGTGTCCGGAACAACGAGGCGCAACTGACCCATCCTCAGAGACAACCTCGGGGTCAGAACATTGGTAATATGCCCTATCACAAGCAACAGCAGGGTGGAAGACCCTACCAGCCCTCTCATCAACAATAACCTCCGTACCACAGCAACGCTTAAAGGTAGAATTATAAGCAAGGTCTTCACATCCCGATTACCGTATTCAGGGTCACTATCAACAACAGTCGGTTGCCCAATACCATCACCAGTACTCCAATCCTCCTAAGTACTCCTAGTACTCTTCATTCCTTCCTCCTCAGCATTAGTTTTATCAAGGTTACAGCCAGCAGTACCACAGATAAAAGTACTACAATTAGCGGCCCCATCAGATCGACCCGTTCGAGGTACCACCGGTGAACCTGGCTCTGGATTGTTTAGCTCAACTAGTGAAAAAAAGTATGAGATGACCCAGAATATCGATGAACTGATAACTACGAAGACTATCATCCCAGTTCAGGTAGAGGCAAACCTGAACAACTTCCATCGCAAGGAGCAGGTAGTCAGTAGTATCCAACCCGATTCAGGTGATCTTAATTGCTTTTATCTAGTATTGTTACTCTCATGAGCAGTAGGACACTCCAGCCATCGGTAACTGTGAAAGGGAAGAACATTGCATCTGACAGTGAGTCCTCAGCCCGGCCAGCACCAAGGCCAAATACCCTTTTTGAAGGAGCACCAGAAAAAGCAACATAAATACAAAAACTATGGAAACCCAAAAATACAAAAAGAAGGAAGCAACAACATCCTCAGTGAAAGCCAACTTGCCCAGGAGACGCCCACAGTTGCAACCGATCCGAAGCCAGCACATGAAGCCGAGTCAGCTATTTTTGGTCTACAAATTGTAGATGATTTCGTACATTTACACCATCTACCTGTACACCATGATATGGACACAATTTTGAATGATGTTGTAAGAATTCTTTTTCCAGAAACAATGAAAAAACACAAAAAATTTGAAAACAAAATTGAAAAATGCTTTGGATGATCCCGCAATTGTAGAAATCATTCAGAATTTGATCTTGAATATGCCTCTCATGAAAACTCTTTAGCACATGCCTGTTGTAAAGAAAGGATTAAAAGATGCGTGTACAACGAGCCATCGACCTCACCCCTACAATCCAAGAAGTCAAGGTGACAAGTCTGAAAAGCACATTCTCACCATGGCCACAATCAATGCCATCGGCAGTCTCTCAGATAAAAAGAAGGACAAGGGAGTGACACTCATTCGTTGCCAGATGTTCAGCCAAGAATTTGAAAGAACATTACTCGACGGTGGGTCTTATGTCAATTTGAATCCGGCCTTAATGCTCATTGAATTCAGCTTAGGTTGCTCAAGCCCACAAAGATGATTCTGAAGTTGCAGACAAATCCGTCAAGCAGCCTAGGGGAATGTCAGAGGACATAATCGTCAACGTTCAAGGGATCCGGTTCCCTATTGATTTTTTCCTACTAGACATGGACATCTCGACACCTATGCTCTATACCCCCATAATCCTTGGCATGTCGTTCCTGCGAACAACTAAAGCAGTAGTGAACTAGGGTTTAGCAAGATCACCTTTAGCTCCAGCAGTGACAGAGTGAAGATAAAGTCCATTTCCGAGCCGAAGCATACTGTGGGAGCATCTGTCGTGAGTGTGCATGAAATCAACCGTCCTGAAGACTACGAATTTTTGAAGGAATTCCAAGATACACATCTTTCCCTAGACGACATGGAGATCCACGACTTCCTCCGGCCCAAGGAAGGAGTGGAGCAAGCAGTCGAATTTCCATTTATCGATGAGGATGAGATTTGTGTTGATGCACCCAATGAGTTCGAAGAACTTTATGTGGGGACAATGAGCTCGCAAGACCAAGATTAGATCATTGATTAATTCTGTAGTAATGTGGATCTGATTGATATTTCTCTGGATTTTTGAAAGATGAGCATGAACCATCTGTTAACTCGCTAAATGTTTATGATAATAAGTACTCGTTGTAATATAGATACTTAACATAATGTGATGTTAAAATATATAAATACATTTTAGTAAATGATGATGGCATGATGAACATAATGGTACTATAGTAGCACATACAAATATACACATTAATATGCCCTAAAATGATCTATCAAACTTAAGCAAAGATCTAATTTAAATCTAGATCCAAATGACACTTAATCAAAAGCCAAGTTTCATTTAATATGACTAAGATCATCTATAACATCTCTAATTAATTAAATAAAAATTAAGCATCAAATCAGAGAATTAATGAAGCCATATTATAAATAATGAAACAAAGATCACATAGGAATTGAAATCACTTCAATCGGAATTCATATGATCAAGTTATCAAACATACAAACCAGGAGAATAACTGTAATAAAACATAATAAAAGTCTTACACATAGGTCCATATAGGGACTATAATGCAAATAATAAAAATTGCTCCTTGGATTTATGGAATAATCCATGCGCGAGGGTATTTCTGTAAATAATGGAAACATGCAGGGTTAAATTGCAATTTGTCCATGGACACACATGAACACACGTGCCTTGGACCCGATGGATATTCTGGAGAAGAAAGGGCAAATGGATGCAATCCGCCCAAGCTCCTCACGTGCACGGCACATGTGCAAGGCTTGGGATGAGGTTCGTGCCGGCTGCAGGTGGTCTGGGCCACGTGGCTGGCCCGAATGGTGGCTCGGCTCCTCTGAAGCACCTGCCTTGGTGATGAAGACGTGGTTGATCCTCCACCCTTAGATTAGTCCCTGTTGGATCGGATCCAACGTCATCTATACCTTGATGTATCCTCCTCCTCCTTCGTTGCACGACGGCAAAATAGGGCTCCGGTGAGAGCTCCTAGGCTCCTCTGAGATGCTCACCACTGAATGATGATTGAGGAAGCTTTACAATTACCTCGCAAAGTTCCTGAAGGGTGAGAGAAGCTCCAACCTCTAGAACATCTGTTCGACAATCACACGTTGGGGAATAACATCTAGAACGGAGCTTCTCCTCAAGCTCCGTCCATTGAAGATTAGGGAATCTGTACACGAAGAAGATGCTCTAGCAAAGGGTATGACTTGGGTTGAGCTTTGTTTGAAGCTTAGTCATCGCTTCACGTGATCACTTGGTCATGGAGCTCGAACAACCATCGATTGATGTTGTACATGGCCTACCAGCCATGGGTCTCACATGAAGACTACACCGTCAATGCTCCAACATTCCTCCCATGAAGAGGGGGGAGAGGTCTAGGGAAGCTCTGTGCAAGGGGTGGATAACCGCCGCATAAGGCAGCGGTGGAGTATTTGAAGAAGAGGCGGTGGCGGAAGTTATGACCCAGGCGGTGGTTTCAATCACTGCCCAATACCACAGAGGTTAGGATTAGGTTTAGATGATAGGTCAGTGTGGAAGTTGGTTGTGTAGCGAAGGGGTTGGAGGTTATAGTTGATCGGAAGGCAACAAGAGGTGGTTGGGATAAATCGAAGAAGAGAGGTGGTTGGAGGCGATTCACGGAGAGGAGAGGCAACTAGCGAGAGGTTGAAGGCGATATCCATACCATTGGATTGAGATCCAAAGATCACGATTTGGGCACAAGTAGATGGACTAGATTACATTTGATGGATCCGGTCGACTGGTATAGAATAAGGCACATAAGAGCGGTCAGGATTAAAGGACTAATCAGATCTAACGGTCGGGAGATGAAGTGGATGGCACAAGGAGAATGGTCCATGTGGACACCTATAGTGGCGCCACACGACCCTATCAGCATAGAGATAAATAAATAAATACCACAAAAAAAGAATTCCTTAGAAGACTGAATTAGAAAAGATGATAAACACGAAAGTTGTAGATCTCGTTGGATCTACAACTTTCGTGTAGACATCAAAGAGATATGAGGTCATTTGTACATAGATAAAAAAGATAAACAAGTAGTTGAAACAGTAAAATAAATTTTCTTTTATTTCCTTTTTTCTCATTTTTTGTATTTTTGAATTATATTAAGTTTTATTAATTATGTATAATTTTATTCTAAATTTTAGTTGATTTCTGATAAGAAATAAATATATGAAATAATAGCATAATAATATAATAATAATATATATTAATTAGGGTCAATTTTTTACAACACTCCGATTATTAAGTAGTGTTAATAGTCAATGAATCTTGGTGAATAACTTAAGTTAGAGAGATAATATTATAAAATAATGTAGATAAATATGGGATTTATCAACAGTCAAATGTAGACATCGAACAGTTGAAAGAACAGTCACCAACTGTCATTTTTGAAGTCACCAGTGAAGGAGCTCCCACTCCGTCCAAGATGAAACCATTGCCCCCCAACATGAAGTACGCCTTCCTTGCGAGTGAGCCAAATATGTACCCGATCATTATCAATGCACACCTGACTACAGACCAAGAATCTCGTATGATGCAGGTTCTTGAATGTAACCACAAGGCGATAGGTTGGAAAATCTCAGATCTCCATGGGATAAATCCTTCACTTTGCTCACATCACCTTTTCCTTGAATAAGACAGCAAACCCTCCCTCAGATTTCAAAGAAGACTGAATCTGAACCTTCGGGAGGTTGTCATGAAAGAGATTCAGAAATGGTGTGATGCAGGATTCATCTATCCGATCTCCGATTCTAAACGGGTGAGTCCCTCGCACGTCGTGCCCAAGAAATCACATATCACTATTGTGAAGAATGACAAAGAAGAGGAGATCCCAACCAGAGTACCCACTTCTTGCCGAGTGTTTATTGACTACAAAAGATTGAACCTCGTTACCAAGAAAGAACACTTCTCGTTGCCCTTCACTGACCAGATTCGTGAGAGATTGGTCGCAAAGGAATATTTCTGCTTCTTAGACAGATACTCCGGATACAATCAAGTTGCTATAGCTCTTGAAGACCAAGAGAAGACCACATTCACTTGTCTATTTGGGATGCACACCTTCAGACGGATGTCGTTCAGGCTACTAATATACAATGCCCCAAACACATTTCATAGGTGTATGCCTTCAGAGTTCACTAACATGGTGGGAAGTTTTATGGAGGATTTCATGGATGATTTTTCGATCTACGAGGATTGACTTGATCAATCCCTTGTGTAGTGGCAGTCCACTTCAATATGATTCGTTCTCTCATGAAATGCATGATTGTTTGCAATGAAAATGGATGCTTGGTTATCACATTGTAGCTACATAGGAATAGCTGCAGAACAAAATATTTTTGAATAATCTTTCTTTTTCTTCTTTTCTTCTTTTCATTTTTATCTTTCTTTTTCTTATTAAAAGGTATCATCCCTTTTATTCTTGTTATACCTAGGGCGTACATTGTTCTTAGCATGGGGGGTGGGGGGGGGGCACCAGATCCCTCACCTGTCCCCTCAACTCTTGACACTCCGTCCATACTTAGGGATATTTTATCTTAAGTATGGGGGGTGAGCAGGTCGAGCCGATGATTTCGTACATTCCCATCCTTGATCCTCCCTACCTTGTTTACAGTATGTTATACTTAGGATTATTTCATACAAAGTATGGGGGGATGGTTAACTTCTCATTAATTCATTCTTCAGTTGTTATAGTATAGGCTTTTCTATACTCAGTATGAGTTATGTCTTCTGATTTTCTCTCTAATCTATGAGGACATAGCTCAAGCTAAGTATAGGGGGGTTGTATATACCATGTATATACTTTAGCCATAACTCGTACTTTCAAAATTTTAAATAAATATGGCAAAAGTACAATTGATTAAATACTTGTAAAAAATTCTTTAAAATTCTTTGTATATACCGATTAATAAATCGAGTAGAAATATTTAAAAAAAAGTTTGAAAAATGGTTTAAAAATCTTTTTGAAAAATCTTTTGAAAATTTTTGGAAAATATTTTGTAACATGTTTCAATCTTTGTAAAATTATTTTGTTTGAAAAAATTATTTTCTTTATGCGAAATAAAATGTTTTGAAAATCTATTTTCAAATGATTTGGAAAATGATTGCAAATATATTTTTTGAAAAATCTATGTATATTGTTTGAAAAATCTTTGCAAAATGATTTTCAAATTTTATAAATGTTTGTAAAAACTAATTGTCAAACTAATTTTCAAAATGATTAAAAAATCTTTTCAAATTATTTTGAGAACTATATACACAACTCAAGCAAATAAAAACTCTTTACAAAACCTTGTATGTATAGACCCATAAATTCCTAGAACTCAACACTTGTAAATAACAAGAAACACTCTCATGTAAATATTTGTACCTACTTCTTTTCAAAAAAATCTTTTGTTTTGAAAAATTCCTAAAAAATGCAAAATTGAAAATTCTAATATTTGTACCTACTTCTTTTCAAAAAAAACTTTTGTTTTGAAAAATTCCTAAAAAATGCAAAATCGAAAATTCCAAAAATATTTGCAAAATTTTTTCAAAAATTGCATAAAAATTTGCAAACCTTATCCAAAAATCCATAAAAAGTTCAAAAATCAGAAAATTACATCATAAAAACATTTTCCTTGTATTGTGCATAGCATTCACATTTTTCGAAATAACCTAGACAATTGAGCAAGTCTAAATCAAGTTCGAAGATTGAAGCTTGGAATAGACCTTAATATACTTAATTTCGAAGGAATCCATTGATGAATCTCAGATTCAACATGCTAACATTGGTCAATTAAGATATGTTCTCCAAAATCCATATGCAATTAAAATTAATATATCATCATTAGTATTCATACATGTGTAAATTATATTCGCATTTCATCATGCATAATTGCATAAAATAAGGAACCAAAATCCTAGTGTAGATTAACCTAAAAAGCAGCAAAATTCTCTAATTTTTAATTAATTCATCCTAACTCTGATTAACTTGAAATCACCTCTATTATGTAGATATTTCTAATAAGAATAAAGAAAAAAAATAAAAAAATGCAAACTCAAATAGGTGACAAATAAACCCAAATCCTAATTTCATATCAGACGGACTAGAACACACATATCTTCCTCATTTAGTATTCAGTTTTGGTCTATTCACTTTTAAAGTACTCCATTTTCAAATATCTTCAAAACAAGACCAATTTCATAAAATTCAGAGCTTATATGTAAAAGTTGGGTTTTGGGCTTCTTTTGCGCATTTTATCTTTTTACGGGTTTTAACTTGAGTTTTTATGCATGCAATTATCCCATTTAATTTTATTTCCATTTCATTCATGTTCTTTGATGAAAGTTTTATCAAGTGGTACAAAAATCCAAATCCAATTTAAGACTGAATTCAAAGAAACTGACTGTGTCCGAGTAACCTTTGTGAGTCTGTACAAAATTCGCTTATTTAATACTTCTATTTTTATTTCCCTATTTTCTTACTTACTAAAAATAAAAAAATTAGATTAATGTGTAATTTAGTATCTTTTATTTTATCATATATTTCTATATTTTTATCCCGCTCCAAAGTCATGTAAAAATTATAAAATCCCAAAAGCTGATTTTCTATACACATGGAGAAACACCAAAAATACCACTTTGTACAGATGACCTCTTTTTGCTCGGGTCCTTCATGAGATTGTAGATCTCATCCAGAGGAACAATTTCGTGAAGAACTTTTTTAATATGAGGTCTCCTTCTATTTCTTTTCTAATTTTCTCTCCCTTTAATTTTTTGAATTTTTTTGGGGTGACACGCGACAGCCCTTGGGCATGCCACGTGGCGCCTCCAGTTTCTCACTCTAGCATGGTCATGTGCGCGACACGTGACCTTTCCTCCTCCCAGGTCACGTGCGTGTACGTGACCCTACCCCCTCTCCTTCCTCTCTGCAGTCGTTCCCCTGCTTCCTCCGACGTCGCCCACGTCTCCGACTGTTGCCCCACCCTGCGTAACTCCAGCCACCCTCACCGCATGTAACACCCCTGTCACCTCCAGCCATTACCCATCTCGCCCCCTCATATAAAGCTCCCCCTCACCGGCGATCTTCCCCATCCACCATTTTGCAGAAGCCTTCACCCAGCAGTTCCATTTTCCTCACCGGTGATAGAGGCGAGGAGATCTCCGTCGAGCGAGGACAAGGGTTGAAGCATGGTGAGATCCGTAGAGTTTCCTTAACCGTGCAGTGGCTCTTCAAGCTATAGAGCTCAGGCCTCCTGATTCACCGAGGCCTTAGAGCAAAGACCATAAGGAGGTCCGTCCACCTCATTTAGGTGATCATCCATCGCACCTTTTTCGCCAGCAGAAAACTACACCTCCAGGTATACTCAACGCTTCTTCTTCTCCATTCCATCTCCTTTTTTGTTTAAATCTGAAACCACTCCCTCCGCTCCAACAACCACCTTCCTCTCTCTCTCTCTCCTCGCTACTCTCTATCTCCCTAGACCTTCTCCACCTCTGGCTGATCACGCGGCTGGAGATTAAGCTCCCGATCCTCCACACGCATGAAGCCCTCGTCCCTCTTTCTTTCTTCAATACTTTTTGGCTAACCCCTGCAGGTCTAGACTCCGCTGTCAACATCTCTGACAACCATGCTCCGCCTCCTCCTGCAGCCTGCACCTCCACCTTGTTGACGGCCGATGTCCCCCGCCATCGCCCTCCGAACCTCATCCTCGACCTCGAGCTCCTGTTGGATCAGGGGTCGGCCCTTGATCCGACGGTCGTCTATGCACCATGTGCCATCCCCGATCCTCAGCCCCATCCTTGAAGCCTGGGTCGACCAAACCTCACTTGAGCGCCACCTAGGTTCAAAAAACTGAGCCTCTGCCTCGGGCGGTCGAACCAATCACCGTCCGCCACGTAGCCCCGAGCCTGCCTCCGCACCCGACCCACTATGCACGCGTAACACACGTGCGGCAATGGTAAAATTGCATAAGGGACCTTGCCTTTCCAGAAAACTACAAGGAAACCACACCTCCTGATTCACGTGAAAGGCACGTGTCCAAGGGGAAAATTGCACTGGAGCCCCCCACTTTCCTACAAATTGCAAAATAAGCCCCGCACATAGGTCATGTACATTGCACGTGGCACCCTGGGTGAATTGTAGAAGAACCCCTACAGATTTTGTGAATTACAGATAAGTCCTCTAGGGACCAAACTAAAAGGAAAATATTTACTTGCATTTAAGTCCCTGGGATTTCAATTTAGCATATCTTTTGCATTCGAACTCCGATTTTAGCATATAATATGTCGTCTTGAAGCTTATTCTGTGCTCTTTAATATTATATATCTTGTGAACAGATCATAGAATATTTATTTACGATGAATATTTAAGGAGCTTTTTGATTTATGGAGCCAAAAAATGATATATTTGTGTTGTATTAAATAGAGGAAATTGATGATATTTGAGTAGGGACTCAATTGAGAATATTTTGCTAAATGCATTCCCTTGCATTATTTGATAATTATTTATTGAGAAAGTAAACTGTGCAAGTCCTCGTCTAAGGAAAAAGAGTTATTGATCATATTTTTTAGGATTAAACTTACATGGAATCTCGAGATCAATTATCCTTCGATAAAATCATTGTTGATCTATTTCAAAAGAGTATGAATTGATATTTTGACCTTCTTGCCTGCAGCTTGGGATTACTTTGAATACATTTCTTGAAAATATTCATTTGATCTGTGATTTCACTTTGAGGATATTGATTAACATTATTTGGATTAAAAGTCATAATTCACATATCTGGTGCTTTATTTTCTCTGTTTCTTCGCACTACATCTTTAACCATTGCACTGCATTTCATTTTCTGTCTATTTGCTCGACACATAAATTAACTTAGCAATTAATTAATTAATTAAATTAATTTGAGACCAAGAAGCTAGAAATCACCGTTCTCTGTGTTCGACCTTGGTATACTTGCTAAGTTAAAATATTCCATAATATTCAAAGATTGTAGTTTTTGACGAATCCTTTTTCGCCTCCTATACTACAATTCCTTATTATTAAAGAGGAGATTTTTGAGTCCACCGCCCATTGAGGACTGGAAGTGGAGATATTTCAGGTCACCTTGACTTAATTATTTAGATTCCATAAGACTGTGTTCATGGGTCATTTCAATGTGCATAAATAGAACTCTTTATATTATCCGTAAGACTCTTGAGACAATTACTTGACTGGAAACCTCTTACTTAGCACTAATATCAACTAAGATGGAGTGTTGAAAAATCTTGGAGTTTAAGTCGGGACGATGCAAGGTCGCTTCATCAAGGGTGGCTTAGAAACCATTCGTGGGGATTTCCGAAACGGGTACTCTAACCCACTTCTTTTGGTAACAATGATATCTAAAGTCTGGAGATGGATTGAGATAATGCTTCGGATGAGTAATGGTCTACCGATGTAACTTTTTCCAGGATCCCAAAAAATGGGCGAAACAAAAGATGATATATCCACCGAGGCACAAGCAAGAATGCACAATTGTAAAAAGTTGAAGAAAATACCCAAAGAAGATGATAACCAAAAATTACACAAAAATTGAGCTTCAGAAAAAGCCTGCTTCTTGGTGAAGAATCGGTTACACTGACCGACTTCAAAAATGAATAAAGACTACACTGGTCCATTCCCACTTCTTTTCCCCTTCTTTTAAACTTCTTCCCCATTCGATTGTAAAGATCGAGAGTACCTGACCTAAGAAGGGAATATCTGTCTCCACGAGGACGAGTTGCCAAAAGGGAAGACATCTCGATAGCTCATCGGTTTTGTCTAGGGAGAGCTGAACAATTTCACACACATGGTTCTATCACTTCAAGGTAGCAAGAGTATGCGATTGGGAGGATGGTTCTGACCTGGTCGTGAATTAGACTGGATGATAGGAGTATGTAACTGATAAACATGAAATTCGAGGGTTGTACGGTTTCACAAGGTGAAACCGCAGTCGAAGTCTTGACCACTAGAGAATCCCGTATTTAATCAACAATTAACCCACACTCAATCAATCAAGCAATGACAAGCAGATGTGAAGTTAAAATTTATTTTTAACTCTACATAAATGATGTATAGAAGCAAGTACGTAGAGAGTTCGAACACAGGGAGCAAGGTATGGTAGATCTACAAGTGTGTGCGTGTGAAAGTGATTGTATATGTCTACACTATGCAAATATTTTTGTGGGTTTTTAATTTTTAAATATATTTTTTTAATTTTTATTTTTAATTTTATATTTTGATTTTTTAATTTACTGATTTTTTTAATTTTATATTTTATATATTTTTTCTTTTTTTTTAAAATTTTCTTTTTTCAAAATTAGAATATATATGCAATATAAGAAAAGGGGTGATACAATATTTATAAAAATATGCAAAAATGCTCAAAAATTCAGAGATAAAACATTTTTGGTCTTTTTATGATTTTTACTATTTTTGTGATGTTTGGGTATTTTTCAGAATCTTTTTGGTATTTTTAAATGGCAAAATAAAGGAAAACAAGGAATAAATCACTAGCCGAACTTAAAATGGAAAGGATCAACCAGCCACAAAATTTTCCCAAACTGATTTTAAAATAAAGAGAATAAAATGGGGAACCTACAGAACTTGAATTTGTATTTTTCTGATTTTTCCACGATTTTATAATTTTTTTTGAAGTTTTAAGAGGTTTTCTAATTTTTAAGGTTTTTCTTTTGAATTTTTTGTGATTTTTGGACTGAAACTGAAATAGGATAAAATAGACAGTATGTAGTTTTTTGGAATTTTTCTCGATGTTTTAATATTTTTTGGTATTTTCTAATGCAAACAGTAGCTAAAATGCATATTTTTTTTAATAAATGCTAAAATGCAACAAAAATGAAAAATGAAAATATGACGTGCAAGTGCAAGTTAACAGGAGCCTATGTTAAACTTTTGGGAATTTTTCAAATTAAAATGATGCCTTAAATAAATGGGTCAAGCAAGCAAAAATATGTAGCCTAACAGGGTTTAGCTGCAAATATCAAAACATCCAGGGGCATATATGCAATTTTCCAACAAAATATATAACTAATTATTTAATTTAAAGGATCAATCACAAATATTCCAACCCGGGAGGGTACAGGTGCAAAATGTCCACCAGGGCGCGTGACTTGCACGCGCCTGAGAAGGACCTGACTGCAATTTTCAAAATCCCCGAGGGGCTCACATGCAATTCAACCAAAACTATTACACTATTCTTGAAAGTTCTTGGGCTAAAACAAAATACTTAAACCTCCAGGGGTTGCCCTGCAAAATGCCCGCACCTCACGTGTACAGGTCACGTGATGTGACGTGGCGAGGGACCAAATAGCAATTAAGCTAAGTCTAGGGGCCTAACTGTAAATTATACAAAAGTTTTTAAATATCAGATGAAAGTTTTAATACTAATAGTTAAATACAAAAAGTCGTGAGGGTTTGAACGCAAAATACCCTCGCGAGGCAGATCCAACGACGGATGGATGCTGATGACGCGTGGCGCCAATCCAACGATCGGTGGCTGGGCTCGATCCAACAGTGTGTCCCGAGCCACTTATCCACGTGGCAGCTTCTCCTTGCGCGATGACGATTTGCTCGTGGACGACCTGGATTAGATGGACCTGGACAAATCTGATGGTGGAGGCTCTCGAAGATCAACGGCTGCTGTGCGAACTGGGGCTCCTCCTCGATCCGACGGCTGCGAAGGCCGGAGCAAGAACCGCGAAGGAACTCCGGCGAGCCGACGTTCTCCGAGGTGCTGCTCCTCCTCCGGTGGACTTCTTGGCTTCAAAATGAGGTTGGAGGCTCCCTGAGGTCCGGGCTATCTCCTGAGGGCTTCAAAATTCCTCGGCGGCGGCCGAGGCTCGTGGAGGAGGGCGACGGAGCTATGGAGCTCGGCTGAACTCCGGTGAGTCACAAAATCACTCCCAGGCGCGAGTCAAAGGAGGTTGACCTGCAAAACAGAGTGAGAAGGTCCAGGGCAAGTTGCCTGGTCCCCGCAGTGGCGACAAGGTGGCGTGACGCGGTGGTTGGGAGGACGGCCGGAGGTGCGCTCCGGCGAGGGGATCTGATGGGATGATTTGATCGATGGGAGCGAAAATTTCTTGAGGCGAAATGATCCTAGAACTAAGGCGAAACTAATGCAAGGAAAATAAAGGAGTTAGGGCAGCCTCAATGGCCGGAGCCAGAGGGAAGGGGGTACCTCGACCGCCGGAGTTGGGGGAGGTTGCGGAAGCACCTCAGTGCGTGCTCGACCTGCTTGAAGGTCGCCGGAGGAAGCTGTCACCTTCCTGGGGCCTTTGGGTACGATTAGGGGAGCTACACTTGTGGGAGAGGCGTTCGAAATTCAAATTGAAGTTGGGTGTTCATTATAAGTGGTTTGACCCAGTGACCGGGATGCTCCAAAGACCAAGGTGGATCGATGAAATCGCTGGTCCTCGGCCCAATGTAATCATAGGGCGAGCAAGATGGAAAGTCGAGGCAAAAGTTTGCAGAAGGAATCGGGACGAAAGGGTGAAAGGCTTGACCTCGAAAAATCCGCAAATGCGGGTAAAAAACTAGGCCTGACACGGGCTACAGGGGGAAGGACGACCAGTTGACCGGGGTCAACTGGGGCCGTCTCCTTATTGGTCCACGTGGACCAATCAGGAAAAATCCCTGAAAAAGATTTTATAAATTCAAATTAAAATAGAAAAAGAACAAATTAAATTTTAGTTATAAAATAAAAAATATTTATTATTTTATGTAGTATTTTTTTCTGATTTTTAATTATTTTTATGAGATATATTTTTACAAGTTACCTATTATAGCCTATATAGGTATAATATCTATATATTTTATTCTTTTATGTTTATTTTGTGAATTTAATTTTATTATTTTTATTTAGTATTTTATAAAATCATGAAATACTTTTATACATATAAATATATTTTTGTTTTATTTTTCTGAGATGTTTTGTATATTAAATAAAATATAAGTACAATTTGTACATGTGTAAGTATAGGTAGCATACCTATGTATCAAGAATACATGTATTTTATTTTGTATTTCTTTTGGGGTTTTCTTTTGATTTTAATGTATATATATATATTATAAGTAATATTTACAAAATTGTAAAAATATAAAAATACAAAAATAATGAATAAATAATAAATTGAATATTTTAATCTGTACAAGTATACAATGTGGGTCCAAAACTCAACTTTCAAACCGTAGCTCCGCCAAATGCGAAACCACTGCCATCAAATAGATTATTTTTAACTATATACAATTAAAGGTGAGTTTGATGCATTTGGAGTTTTTATTTGTGAGATACAGGTCTGGGAAGTTGAGATTCTGGATTTTTATTCAGACCATAACTTTTTATCTGTACATTATTTTTGAATGAAATCATTTTTGTATTTTTCTTTATTAAATTATCTACAACTTTCATGTACAAAGTTTCTTTATTTGATGTATAAAAAGTGGAACCAAAAATAGGTCCCAAACTGAATAAAGAATGAATTAAAAAATATAGGCATTTGACCCTTATCTCCCCCTACTTTATTCCTTGTCGACCTATTCATCAAGATGCCTAGGTCTCGGGGTTTTGGGTCATAAAATATTTACAATATTTTATTCTTTTTCTTTTCTTTTATTTATTCTATAATTTTGGCTTTAATTACAGTATTTTATACACTATTTAGATGCACATGCATGAATGCTAAGATGATGGTTTTAATGCTATTTACACGCATTTGCTAGGGTTTTTGATGCCAAAATGATAGAATAATGATGATGAAATGTGGATTCATCAGTAACCTAACGACTGTTGTGTCACACTTCCTGACCTTCATGTGGTTCTGAACACATCATTAATACAAAGGCCTTCTTTGACCTCCAAACTTTGATTTTGTTAAGACAAATTTAAAAGTCGATAATTATTCCAAATACTTTATTTTTCTTTTCTTTATTTTCTCTTTGCACTTATATGCATAAATGTTTGCTAGGGATTAGCAAAGGCAAGTATGGGGGTAATGAATCCCCATTTCATCACCTTTATTCTTTCATTTTGGCCTCTAAACCCAAGCTAAATGCATGTAAACAATATTTTTTTGCACAAATAAATATTCAATCATAATTAAATAAATATTGTATAAAATACTTGTTTAAATCTAAAATAAAAGAATAAAGAAAATAAAAGAAAAAGAATAGAATGTCAAAGGAATTTTATGACCCTAAACCCTGAGAACCAATCATCTTGATGAGTGGGCCGACAAGGAATATCGTAGGGGGAGATAAGGGATGATAAATCAATAAATATCCCATTCTTTTATCAAATAGACATTTTGAGATCTATTTTATCTCCTATTATTTATACCTCAAATAAAGAAGCCTTGTACATGAAAGTTGTAGATAAAATCGAGTTTACACAAAAATAATATATAATGCACTTTTTATACCATGAATAAAGGTTAAAATCCGAACTTGCCAGACCCATATCTTCTTTATATGAACTTAAAATGTATAAAAATCATCATTAATTGTGTATAACTTTTAATAATCTACTTAATAAAGGTGAATTCATTCAATTTGGAGTTAAGATGTAAAAGTTAGGTTTTGGACCCTTATTGTATTTACATGAATAAAATATTCATTTCATTTTACTTTATTATTTTTTATAATTTTATATATTTATAATTTTGTAGATATTATTTGTAGTATATATACATATTTAAAATGGAAATACAACCATAAAGAAATTACAAAAATAAAATTGTATACATGCATACATAAATGAAATACCTTACTTATACCTATATATTATATACTCCTATTTATTTAAGTGTAAAAAATACATCAAAAAAATATAACACAAATCTATTTATGTAGTTAAAAATAAGTTATAAATATATAAAATACGAAATAAATCAATAAAATACAAAAATACAAAATAAAATGTACAAAACACGGGTATATATACCTATAAATAAACCCTAAAAAATCACTTGAAATAAATAAGACCGTGAAAATAAATTAAAAACATATTAAAATACTACATAAAATAATAAATATTTTTTTATGTTTTAACCAAAAAATAATGAAATCATTTAATATTTTATTTTTAATTATTTGTATTTTTAGCCTATTTTTTCTCTAGTGCACCCACGTGGACCATTGGGGTACGAGTCAGAGCCGACCGTAGTCAACTCCTCGCCCCCAAAGTCCTCTGCCTCGGGTCTCTGACCTCCTCGATTTTGTGCCTCGATTCTAACATGATCTTGCATTTTTTTAGCTCAACATTTTCTAGATTTTTGATCCTCGTTCCTTGAACTTACATAAACACACTTGATTCCTTGTGCTTTGGTCCAAGGATTTGAGAGATCTTCTTGGTCAAAGGTCGCCTTCTATATAGTATCACCTCGAGCTTCCATTTGGATTTGATCCTTCTTCCACCACTTTCAGCCAGAACCCTATCCCTAGATCGAACCTCGGTGACATCGACGTTCTCTAGGGTGACTTCACGGCTCGATTTGGTGCCGAATCGAGGTGATCCGGAGTTCGTCGTCTCTTTTACCGGAAGCTTTGCTCCAAGCGTTTCAGTCTAGTATGCTCCTTCTTTTCATGATATTTCAATTCCTTATTGTAATAATAGCTTTGTTTGCCTTTAATTTCATTTGATTTCATTTCATTTATCATAAAATGCAAAATCTTTGGATGACAAAGCTCTAGCTTCACTGCCCTATTCCTACCAAACCTGACTCCTTCTGCCTCGCTTTTCACCTCCACCTTCTCCCTTATCGCCTGTTGATCGCCCTAAGTACCTTCGTTCAACTAGGTCTTGCACAGACCCAGAGATTCGTTCCTCCTCTTCTGCCATTCGCTGGAGGAATTCCACCCACGCCCTTTCCATTCATCTCACCCATATAAAGCCTCCCAGAGCTTTGCCTTTTTGCTCTTAACTATTTCCCGCTGGAAATGAAGCAAAAGTATCCCTTTGCAGGAGTCATCGAGCCAGGAAAAGGAGCTCCAGGTCCTCCCCCTTGCTGGACCTCCCTGATGGATATGGAATAATTTTGATCGAGCTTGGAGGTGCGGATCCACTCCATGATCATTTTGGGCCATTTCGGAGCTTCTGAGAATAGAGGATGATGAAGAATGGCCATATCGAAACTCGCCATAGTAGAGTTCTTACGTTGTTCCTCCAACCTGCTCTGCAGCCGTCCGATCAAATAAGCTCCCTAGATTTAATAGCTAACGTTGGATCTTTGGCACCCGTTAATGTCAGATATGCGCAGAGATCTAGTCCCAGCGCTACATCGTCAAAGGGGTATGCATCGTCGGATTCACGCCACGTGGATAGGTCGGACGTTGTGAGCCGTCCACCCATACACCATTAGAGGGGTAATTTGCATCCTATACCCCCATTTTTGTCGTGTTTAAATTTGATCATGTAATTATTTTTATTAGTTTATTTCTTAAATTTTGGATTGGAACCCCTAAGCTTTTATCTATTTACGTACCGGTCCATGCCATGTCACCTCACTTGTCGTCCCACGTGAGCCGGTCATTTTCTAGAAATACCCTTGCGAGTTTTTGTATTTTGCTTTAGTCCAGCAACATTAAATATTAATTATATAATCTTGGGTAAATTGTATTTTATTCCCTGTCTTTATTTTTAATTATAATTATGCCCCTACTAGCTCATTGATTTTTGTGCATGTTTTCTATTTATCAAAAATATCATCCATGCTCCAAAAATCATCAAAAAACAAGTTTAAGTGCCTGCTTGCTTGTAGATTCACGTTATATTTTTGCATTTTGATTTTAAGCACTTCTAATATTTATTAAAAACAAAATACCTTATGTTAGTCCCCGTTTGACTTATAAAATACCAAAAAATATAAAAACATTTTAAAAATTCTCAAAAATATATTTTATGTATTTTAATAAATCCCTAAAAATAGAAAAAGACAACTCATAAAAATTAAAAAGCTCCAAAATTATTAAAAATAATTAAAAAATCTGAAATATTTATTTTTATCTCTGAATTTTATTTTTATTATGTATTATTACATAAAAATAGTTTTGAAAAATTTTGTCTTTATTTTCTATTTTTAAATTCCAAAACAATTTGGCTTATTTATTTAATCTTTATTTCATGATATTTTTTACTTTAAAATATAAAAAATTAGAAAAAAATCCCTAAAATCACAAGAATAGTAAAAAATTATTTAAAATCCAAAAATATTTTATTCATATGTTTTGATTATTTTTAAGTATATTTATAATTGTATTTCCTTATATTATATATACAGCCTTATATATTCTTATATTATATAATTAAAAAACAAATAAATAACCAGAAAATATAGGAAAAAATATAAAAATAAATTTAAAAATAATAAAAAAAGATAAAAGTAGAAACTAAAATAATAAAAAAATACAAAATTAAAAACCCATGAAAATCATAACTTGGTTCAGTATTTGAAAGAGCAATTCGTATGTTGATTTCCTATCTCATTTGCTCTGCACCTTTGTTTCCTTTGTTCGATCTCTATATATTTGTCACTATACATATTTAGTAGGGTATAACAAAATTTATCCCAATCTATTTAATTGCTTAATTATTGTGTGGGTTAATTGTTGTTTGATCACGAGTATTGAGCAGTCGCCTCAACGACAATGAATCTTATTTTGCCAGACCATTATTAGAGGCTCAATACATGCGTTCAAGAATAGTTTATATGAGAGATCAATGGGTTGATAAAATAACAAATCTTCTTTAATTGACATCCAAAAATTCAAATATTAGTGATGATAGTGGTCCCAATGAATCGGAAAGTTATTCGCGCTGATCGGAGTGGTCTGTTGGAATCCGAAAGTTTGCATTTGCCATACACTAAGGTTTAAGTAGCAAGAATATCGATTTATATTCATACTATGAAGTATTGATTTCCCTATATATATAGGAGATTTCCAGAATGTCTGGAGGGCCGCACCTCCTCCCGCCCCCACTCTCTTCGTCTCTAAATACATAATGATATTATAAGCTAGATACCAAACTTGAACGCTTTCTTCCTTGAAGATGTACATACAAATGCTGCGTATTAGGTGATCGAGGGCTGCATACTATCGTCGAGGTCTGATACAGACGTGGTTGACAAAACCGATTTAGAAGAAACAATATACAAGAGGTCACAAAATTTGCATGCATTTGATGTCATAAGATCAAATGTTTTAAAGTAAATTACATTTACCATGCAATAATCATACCTCATTCAATAATAACTAAATTAAGTAATAAAACGATAAATAATGCTATGTGCAAAAAAGGTGCAACATTTTGATTGGATGCTGGTCACATTCCATCCAATCAAACATTCTCGCTGGGCAATAGTAACCCTCTCACCGCGGCGCACCACACCGCCTTCCCTCTCCCTCACTTTTTCTCTGTTTCCCGTGCTGCAGCTCCTCATTTTCCCCATTCCTACCACACCTATATAAGGACCCTACCATCTTCCAGCTGCTTCTCTTTGTCCGCACCGATCATTCGCCCCCTCCCCACTTTTCTAGGGTTCGATCCCCACCGCCACACTCGTCGCATCTCAATCGCTCGATCCCCACTGAGCTGGGCTCCCGCCCATCCGCGATCAACCCGCGATCTCGTCGGATCTGGTCTCGATCTCGCGCTTGTCGGGAGTGGTTGCAATCCGAGATCAGGAGTGTATCTGTCGTCGCTGCAGTCGAACAGGTTTGTTCGATCATTTGGTCGCATTTTCAAGCTTGATCGGTTGTTCTGTTGTGTGTTCTGGGTGATTGTGGCGGCATTAGGGATTTAGGTGGAACAAATGAGTGTGAGGTGGGATTGGTAGGAATCGAGCTGACGTTGGTTTGTGGATTATTCGCTTGAATTTGTGAATTCCGCTAGGATTATCTATCTGGGGCGTGTCTGTATAATGATATTATGTTCTGTCTATGGGGGACAGAGATCGGAACACAACGGCAACGGCTTGATTTTCTTGGTGTTTTTTTGATGGGTTGATTTTCTTGGTGTTTTTTGATAGCTCAAGCTATCATCGGGATGTATCACGCCGATGTATCATGCCCTATTATTATTTATAATAATATTGAATATTCATTCGTTGTTTCTACTTTCAATCGATTTGCTGTTCTATATATTTGGGGTTTTTCTATAATGCTGTTTCATATAGTATTCAATTTGGTAATTTTGCACGTTAGAATGGGACTGACACCTAGGAGACATTGGCTGTCATAGAAAGGACAGTAGTTGATTAGATAGTTTTTTTTGATCTCACTAACTCAAACGCTTCTCGCCCTGATAGAAACAACCTTTTCGGTACCCTTGGGTGCTCAAATTTATCTGACTGTACACCTGATGACGTTACATACTTAGTATGTTGACGGTGATTGCTATTATACATAGTTGATTATATTATTCCATCCTGGTATGGCCGTTGCACATTCTCCAGTTAGGAAGAGTAGAGACGAAGCATGGACTCAATTTCACTCAATACTCGATTACTGTTTAAGAGGATCTTTGATGCAAATGGACGAACATCACTTGATGCTCCTGAATAAGAGGGTGAGAAAATAAATGAAGGAAGATGATATCAATGAGTGGAGTAGTCATTAGCCACGCAAGCTTAAAAATGAACACGGTTGAGATGATGGATGGGTTTTGGGTTAGATCTCAACAGGATAAAAGAAGAGAGATGATTTTTTGTAAGAAAAAAGGGCCTTCACCGTATAGGCATGTGCCCTAGAGAGATTGATGAAGCATCTCAAATTCTATTTGTCTTCATGAAGAAGAGGGGTACAATCTACACCACAACATCAAGAACAACAACAACAAAACCTTTTTCCACATTAAGTAGGGTCGGCTACATAGATCCTTTGTCTCCATTCAGATCTATCTTGGGTTATTCTCGGGCTTAGATCCCAAAAAACTAAGATCCCTTCTTATAGTTTCATTCCAACACTTCTTGGGCCTTCTTTACCCTCTCTTAGCCGTTTCAACATCACAAAGCTTGCATCTCCTCACACGTGCATCAACTGACCTTTTCAAATGGCCAAACCACCTTTATCAATTTTCTCGCATTTTATCCTCGATCGGAGTTACACCAACTTTCCTTATGATGACATCGTTCCAAATTCGATCTTTGCGCTTGTGTCCACACATCCACCATAGCATTTTCATTTCTGCTACTGCCATTCTCTGCATATGTCTATGGTTCATAGGCCAACATTCAGATCCACAACGCATAGCAGGTCTCACAACTGCTTTGTAAAACTTTCTTTTGATTTTCAAAGGAATTTTCTTATCACAGAGAACAGTAGATTCTAGTCTCCACTTTGGCGAACCTGCATTTATTCTATTTGTAACATCCTCATCAATTTCCCCATCATGTTGCAGAATAGATACCAAGTATCTAAAACCGTCTGCATGTTATCATCATCAATTTTCACCTCGATTCCTTAACCATTGCTTCTATCAAAAGTGCGCTCCATATTTTCATTCTTAGCCCTACTTACACGAAATCCTTTAGTCTCCAATGCATGTCTCCAGATCTCAATCTTCTAAATTATTCCATCTCTACTCTCATCAGTCAACACAATATCATTAACGAATAACATACACCAAGGTATCTCATCATGAATGTGAGTTGTCAACTTGTCCATAATCAATGTAAAAAGGAATGAACTCAAAGTTGAACCTTGATGCAGACCAATGTTGATGTCAAAATAGTCAGTCTTCTAAGACTGTATCCTTACACAAGAGGAGACCCTATCATACATATTTTTTTATAAGGTTAATGTATAGGACATGTACTTATACGTTCTCCAAAACTCTCCACAGAGTCTACAATTCTAGAAATTTTGCCTGAAGGGTTTACTGTTGAAATGCAGTGAATACTTTCCCTCCTTTTAGATTTAGTTTTTTAAATTTTTCCGTGTTAGGTTGTTAGATTTAGATGATTATTAATTTCAGTTTTTAGCTGTAATTTTTATCCTTAAGTTAGGGAAATCAGTCAAGAGTTTATTTTATATTAAAAAAATTAAGATAATAGGTAGCATTCCTTTAAAAAGCCTCCTTGGTTAATGTGAGCGATGATGACCAAGGGTACTTTGAATCTATTAGGAACCTGGCCTATGTGGATGGGTCTATATGCCTGCAATGGCAGGTGCCTTCAATTTTAGGATAGTACCGTTCCTTGAGGAGATCATTTGTGTTATGGAGGGAGTGCACCTCTTACTTTCTATGCGACAGTTCCTGGAGAGATGTCAGGAAATGTTAATGCCTTCAGGTTATCATTGGACAACTGATCTAGAAAAGGGTGTTGACTGACATCTTTCCAAGTGTTTCATAGGTTTCCAAGTGTGAATCTCATGTACAAGTGGATTCAAGTGTTGGGATGGGGTTTGGTTGCCCAGGTTTGTCGTACCGCTGTTGAATGAGAGGCACTGACTTGATGACCCTCTTATCGGAAGTAATGGCTCCGCAGTGTCTACAGTCTGTCAGTTTCCGAAGCCTATGAGTTGTTCAAGATATGACCATCCATACCTATGTTGGATTCTACGTTGGATTGTAATTTGGTGTGGAAAGCCAATGCACCATGGAAGGTAAAACTCTTTGGCTGATTCGGGCGGAGGAGGCTAATTTACTTGCTACCACGGGGTAAGTGGGTGGCATGCTCTGACAATGCATTTCATCATGTATGTGGCAGTTGGCAATTGGGAGGAAGACATGCAGCATATGTTCTTCCCCTGTTTGCACACATGCGTGGTTTGCGAAAGCTATGCATCTTGTATATAGATGCGAGTGATGTGGACTAAATTTGTGAGTTTCAAATTCAAAGCAACATGGGGTGGAGGTCAGGTGCACATGCGGCGTCGGGATGGGAGTTGACCACTCACGGTCCACTAGATGATTTGGAATGGAAAAAGGGTGGGAGAATTTGGGTTGAGATTGTAGTGCTGCGCTTTATGCATTATGGGTATTCTTGCATCTTTGAGAGGTTGTTAAAGGATTGTGCATGTACTTTTGATGTTGTAATTTGGTGCTATCATTTTGAATAAACTAAAATCTGGAAGTCAACCAACACTTACATACCATTCTTTTGCTTTTAAAAAAGCATATCAAGTTGGAAATATAATTGGGAGGATGGCGAGCGTGACGAGGGAAGTGGGCGGAGCGACCGGAGACGGCAGGGCACGCGTATTTGGAGGAGCGAGCGGAGGTGAAAGACCGACTGCGACAAGGGAAGTTCGTGACAAGAGGAAGAAGGTTCTACGCTCAGATGAGGAGGTCTTTCGTGGTTACACCTACGATGGTGACTACGCAAGCGACATGCGCGACGAGTGGGTGGCGGTTTTTCATAAGAAGTCGGGGCGGAGGTGCTTCCGGTGTGGTGACAGGGGCCATATGGCCTCTTTCTGCCACCTTCCTCCGAGGTGTAACTCTTGCGGAAGGGTCGGACATCGGCAGGCAATCTGCCTTACGTACCCAACATCAAAGGAGGCGGTGCCTACAGTACGTCAACGACATGTTGTTGATGGACGTTCGTTTCGAAGCTCTACTACCGATGTCCAAGGAGGCCAATCTTACGCGGACATAGTAAAGAACGACGTGCGGGGCGGTGCGGTAGATTCCACTGGTGGTGTCTATGCTACGTTCGGAGGGAATACTGATGCGAGATCAAAGCTCAAGGGCAGGAGGCAGGCGTCTCCTTCAAGCATGCATGCAATTATCGGTTACGCGGTGAAGGGCCTTATCGATCTGGAGTTTCTCTCTGCGCATTTGCGTGGGTTCTTTGGCTCCCATTTCGCGGGAGACATAGTGAGTTTGGATGCACGAAGGTGTTGCGTTCGCGGCTTATCGGAGGTTCAGAAGGGGCGCTTGTTATGCAATGGGGATGTCGGCGACGTCTGCTGGAGGTGTATGCGCTACGCTGACGGGTCCTGCGAGGAGATGGAGGTCTGCATGGCTAGGGTGAAGGGCGTTCCCTTCCTCTCGCGTTCAGTCGGTTGCTTGCGTAGGGCCTTGCGCCAGTGGGGAGTGGTTCGAGAAGTGGTTGACGACGGGTTAAGACCGGGAACTACGGTAGAAGTTACGACCATCCTGATCGAGTGTTCCAAAAGCTTCCTCGACAACGTGGGTGATCAGACTCTTTTGCGGAGTTGGGCGTGGGTGGGTTTTCCTTCCCAATAGAGATGGTGGTCGACGTTCCCCCACCGTCGCCGGAGGCTCCGAGGCCGGTGGTAGTCGAAAGGTCGGGGGGCGCTTCGGGCGCTGCGGGGGTGGTTGGATTCCCGAGGGGACCCTTGGTTGAAGGGCCGCGAATAAACCTTGGCACGCGGCGGTTCGTGAACTCGACTCAATTGCTGTATCTGCCATCAGGTTCATTCCTTTTGCGTGGTGACGTGGGCGTTACTTCTGTGGATCTGCCTTTAACACCGATTCTTGAAGTAGTGAACGGGGACCCGTTTGAGGCGACCTTGGAAGCGGATCCGATTAAGGGTCCGGGTTCGCTATCGGTCTCTAACGCGGGTACGTGGGAATTTGCGAGGCCGACCATCACCTTCTCGGGTTCATCATCTCGGTTTGGTCCTTCTGGGGCCTTTCCTAGCGCTTGGACTGGTGCTACCCACGTGGATTCTACTACGTTTCTTCCCCGTATCTTCGAAGAAGAAAGACCTCGGCCCCTGCCTCTTTCCACCTCGGGAACCCCTATCCCCGAACCTAGTACGGAGGGGGCATCCACGGATGGGGGCATCTCCGATCGCGTTTCTGAAGCGGGGACTAGCGACAGAAGAAGTGCCAAAAGATACAGAAGAAGGAGCAGAGCGAAAATGTCTAGGTCTTTGTCACAACCTTGCATTCTGTTCAAACTTCAGGTGGCGGAGGCCGCTGGTGTGGCCCAAGTTACGGGGGTTGCCGAATGTTCCAAATGAAAATCTTGTCGTGGAACGTGCACGGTTTGGCGGACCCGGATAAGCAGAGAATGGTGGGTGCTAGATTCAACGATTGGGGATGCGACATCATCCTACTACAGGAAACGAAGCTTCTTTCTTTGTCGGAGCACGATTGGAAGGGGTTCGGAGCAGGTGACGTGGATCAATTCAGAACTTTGAATGGCACGGGATCCTCGGGGGGGGGGGGGGGGGTTGCTTGTGGCTTGGCGCTCCTCGAAATGGTCTTTCATTTCCATGGCTTTTGGGCGGCACATCCTCACAGTGATTTTGGCTAGCACGTCATCCTCTCTTCAGGTGGCGGTATCCTGCGTGTATGGTCCCTGTGTTGATGGCTTACGTGGTGAGCTTTGGGAGGATTTTATGGAAGCGAGTCGGTGCATCGGGTCGACCCCCTGGGTGGTGGGGGGGGGACTTCAACGTCACCCTGTTCACTTCTGACAGGCCCGGTGGTAGGGGGGCTAGGATTCGGGCTATGCTGCATTTGCGGACACCATTGATTTGCTTGGCCTCGAGGTGATGGATGCCAGGGACATTACTTATACTTGGAGAAATTCGAAGGCGCGATCGCGTCTCGATCGCTTCCTCGCTTCTGCTGAGGCTGGGGAGGCGTTCCCCTTGGCGTCGGTGGAGGCCAAATCTCGATCGTGCTCTGACCACAACCCTATCGTGTGGTGTTCGGGTGATGCCCCCATACAACGGGGCCTTTTCAGGTACGAGAAGTGCTGGCTTTTGGAGGCCAACTTTCGGGAGACTGTGTCGTCACACTGGGAGGGGACGGTGGTTGCGGGCTCCGCCGCCCATAGATTTGTTCAAAAGCTAGCTTCCTTGAGAGTGTGTCTTGCGGCTTTCAAGAGGGAATCGAGGGTGGCCAGGGCTGCGGCGAGGACAGAGGCGGAGGAGATCATTCGGAATTTTGATTCGCTGGAGGATTGCAGAGAGCTATCGGCGGGGGAAATTGAGACCCGTGCGGCGGCTCAGAAGAAACTTTTCAAGGAGGAGAAGGAACACGTCACTGAGTGGAGGCAGAGGTCGAGGATTAACTGGCTTCGGGAGGGGGACGCTAATACGTCCTTCTTCCATCGCATTGCTAATGGGAGGCGTAGAATCAATGCCTTGCGCTCCATCATCATCGACGGGATCTGCGTGGAGGGAAACAAGGAGTTGGGTCATGCTATTGCGGCATACTTCAAGGGGGGTACCTCAGCTGTCATTCCCCGAAGATGGAGGTGGTTGGGCCGGGGCACTAGGGCTGTCGCGAGGTCATCGTGGGAGGACCTTCTCCGGGAGGTTACCTTGGAGGAACTGAAGGACGCTATATGGAATCTAAACGACGACGCTGCGCCTGGCCCCGATGGCTTCCCAGTCTCGTTCTACAAGGACTTCTGGGACATCGTTGGGCATGAGGTGCTTGAAGTGGTGAAGGAATTCTGTGAGGGGAACTCGGGCTTTGATCGGGTCAACCGCGCGCTTCTTGTCTTGCTTCCGAAGTCTTCGGGGGCATTTTCGACCGGGGATTTTTGGCCTATCGCCATTTCGAATGCCCTGTACCTGATCACGGCGAAGGTCCTTGCGGGCAGGCTTAATGTCATTCTTGGGAGTCTTATTTCGCCGGCCCAGTCGGCTTTCATCCCCGGGCGCCAGATTTCCGATTGCATCACGCTTGCTTCGAAAATTATTGTGGATTGACAGCGGAGGGGTATGAGCGGTATTCTTTGTAAGGTGGATTTTGCCAAGGCGTATGATAGTCTTGACTGGAGATTTCTCTGGTCTGTGCTGCAGAGGAAGGGCTTCCCCGACAAATGGATTTCTTGGATGAGGCGCTGTGTCACCACGACGTCTTTTTCGGTTCTGGTCAATGGTAGACCGGAGGGGGGGATGGATCCAACCGCGGAGGGGGGTGCGGCAGGGGTGCCCCCTGGCGCTGATGCTCTTCATTCTTGCGGCCGATGTTCTTTCCGATATTGCGGGTTGTGTTGTCAGTCGTGGTCTATCTAGCGGCTTCTCGAGGGATGACGTGAATATTCCGATCATCCAATACGCCGATGACATCGAGGGGGCTTTTAGGAGGCCAACGGCATGGCGGTCGCTTTATAGCTCTTCACCAAATTGTCGGGTTTGTCTAAGAATAGCGCGAAGTCGGTGTTCGTTCCTTTTGGAAGTGTGGAGCAGCTTGCTGACAGTCTTGTGACGTCCCTGGGCTCGGGGCGGTCCTCGTTGCCGCTTGAGTATTTGGGCACGCCTTTGACACTGGGGAGGACTTGGATCCGCGATTGGCTGAGGGTTGTTGAGAAGGTTGAAGCAAGGTTGTCGGGCTGGAGGGCCGCGATTCTCTCGAGGGGTGGCAGATTGGTGCTTTTGAAGTCCGTCATGTCCTCCATCCCCATCTATCTTCTATCCAACCGCAAGATACCTAAGGGGATTCGGGCTCGTTTAGAGAAGCGGATGCGCTCATTCTTGTGGGGTAATAACACGAGTGGGAACAGGGGGATCCATCTGGTGGGATGGGAGGATATCTTGCTTCAAAAGAGCACCGGGGTCTGGGGGTGAAATCGTTGGAGCAAATGAACGATGCGCTTTTACTTAAGTGGGCTAGCAGGATCTGGGGCCCGGGAGATGACCTCGTTTGCGCAGTGATCCGTAAGATCTACGACGTGAGGGGAGCTCCGCCTTTGTTGACGACCGGCCTCACCGCCCCGACCCCTTTCTGGCGGGGTGTGGTGGGGACTTTTGTGGACAACATCGCCCTCTTCAGATCGGTCCTCGAGAGGGGGGACTCCTTTTCTTTTTGGGCTGACGATTGGTCGGGCGGAGGGGCCCTCTGCTCTCGGTTCCCCCAGCTATATGCGCTTGCGGGGGAGAAGCTCTGCTCGGTTGCGGAATGTTGGGCTGATGGTCTCTGGTGCCCAACTTTTTCCGCTAACCTCTCTGACCGGAGGTTCGAGGATTTCTTGGCTTTGCTGGAGGCCGTGCGGGAGGTGGGGCCGCGATATGGGGGTGGGATCACTGGTGTTTGAAGGAGGGGACTTTCTCGGTCAGGGGGGCCTATGGTGCCATCTCCAGGTCGTCGCCGGCCAACTTCGACATGCTTATTAGAGACTGCGCAAATATTTGGGCTCTCAGGCTTCCTGAGAGAATTGGTATCTTCCTCTGGTTGCTCAGGAGAAAGAGGTTGATGACGCGAGATCGATGCGTCAGGCTCCTTGGAGTATTTTCGGACAGGAGCTTGATTTGTAATGCTGCGATTGAATCGGTGGAACATCTTTTTTTCTCATGCCTCTTGGTATCTCAAATATGGAAGGAGACGGGCTCAGATTGGTGCCGCAGCGGCGACTTTCATGCTTTCTTGTACTCGATCCATGACAATCCAAACAGATCAAGGGGAGAGTGCCTGTACCCCATGGCCATCCTATGGGCGGTGTGGCAGGGGAGAAACGACTTGCTGTTCTCGGGTCAACATTTTTACAAGGAAAATGTGGGGATGTTCGCTAAACGCATGGTTGACGAGTAGGTCATGTAGCGTTCTGTTTGTAGCATGCTTTTGTTGTTCCCTACTGGTCTTTTTACCTTTTGTTTTGACTAAATAAATTTGGGGCCGACACCACCGAGTGTTTCCCCCTATCTTTTAGACTTCAAAAAAGGTTGGAAATATAATTAGGGGAATTCAACTTTGTCATCTCTCCTTGGTTCTCTCTTTTCTCCGATTATTCCCTATTACAGTCGTTCCCTTGCTACACGTGTGCATTTGCCCTTCACTTTCTTAGTTCTTTCCATATTTGTAACATCCAGATCCACACAAACTCGAACCCGACCCGATTAGAGTTCGTTTAACCCAATAAAGTTATTAGATAACATTAAATACCTCAGTCAGATCGATCAATTAATCGTGAATTAAAAGTCGTTCATGCGAAATTGACCAAAAATCGGTCGCACCGTAACGTGTGTCACGAAAAGCCGCAACACAAATTCGGAAGCCGCGAAACAAACCGAAACCGCCATAAAATCTGATTCGACGAAATAAGACCAATGGAACTGATCGTTCGTCAATCGAAGATCGTTTGGTTTTTTAAAATCGTGAAATTTAACAATAAACTGAAACTGTATCTCGAAAATTTCGAACATGCAAAACTGATCTAAATATATCAATATTACACTTGTTTTGATCGTCATTCTGATACGATCAAATCGAGATATTGCGCGTCGAAATCCGGCATTCGAGGCGCGGATATAGACATTTTTCAAACATCTCATAAATGAATCAAGAAAAAAATAAAAAAAATAAAAATTTAAAATTTTCATCGCAGACTGCTACTGTTCTGTCTAAAATTTCAGCACATATATATATAGAATTAATATATTATAAGTTAAATGTTGTCATCAACGATGTCATTGGGAAGGTTCCAGGAACCTTTCCCCTCCCTTATTTCTCTCCCTCTTCTTTCTTACTTAACTAATTCCAACGACAAAGCCTTCCTACTTCTTTCCCTTCTTCCATTTTCCCCCAATTCCAAGAAATGTCACCTCTTCCATAATCATTTCTATTGGATTTGAGAGGGTTAATTACTATTGTTCTTCCTTGCCCGGAACTGCACTCCAGTCTCCTAACAAGAGGAATTTCTGCTCCAATTGAAGCCAATCACTGGAAACAATTGCTGCAGCCAAGGAGCTGTTGTTCTCTGCTCCAAGTTTCCAGCATTTGCATGCAATTAGATCTCCATTTCAGAGATCTAATTAGGTACAATTCCCCCTCTTTTTGCTGTCATACATGGGTTTTCACAAATGATCCCTTTTTGCTGGGAGAATGGGATTATATGTGAGGAAATTTATTTCTAAAAATTAAAATTTTGGACTTGAAATTAATTACATGTATAGTAGATGTATTTTTTAAAATAAAAATTTAACTAAAGTTACTTTCTAGTCTGTGCAGATTATTAATTTACAATAGTTAAATTTATATATATTAGGATTAATTAATACGGATTGCTTGTTTAGATAATTGTGAGTTTTGAGAATACATTAAAACACACACATATACACACATATAGATATATCTGGTTCCCTGTAACCTTTGAATGTATTCAATGGCTATTTTAATTCCAAATTATTAATGCTCACATTATGATTTTCTAAGATGTTCTGTTTGTACATTTTATTATATGATTTTTGATTGAATATAAAAAAAGATAATATATATTTTTTAAAAAGCTCTATCAAAAGCCATTGATATTAGTTTAAGTCATAAATAAAAATTTGGGGGTTGCGTGATAGTTTCACAAATGTTTTGAAAAATTATCTCTGTGCCTAATTAAAGACCCCTGGCTGAAGAAGTATTTTTGAGACATAAAGCTGATCATGGAGAAAGTTTCAATGATTAATACAATGAGAATTAGGAGAAGAATTTTTAGCCTACATAAATTTGTTTTATAAATAAAAAATGTATCTTAATAGTCATCAGATTCTGTTTGAAAAAGGAGGACTGGGTAAAGTTAGAGAAATATTATTCAGTATGTTTATTCAAAAGGAATAAACTTTGTATGATGATATGAATAGGCCACGAAGATTGTTTCCTTTTTATTTAAAGAAGTATCTTAGAGATCATGTACGGTAGAAATACCCGCCACCTAAATGAAGCACATGCCATCTGGTTGGGACCATCACTCTAATAACATGCTTTAGTAGTTCGATCCATTCAACCAATTACACTGCCTATCTTTAGTACTGAAGCTAAATGAACCAATGACCAGTACAAAACCAATTATGAACTTTTTTATCGTACTTCAACATAATTAGTCTCAATATATTGAATAAAGACGACCTGAATTCTACCAAACTGCAAACCACTATCTGATGCAAGTTACATGTACTTTAATACTACTTTACTTTTTACTAATATCAATTGCTTGAATTAGCCATATGTTATCCAATCATATTGACACTATGAATAATATCTAGGTTGAGCATTGGATTGTGCTAAGAACAATTGGAATGATCATTAACTTTCTTAGCACATGCTTGGCATAGTATGGGAGAAATAGACGATATAATTGGCATATGACTATGTCGACTTCTCTTCCAACCACTGATGTGAGTGACTAATAGATTATGCGTAAATAATGAGTGGTAATATCTCCTTGTTATGTACTACAAGCAACACAAGCAAACATAGACATGGAATCAATGAATCAAGTAAAAGATGGTGAATAAGTGATGGTTGTAAATTATGCCAGTTATGGTGAACCTTACACCTGACCGTGCGAGGGTACGGTGACCCTCAGCTGGGCGGAGGAAAAGAAGCCCAGTTAGGGTAGCGGCTGCCAAGTGCGCGGGGCTAGGATCCCAGTTTTTTTCACGATTTTTACGCGAACTCGCAATGTTTTACCTCTTATTAGGATCCCGACTTTTGACCAGCTCCGTTGACCCTCTGTTTTAGGATACCCACGTAGGGGATCATCGATTTTAGTTTTTCATACGAACTTGTCTGCCCGTATCGGTCGGGCCCGTTTAGAGTGACTTTTTCGAAGAATCTCTCTCACCCGTCTTAGTGACGTAGTTTTGGAGTAGACCTATCCCTCTATTGGACCGTACTTCCAATTAGAGGGCTGAGGTGGAAGAGTCTCTTAGGAGACTTCCTCACTGCTTGAATATAGAACTCGGTCAAACCAACTAGATATAAAGCAAAGGAAAGGACGGTCTGTCCGTTAAAGTTTTGGTTACTTTCTGCTGACAAGTTTAGCGATGATACATCTGAATCATTTTTGTCTATATCTGAATCATCTAGGGTCACATTTGAATCAGTTACAGTTGGAATTGGAAAAGTTACAGTTGAACTCGGAATGAAACATATTGGATTTTGGCTAAAAGATGAAATCAATTGTAAGTTGTGTTGGTTAGAGTTGTTTATATTTAATTTAGTGGACGTGTTGGGAACTTAGTTAGGATGCATTATACCCATCGCATGCCTACGGAAGCACCCCAACCCTAATGCACTCTTAACGCCTTAGAGTCATAGTATGATGTAACACACATACCAAGACCATAGACTATCCACTAGACTTGAGAAGTTAGACAAAATCAAGAATCAGTTCAAAATCTAATCGTCTTCATTTTAAAAATCCCTATATAAGATTTGTAAATAACAAGAGATTAATATATATATATATATATATATATGCGTGTGGGTCATTAACCACGATATAAAAATATGACATATGAAAGGTAATGGATAAAAACTTAGGACACTCCTTCAGGGTAGTTTGAAAACCTTTTTCATAAGAAGTAGTTGTAAATTTTTAGTTGGTTATGACTTAGTACTTGTTTATTTTGTAAATACCTTAAAATGCATGCTTATTTTAATAAGTTTCGGGATTTATCAGTGCTCGTTGACGTCTATTGTACCTTTTATGTGTGGCAGGTAAGCAGTCTGCAACTCAGTAGTTAGTTGATGATTTCAGATATCCGCCGCTATTCAAGACGGTACAGTTACTTTTGTCACAGTTTTTGTTCAGTTTATGATGTAAATGCTTTCATTCTCTCCTGTATATTATGGGATACTTGTATACACTGCTAGATCTTTTGTTACCTGATATATATGTATGGAAAAATTAATGAAATGAAATTTTGGTGGCACATCTTTTATTATTGTGTACTTATAAATATTGATTTGAATTTTATGACAATAACGCGAAAATTCTCTTGTATTTTCATATAACTTGTGTGATCTTTTATAAATGTAATACCGCGAATGTGTTGTAAACGGGTAGCCGGATCCGGGGGGGGGGGGGGTTTACAGTTTAGTATCAAAGATGTGGTATCCTGCTACATGCATTCGCAGTATTATAATTCCGATCGCATTAAGTTCTTGGACAGCGACAGTCTTTCGACTTGTCGTGAGTCCGAGAAAAGAAACATGATATTCGAATTCAATAATCATATATGCCACCGATTTATTAATTTTCATATTATATACTAAGAATTGAAAAATCACATATGATAGTATTCGTGAACAACAAATTTTATGACCAATAATGATTTTCATGCAGAGCCATGACGTCTAAAGTTTCCCAGGATATGACTGACCGTTTGGAGCACATCATGATCGCACTCACCGATCTTCAGCAGCACGAGGTTGCCATGCGAGGTTAGCATGCCCAGATACTAGCTCATCAGACAGAGATTACTGACAAACAAATGTGGAGATGAGATTTGAGAAGCTGTCAGATTTCACATACCATCCATCTTAGGATGGAATGCGGCATGACCGACACTAGTCTGTTGAGGTAGAACATCCTCATTTTAATGATCCACATGAGGAGATGCCAACACTTGAAACTGAGGATGAAGTCTATGACAGGGAGCAGGACCCTGTAGACTTTGCAGACGAGGATGCACATGAGTACTCCACTATCCACAGCCACCAGTCGGTTTTCACTTTCTACCAGCGAGCCAATGTGCCCATGTTTGAGGGCACTGGGATGCCAAATGTGGCAGAGCAGTGACTCAAGAGGGTCATGAAGGTATTGGGGATGATTTGCTCGCCACGAGATACATGATTATCTTTCATGGAGTATTCACTGACAGATTTCGCAGAGAGATGGTGGGACGCAATAGTTTCTGAGTTGGGCGGCGAACGTACATGGGATGACTTTGAGACGAGGTTCAGATCCCACTTATTTTCTGTGAAGTGAAAGAAGTTTTAGCGTCGACTTTTTGTAGAGCTTCGTTAAGAATGGACATCGAGCTGTCTTAGCGTCTACAGTCAGAGATTACTTTGTTCGATACACCGAGCTGTCATGACATACACCAGCAACTGCCGTATTTCCAGATGAGAATCTGCAAAAGTTCATCAGAGGTATGCGAGAGGAGGTACATGAGAAGTTGGCCGGATTACACATCACTTCCATCTTCGATGCTACTGATGCAATGGAGAAGTTCGAGGACATCCGAGAGCGACGATTTGGGAGCTTGTCTGGAGCGACACCTAGGCCACAACGATCTTTTGGACCAATACGTTGACCATTCCAGCAGCAGAGTTCGTCATTCTCAGGCAGTGCTCGCTCATCTCCATCGACTACCTTAGGAGGAGCACTTATCGGATATGACACAGATTTCGCTCGACCATCTACGTCGCAGCGAGCAGGCATACCCCCAGTAGGACCGACTCGGAGCACAGACACGACCACTTCATCTACCTGGCCAGTCCGATGCTACTTGTGCCATGAGTGGGGACATTACAAGCATCAGTATCCCCAGAGATCTGGTGAACCTTGCCCACAACCACAGTCGTCACAACCACATGCACAACATACATGGAGTTCCCGTGGCAGGAACTCTAACTTCAAGAGGCAGCAATAAAGACAGACACAGAGTGTGACAGGTTCCAATACCGTACCAGCCAGGCAGGGTCAGCTACACGCAGTCACCGAGGAGGAGGCCCGTTCAACAGTTACTGTGGTGAAAGGTATGGTATCAGTCTTGGAACGATCTTTCCATGTTTTGTTTGATTATGGAGCGACACATTCCTTCCTTACATCGAGATTGCTAGCTTCATTAGGAAGAGTCGCATAGACTCCATCTTCTCTATATCACATCTGTGGGCCAGGTAACCAGTTGTTCGTCATTTCACTGATAGTCAGGCACTTGCCAGTATTCATTGACGGTCACGAGATGATCACAGATTGTCTACTGCTATAGCTTGATGAGTTTGACTTGATTTTAAGTATAGATTGATTATCAACTCATCATGCTCTTGTTGATTGCTTTAAGTTCATATTTGTGGGAACATTGAATGCCTCCAAAATGGAGTACATTTCAGTGTTGCGAGCTCAACAACTTGTTAATCAGGGATGTGATTCCTATCTAGCATTTGTCAGAGAGATATTCGATCATGAGCCGATAATACATGACATCCGAGTAGTATCGGACTGCCCAAATGTGTTTCCTAATGAGCTACCATGATTACCTCATGAGAGAGAGAGAGAAATCAAGTTTGAGATCACATTACTACCAGATACACAACCAATCTCGATGGCTCCTTACCGTATGACACCGGTTGAGTTGAGAGAGCTGAAGTTGCAGTTGCAGGAGTTACTTGACTTGGGATTTGTGAGACCGAACACTTCACCTTGGGGTGTTCCGGTTTTATTTGTCAGGGAGAAGGATGGATCCATGAGATTATGTATTGATTACTGGCAGCTGAACAAGTGAATGTTGAATAATCGTTATCCATTGCCACGCATCAATGATTTGTTCGACCAGCTCTAGGGATCTTTGGTATTATCAAAGATCGATCTTCGTTCGAGCTATCATCAGCTCAGGATTCGAGAGTCCGATATTTCGAAGACAGCTTTCAGGACTCGTTATAGACACTACGAATTTGTGGTGATATCGTTTGGGCTCACCAATGCACCTGCGACATTCATGGTATGATGAACAAGATTTTCCATCCATATTTAGACACGTTTGTGGTGGTGTTCATTGATGATATGCTCATATATTCTTGCAATGAATCAGATCATGCAAATGATATGAGGATTGTCCTAGAAACATTGTGAGAGCACAAGTGATATGCCAAGTTGGGCAAGTGCGAGTTCTGATTATCCCATGTCTCATTTCTCAGACATGTCATTTCATGAGCAGGTATCGCATTAGATCCTGTGAAGATTGAGGCAGTCATGTCTTGAGAGCAACCAAAGACAACCACTTAGATTCGAAGCTTCCTTGGGCTAGCGAGTTATTACAGACGCTTCGTCAGTGGACTTTCACGCATTGTTCTTCCTCTGATGCGGTTGACACAGAAGGGAATTCCATCATTTGGGATGATTCATGTGAGCATGCCTTCATGACACTGAAGGAGAGATTAACTACAATGCCTATTCTTGCTCTTCCTTCAGACACCCATGACTATGCAGTCTACACATATGCATCTAGAGAAGGTTTATGAGAGGTATTGATGCAGAGAGGTCATGTGATTGCTTACGCATTACGACAGTTGAGACCGCATGAGCGGAACTACCCAATAGATGATTTGGAGTTAGCGGCAGTTGTTTTCACTTTGAAGATCTGACGCTACTATCTTTATGGGGTAAATTTCGAGATTTTTACTGATCACAAGAGCCAGGAGTACATATTCGATCAGAAGGAGGCGGACATGGACATCGCAGGTGGCTCGAGCTATTGAAGGATTATGACTGTACGATCTCTTACCATCCCGATAAGAAAAATGTAGTGACAGATGCGCTTAGCAGGAGAGCTCATGCAGAGGTTACGAATCACGACGAACGGGTTATACACAAGGGATATGCTTATAGCTTTGACCGATTGGCATCCTCAGGAGAGTGTATCCATATCCACATCCGTGCCTCCACAATTTAGCAGTCTTTGGGATCATATTGCCGAAGGTCAGAAGACAGATCCTTGGATTCGAGATAGATACATGTGGGCTGTCAAGGACGAGATTGATGATTTTGTGATAACAGAGTCCATTTTATGGAAGATGGGTCAGGTCGTTGTGCCCAACAATGGGTAGTTATGCAGAGACATTCTTGATGAGGCATACAACTCAAGATTATCTATTCATCCTGGCAGCACAAAGATGTATCGTGATATGTATCGACATTTCTGGTGAAAGGGAATGAAGCGCGATGTGACTCAGCATGTCAACAGATGCATGACCTGTCAGATGGTCAAGGCAGAACACAGGAGACCACCGGGATTACTGTAGTCTCTTCCCATTCCCGAGTTAAAGTGGGAGAGTATCTCTATGGATTTCGTCACAGGTTTGCCGAAGACACAATATGACCATGATTATATTTGGGTTGTTATTGATAGATTGACTAAGTCAACCCATTTTATACTTGTTAATATGACCTATACACTATCTAGATTGACCAAGCTATATCTGTAGAATATCATCAGACTTCATGGTATACCACAAGAGGCGATGTCTAATAGGGACTCGAGGTTTACATATCACTATTGGCATCTGTTCATGTTAGTACTACAGGCAGAGCTGAAGATGAGTTCTGCATACCATCCGCAGACCGACGGACAGAGTGACAGTACCATTCAGATGCTTGAGGATTTACTTCACGCATGCACTTTGGAGTGGAAAGGATCCTGAAAGGACCATCTGCCTTTAATTGAATTCACGTTCAACAACAACTATCATTCAAGTATCGGTATGGCACCATTCGAGGCCCTATACGGGTGGAGATGCCTCACACCTCTCAGTTGACGTGAGTTACTTGATGATGCTCTTTATTCTGTAGATCTCTTGGAGGAGATTGCGGGGGTTGTTGATCTAGTGAGGCGGAAGCTTCTGACGGCACAGAGCCACCAGAAAAGATATGCGGACCGTCAGAGGAGAGATTTGGAGTTTCAGGTATCCAATCCCCTTCTCTTACTCTTTTTACAATATGACTTAATAAGTTTTAGCTTAATCTGAACAAATTTCCTTTAAATATTGGTAGGAGATTTAGTATTTCTCCATGTATCTCTCATGAAGGGAATACAGAGATTTGGAGTTTTGGCAATTTGGCGTCATGATATGTTGGTCCATTCGAGATTCTGGCTTGTGTGGGGAAGGTGGTCTACCGAGTAGCCCTTCCTCCGCACCTTCCAGGCATCCACGACATATTTCAGGTATCCGACCTAAGAAAGTATGTGCACGACCCTCGACGCGTCATCAATTACGAGAATCTTGACGTGGAGTCAAATTTAACATATGAAGAGAGGTCGATACAGATTCTTAACGCACTGTAAAGAAGCTTCGCAACAAGGAGATTCCATTGGTCAAGGTGTTATGTCACTGACACGACGTCGAAGAGGCGACGTGGGAGACCAAAATCGACATGCGGGCACGGTACCCACAACTTTTCTCAGATAATGATTAAGACAAGCTTTTGTTATTATACCCGAGTAAAAGAATATGTTTTGTTTTCCCTTTGAGGTTTTTATGGGTTTAAAAACCTTTGAGGTTTTAATTGTTAGATAGATTCCAGACAAGACACGTAATGACCTTGACTCGAGTCTCGAGGACGAGACTCCCTTTGAGGTTTTTTTATTTGTAACATCTGGATCGACACAAACTCGAACTCAACCTGATTAGAGTCCGTTTAATCCAATAAAGTTACCAGACAATATTAAATAACTCATATCGATCAATTAATCGTGAATTAAAAGTCGTTCGAGCGAAATCAACAAAAAATCGATTGCAGCGTAATGCGTGCTACAGAAAAGCTGCGACACAAATTCAAAAACCGCAAAACAAAGACAACCATAAAATCTGATTCGACGAAACAAGACCATCAGAATTGACCGGTAGTCAATTAGAGATCCCTTTGGAATTTTAAAACCGTGAATTTTAAAAATAAATCGAAACTGTATCTTGAAATTTTCAAGCATGCAAACTCGATCTAAAATATATCAATATTATACTCATTTTGGTCATCGTTCTGAGACGATCGGATCGAGATATTGCGCATCGAAATCCGACATTCGAGGTGGCGAAGACAAGCATTTTTTAAACATCTTATATAAATGAATGAAAAGAAAAAATAAAAAAAAATAAAAATTTAAAATTTTCATTACAACCGTAGCAAGTTTGCTACTGTTATGTCTAAATTCCAACACAAATATATATAATTAATATGTTATAAGTTAAATGTCATCATCAATGATGTCATTGATGATGATGTCATCAATGACATCATTGATGCTGATGTCATATGTTTTTTTAAAACAATTCTGGGAAGGTTCCAAGAACCTTCCCCTCCCTTATTTCTCTCCTTCTTCCTACTTAACCAATTCCAACAACACAACCTTCCTATCTTCTTCCATTTCCCCCAATTCCAAGAAATGTCGCATCTTCAATATCCATTTCTACTGGATTTGAAAGGGTTAATTGTTGTTGTTCTTCCTTGCCTGGAACTGCACTCCATGCTCCTGACAAGAGGAATTTCTACTCCAATTGAAGCCAATCACTGGAAACAATTGCTGCAGCCAAGGAGCTATTGTTCTCTGCTCCAAGTTTCCAGCTTTTGCATGCAATTAGATCTCCATTTTGGAGATCTAATTAGGTACAGTTCCCCCTCTTTTTCTGCCATACATGGGTTTTCACAATTAATCCCTTTTTGTTGGGATAATGAGATTATATGTCAGGAAATGTATTTCTAAAAATTAGAATTTTAGACTTGAAATTAATTCCCTGTATGTACTGTTTCAATAGATGTAATTTTTTTAGAAATAAAAATTTAACTAAAGTTACATTCTAGTCTGAGCAGATTATTAGTTTGCAATAGATAAATTTATATATATTAGGATGAATTAATACGGATTGCTTGTTTAGACAGTTGTAAATTTCGAGAATACATTAAAAAACACACACATATATATCTGATTCCCTGTAACCTTTGAATGTATTCAGGTGTTGTTTTAATTCCAAATTATTAACCTCGCATTATTATTTTCTAAGCCATGTATTGATGTTATGGTTGTACATTTATTATATGGTTTTTGATTGAATATAAAAAAAGATAATATATATAATTTTTTAAAAAGATCTATCAAACGTCATCTGATATTAGTTAGTTTAAGTAATAAATAAAAATTTGGGGGTTGCCTGATAATTTCACAAACGATTTGAATAATTATCTATGTGCCTAATTAAAGACCCCTAGCTGAAGAAGTATTTTTGAGACATTATGCTGATCATGGACCCACTTAATGATCTAGTGGTAGTACAATGTGTCTAGCACACAAAAGATCAGGGTTCAGATCCCACTCTTGCAGGGATTGCGTTAGGTAGTCGACGACCATCGTAAACAATAGTCGAATCTTTCAACATGGATTTGAGTAAGAATCCATGTAGCCGACCCTACTTATAGTGGGAGAAGGCTTAGTACATAAAGCTGATCATAAAGAAAGTTTCAATGGTTAATTTAGTGAGAATCAGGAGAGGAAATTTTAGCCTACATAAATTTGTTTTATAAATTAAAAAATGTATCTTAATAGTCATCATATTCTGTTTAGAAAAGGAGGGTTGGGTAAGTTTAGAGAAATATTATTCAGTATGTTTATTCAAAATGCATAAACTTTGTACGATGATATGAATAGGCCACCAAGATCGTTCCCTTCTTATTTAAGGAAGTATCTTAGAGAACATGTTTGGTAGAAGCACAAGCCACCTAAATGAAGCACATGCCACCTTATACTGAAGTTAAATGAACCAACGACCAGTACGAGACCAATTATGAACTTTTTTATCGTACTTTAACATAATTAGTCTTAATAGATCGAATAAAGTCGACCTGAATTGTACCAAATTACAAACCACTATATGATGCAAGTTACACGTACTTTAATACCTACTTTACTTTTTACTAATATCAATTGCTTGAATTAGCCTTATGCTATCCAATCATATTGACACTATGAATAATATCTAGGTTGAGCATTGGATTGTGCTAAGAACAATTGGGAATGATCATTAACTTTCTTAGCACAAGCATGGCATAGTATGGGAGAAATAAACAATACAATTGGCATATGATTATGTCGACTACTCTTCCAACCACTGATGTGAGTGACTAATAGATTATGCATAAATAATGAGGGGTAAAATCCCCATGTCATGTGCTACAAGCAACACAAGCCAACATAGACATTGAATTGATGAATCAAGTGAAAGATGGTGAATAAGTGATGGTTGTAAATTTTGCCGGTCACGGTGAACCTTATATCTGACCGTCCGAGGATGCGGCGACCCTCAGCTGGACGGAGGAAAGGAAGTCCAGTTAGGACAGCGGCCGACAAGTGCGCGAGTCTAGGATCCCAGTCCTTTTCATGGTTTTTACGCGAGGTCGCAGTGTTTTTATGCTTCTTTGGGATCCCGACTTTTGACCAGCTCCGCTGACCCTCTGTTAAGATACCCATGCGGGGGATCCTTGATTTTAGTTTTTCGTACGAGCTCGTCTGCCCGTACTGATCGGGTCTGTCTAGAGTTACTTTTCCGGAGAGTCTCTCACCCGTCTTAGTGGCATAGTTTTGAAGTAGATCTATCCCTCTATTGGACCGCACTTCCAATTAGAGGGTGAGACATAAGAGTGTCTTAGGATACTTCTCACAGCTTGAGTTTTGATTACTTTTCGCCAACATGCTTGGTATTGCTACATCCGAATCATTTATGTCTACATCTGAATCATCTAGGATCACATTTGAATCAATTATAGTTCGAATTGAAAAAGTTACAATTGAACTCGGAATAAAGCATATTGGATTTTAGCTAAAAGATGAAATCAATTGTAAGTTGTGTTGGTCAGAGTTGTTTATAATTAAGTTAGTGGACGTGTTGAGAACTTAGTTAGGATGCACTATACCCTATCACATGCCTACGGAGGCACCTCAACCCTAAGGCACTCTTCACGCCTTAAAGTTATAGCGTGAGGTCACACACAGACCAAGACCACAAACTATCCACTAGATTTGAAAAGTTAGATAAAATTAAGAATCAGTTCAAAACCTAATCGTCCCCATTTTAAAAATCTATATATAAAATCTCTAAATAACAAGAGATCAATAGTGTATATATGTGTGTGATTAACCACAATATAAAAATACGACATATGAAAGGTAATGGATAAAAACTTGGGACACTCCTTCAGGGTAGTTCGAAAACCTTTTCCATAATAAGTAGTTGTAAATTTTTAGTTGGTTATGCCTTACTACTTGTTTATTTTGCAATCATCTTAAAATACCTGCTTTTTTTAATAAGTTTCAGGATTTACCAGCGCTCGCTGACGTCTCTTGTACCTTTCATGTGTGGCCGACAAGCAGCCTGTAACTCAGTAGTTAGTTGATGATTGCAGATATCCGCTGCTATTCGAGACAGTACATTTACCGTAGAGGTTATATTATGTTATAATGTACTGCTATGTATTTCCTATTTATATAACGTACGTCTATGTAATTTACCCAAGGGTTTTCTCTCTATATAAGAGACCCGAGGGCTCTATGGAATAACATATCAGAGTTTCAATTACTCTAACATGGTATCAGAGCCAAAACCCTAACCCTAGGGTTTTCTCCACCGCCGCCGCCAGCCCAGCCGGCACCTCCAGCCGGTTCCGCCAGCCCTCCAGCAGGGCCCTCGCTGCCCCAGCCAGGCCCCCAACCCTCCGCCGGGACCCCCCAGCCGTCCCCGGCCCCGCCAACAGTGCCCCGTCTCCCGCAGAGGCTTCCACAGCCTCTACTTGTCACCAGAGCACCTCTCCTCCGGTCGGTCTCGGATAGATGATGGGTTCAAGTGCATAACGTCTACATATGCACTTGAATCCACAAAAGTCTTGGTAGACACCGGTTCTTTGGTCTATCATCCCTAGTTGTTCTTCTCCGGCAATATGTCAGAACAAAAGGTTGATATGCCCGCCATAGGTGCCTTAAAGGTTCGTCACCAATCGTCAAAATGGACGGGACGAACTACGAACTGTGGGCTATGCAGTTCCTCAGTCTTATGCAGTCATGTGGTAAGAAGCATATTCTTACCGAAGATGAACCGCCGGAGAAAAAGGGAATATATGCCTCATGGGAGGCCGATGACGCGTATGCCAAAGTTTGGCTGTCAGGAACGCTCACGACTGAGATAGCAAATGATGTCGTCCATCAGCCCACCACCAAGGCGATGTGGGATATTCTGGCCACGACATACTCTCAGGTGCGGAACGAGACAAAGATGCTGCAGTTGCAGCATGATATTTTTACCACGAGGCAAAATGGGAGGCCTCTTCATTCTCTGTACACGTCTCTTCGTGGAGTGTTCGAGAAACTCTACAGCACCATCCCACTCACAGCCACGCCGAAACAGCAGAAGACGTTCCGCAACGCCACTATGGTTGGCGTATTACTTGCTGCCCTTGACCTGGAGTACGAGGCTGCACGCTCTCAGATCCTTGTCGATGCCACCACTCCACCGATGGAAGAAGTCTACAGAAGGCTCAGTCGTGTAACAGTTCCATCGAATGCAGCGACTCCACCTCCCTCGGCAATGGCAGTCTCCAGAGGACGAGGTAGTTCGTCCTCATTTCGTGGCAGAGGAAGTGGTGGACGTGGCCGCGGAGGTCGCATACGCTCTACGTGCTCATTCTGTCGTCGTACTGGTCATTCGGAGGATACATGCTATTCCAAGCATGGCTTCCCTCCTTCTGCACGTGTCGCTGATCATGTTCAGGGTCCACCAGCATCTACTCTAGATCACAGGTTCGAGGAGCTAGTGGCACGGCTTCGTGATATCATGCCACAGTCATCGTCAGAGGGTGCTGATGCTTCTGATGTTGCCGCTTCGGCGTCAGCTAGTACATCTGCTTCAGCTAGTGCCTCAGGTAGTCCTTCAGTCTCATATCATAACCATGATCTCACAGGATGGATTGTTGATTCTGGAGCCACCCATCATCTCTGTCGTGAGAGAGATATTCTGCAGTCCTATAGAGCTGTTCAGCCTGGTCGCTCTGTACTCATTGCTGATGGCACTCATTCCCCTATCATCGGTCAGGGGGAGACGGCTTTGCTGCCCTCTATGCACTTACAGAATGTTCTACATGCACCAGAATTCTCTATGAATCTCTTATCCATTAGTCAGATTACACGAGATTTGCACTGTCGTGCTATTTTTGACCCATCGTCTGTTATTTTTCAGGACATACTAACGGGTAGGGTGATTGGCTGTGGTTCTGAGCACAATGGCCTCTATCGTCTCGTACGGAACTCTTATGCTGGCGTCTCACTACATTCCCAGGGCTCCGTATCTCCATATACCTGGCATCTTCGGTTTGGTCACCTGCCGCTACAGAAAATGCGTCACCTCCTGCCTCAGATCTCTCCGAGTTCGTCATTTTGTTGTGAAGCATGTCAGTTAGGGAAGCACCATCGGTCCAGCTTCCCCAGTCGTCAGAGTCGGAGCAGTCGCTCCCCATTTGAGTTATTTCACATAGATATTTGGGGTCCCAGTCGTGTCCCAGATCATCAGGGGCACAGGTTCTATTTAGTTGTGGTTGATGATTTTTCTAGAGTGTCCTGGACTTTTCTTCTTAAAAATAAATTCGAAGCAGGAAGTGTTATTCAAAATCTTATCAATGAAGTTCAAAATGTTTTTCATCAACCGTTAAGTATGTGCGTACTGACAATGCTTTGGAATTCTGCACTCGTTCCCTTGCTCACTTTCTTTCTTCTAAAGGCATTATCCACCAAACCACATGTGCATACACATCTCAACAAAATGGTGTTGCCGAACGGAAGCATCGACACTTTCTTGATATTGCTCGCACATTGCTTATTCAGAGCTGTGCCCCATTAGCTTTTTGGAGAGATGCTATACTTACAACATGCTATCTGGTTAACCGCATGCCTGCTACTATTCTTGGGGAAAAGTCTCCTATCTCTGTTCTCTTTCCTGACAAAGACCTGTTTACACTTACACCTCGGGTCTTTGGCACTGTTGCATTTGTCCACAGGTTATCTCCAGAGCTTGATAAGCTCTCTCCTAGGGCTATCAAGTGTGTTTTTGTAGGCTACTCCAGGACACAAAAAGGGTATCGTTGCTATGACCCAGTTCATGACAAAAACTATGTGAGTGCTGATGTTACATTTTTTGAACCGGTCATGTAATTCTCCCCTGCAGGTGACAGATTGGTCTCTTCTACACCCACGGATTTTAATGTCTATGTCCCTCCACCTCCAAGCCTGGGTCAATCCACTACAACACCACCACCACCACCTCCAATTGTACCATTTCCTAAGTTCTATACAAGGCGGACATGCCCTGCTCAATCTACATGCCAACCATCCAGCACGCCTCAGGTATGTTCTGATGTTATCACTAATGATGGGTTAGATAATGCACCGATGCAGGAGCCTTTACTACAGGAGGAGCCGCCAGTCACCACACTGATAGATGATCTTGATCGGCCTATTGCTCAAAGAAAGCAGAGAAGAAAATGTGCCTCATATCCTCTTGCCTCCCAGGTCTCATTTCATCGTCTCAATGGGGATTTCCAGAAGTTTGCAGCTATTGTATCATCCGTTGACGTTCCACGGACCTATCAAGAAGCCATGAAGATTGATTGCTGGCGACTAGCTATGGAAGAGGAGATGCGTGCCTTACAGTCTCGAGGGACTTGGTCTCTAGTACCCATTCCTACAGGTGCATCCGTGGTGAGCTGCAAGTGGGTGTTTACGGTGAAATATCATGCAGATGGACGTCTCGACAGATACAAGGCCAGACTTGTTGCACGTGGATTTACCCAAACTTATGGGGTAGATTATTTGGATACGTTTTCACCGGTGGCTCGGCACTCTACTCTTCGTATCCTACTATCGGTTGCTGTGGTACGTAACTGGCACATTTTTCAGCTTGATGTCAAGAATGCTTTCTTGTGTGGTGACCTACAGGAGGAAGTCTACATGCAGCAGCCACCAGGGTTTGCTGCTGAGGGGGAGACTCAGATTGTGTGCAGACTTCATAAGGCTATCTATGGCCTCAAGCAGAGTCCCCGAGCCTGGTTCCAGAAGCTTTCCCAGCTAATTGAACGACATGGGTTCAGAAGATCAAATGCGGACCATTCACTGTTCATCCAGAAGACCCCTAGAGGTACAATTGTTGTCATGATATATGTTGATGACATCTTGGTTACAGGAGATGATGCTCAGGGAATTGAGATAATCAAATCCCTGTTGGGAAGCCAGTTTATTACAAAGGATCTGGGCACGATACGATATTTTCTGGGGATAGAGTTTGCAAGAAATGCACAAGGGATGGTAATGACTCAAAGAAAATATGTCACAGACTTGCTAGGTGAAACATGAATGACTGGATGCAGACCGTCAAGCACACCTATGGATCCAAGCATGAAGCTGTACGATGATGATACCGAAGAGGTGGACAAAAGAAGGTACAGAGAGATGGTGGGTAAGCTCTTATACATTACTATAACTCGACCGGATATTGCATTTGCAGTAAACCGGGTGATTCAATTTATGGAGCAGCCTAGGCAAGTTCATATGGATGCCTTATACATGATATTGAGATATCTGAAGTCCTCCCCAGGCACAGGGTTGCTATTCAGGAAAGATACAGATCTGTCTATTTCAGCTTGTGCAGATGCAGACTATGCAGGATGTCCAAGAGATCGTAAATCTACTTCTGGATTTGCTATCTTCATAGGAAGCTCTTTAGTTTCTTGGAAAAACAAGAAACAGACTGTTGTGGCGAGATCCAGTGCTGAATCCGAGTACAGAGCCATGGCACAAGCAAGCGCAGAGATGATGTGGGTGAGAGCAGTCTTAGAAGATTTGAATGTAGATGTCTCCTTGCCTATGAATCTCCAATGTGACAATTAGACAGCATTGTTTATTGCCAATAATCCGGCCTTCCATGAGAGGACAAAGCACATCGAGGTGGATTGTCATTATACTAGAGACACGATTCAGAAGGGCTTCATTTCTACTTCTCATGTCAGTTCAGAGGACCAGACTGCTGATATATTCACCAAACCATTGCTCAGAGGACCTTTCCGGAGATGTTCTTCCAAGCTGAGCATGATAGATATCTATGCTCCATCTTGAGGGGGAGTGTAGAGGTTATATTATGTTATGATGTACTGCTCTGTATTTCCTATTTATATAACGCACGTCTATGTAATTTACCCAAGGGTTTTCTCTCTATATAAGAGACCTGAAGGCTCTATGGAATAACATATCAGAGTTTCAATTACTCTAACAGTTACCTTTGTCACAATTTTTGTTCAGTTTATGATGTAAATGGTTTCCTTTTCTTCTGTATATTATGGGATACTTGTATACACTGTCAGCTCTTTTGTTACATGATATATATGCATGGAAAAATTAAATGGAATTTTGGTGACACATCTTCATGTTGTTTTGTACTTGTAAATATTGATTTGAATGTTATGATAATAACGCGAAAAATTCCCCTGTATTTTCATATAACTTGTGCGATCTTTTGTTAATGTAATACAACAAATGTGTTGTAAACGGGTACCTGAATCCGAGGGGGTTCACAATATCTTTGTCTACTCCTCTCACAACGTTCTGGATCAAAGAGGTGAGAAAATAAATGAAGATGATATGAATTATTGGAGTACTAATTGGGTCATGTGGACTTAGAGGGGAACACAGTTGAGAGGATGGAATGGGTTGAATTTCAACGGGGAAAAATGAGAGAGATGACGAGGCACCTTCAAATCCCAGTTGTCCTTCATTCTCAGTGTTGAATCAACATGTTATAATTGCCATGTGTCTCAAATTCGAAATTAGTTTCTCACTCTAGACAAAACCAGACTACTACTATATGATATAGTTAGCAAGGAAAAACAAATAAAAATACAGTGTAATTGTTATCTAAAATCTGAAAGGTTTTGCTAAAGAAAACCTGAGAACGACAGGTCATATTTCTTTACACATACTTGGGAGATCTAAAATTGCTCCGAAATTAGAGTGAAAGCGAACAAAATTGTCTGCATAGCATGCATCAACTGCCCAAAGTTTTGAAATCTTGGTTCTATACATTCTCTTTCTTCCCGTTATGATCTTTTTTGTTGAACTCGCTAGTTTTAAAGGGATTTTCTGTGAACTCCCCTTGAGATTAATTGTCCAGCTTAAGAGATTCAGACGGATATTGATGGGAGTTGGTTGGGTGCAAATAAGATGTTTTGATTATTGATGAGCTATGGAGATATACTACCTTGATCATGGTCATGTATGAAGATTTTGTCATGGGTATTAAGAAGATAGGGCCTGGTTGCAATTTTTTTAGCAGCGGACAGTCACAAAGTGCATACTGCTTTCCCTTGTACAGTTTTAATGAAACTGACATTGATCTAAGTTTTTTAATGTCCTTTCTCTAGGTACATTTGGATGAATGTGACCCCTTTCTTGATAGTGCATTGATTCTGTGGTACGGACTTTGTTCATGGAAGGTAGAAGCGGAGGGAGGGAGGATACACGGCTTTTTACAGTTGAAAGGTGGAAAGGGGAGACCTTTCGTCTGGTCTGGGTGATTTGGTTAAGGAATGAAGTGCTTTCATATCTTGACGGCCCTATGTAAAATTTATTTGGCATTTTTACTCAATTTAATGAGGGTCGTGAGAGTGGTGTTATTTACCGTACATCCCGTTCATTTTGTACCTCAATTTTCAATGTATTTTGGATGGCAATTAATCTAAATGGTCATTCATCAGCACATAAAAAAAGCTTTAGAGAGACCTGAGAATTGCACAATGCATATTTTTCCTTTTTTTTGTAAAGTGCAAAATTCAAAATGGAGGACTCTCCTTCTAACCTTTGTCATCTCAGTCTCATTTTTATTTTCTCAAACGTCTTTGCAAATTTTGGGTGTGAGAATAGGTTAATTTTTTTAGAATACATAATGCTTGCCTGTCGGTAATATGTGGAGGTTTCTAGACCATGAATGTGATGTTTCAACTCGTAGGAATAGGAATACCTCTCATTATCAGATATCTAATGTAAGATGTGAAATATCTCTTCCTTGGTTCTATTCTGCAAAATTTTCGTCCCCCCATTTAAAATGCTTCTCTGTCTCTCTATAGCATCAAGCGTTTTACTCCTGAACTGAAGGGGGGTGGGGGTACTATCTTGCATTTTAGCTACACCCTAATCAGGGGTCTAATAGTTCTGCCTATATTGGAGACTGTAAGGTGATATCCCATTCTTCAAATCATATTCACGCAATACGTTTTGCATTGCCAATTGGGGAGGTGGGAATAAGTAGTGAAATGACAATCCATCTGTGACATTTTTCATTAGACCAAGGCTGGTCTTCTCTTAGGCGTGCCCTTGTTGATTATTCCTTCAGTGCACTTTGGTTGATACGTGAAGCTGGCATGCTATGTGTGAAGATTGATATTGTTCTTTCGAACCTTGCAGGATAATGATAGCTTATGGATTTTGTATTGTTTGCAGACATACAGATAAGAGAGTTTTTTTCTTGGTTCCGTGACTGGATAATCCATCTGTGAGATATCATTAGGCCGAATCTGGTGTTCTCCAAGATGTGCCCTTATTGATTATTTTTTCATTGCTCTTAGGTTGATATGTGAAACTGGCACAATATAAGTATGAAAGATGATAATGATCAAGTCTTGGATGGTGTTACCTTGTGTTGTGAATTTATGATAATCTATACATAATGCGGTGCACACCATTTTTGGTGCCCTCCCTTTCTCTTTCAAAGAAAATCTCACATGTTGGGGTGTTGTGGAATTTCAGAACTAAACGGCCTAGGAAAATGCTTTTAGCAATGCCAATGCTATTGAGGGCAAACGGCGACAAAGCTGATTGAAGTAGATAACTTCCCTTAGTAATTGTTCATTTGCATCATATGTAACACAAAGTACTGATGTTATTAACTGCACAGCTCCACGTCTGGTAAGATGGCTTAAAAAATTGATGCCTTGTGAACTAATTCTAGTGTGATAGGATGCATGTCAATGGAGATTAATCCTCACCCCCACCCAAACATCACAGGGGTCATCTATGAAGGTTAATCTGATTTCTTTTACATACATGTCTATTGTTAGGATAATCGTACTGTAACAAATATGATTTTTTTATTCAAATATCTATCCACTCTACCTAGGTTATAATAGCAATTACACCGTTTTCATGAAACTACTGTGCATTGTGTAATTGAGCGGTATGCTTATTTGGTGAAGTGAGGTTGTCATATCTTTGATCAAGGCAGCTTTTTTGTGCTGGTAAACGTGACATTATTTAGTTCTTTTTTATTGATTTTAATTTGTGTTGGATAACAGGAAGCTTTAGGTTTAACATGTCAGTGGCGAAAGTAAGAGCTTCAAGCAATTTTGATCCAGTGAAGCTTGAAGGGCATGGTTCTTTTGACAAATTTATCTCGCAAGCAACAGGAATGGAACAATTTTTATCATTCACTCGAACTAATGATGTTACTACCACCACATGGGATCAACTGTTGAGTACTTTTAAACATCTAAAGGGGAACAAGATTTCCAACGGTCAAAAAGTTGAAGTAGGGGTAATGAATACTTCTTCATGCCACTACAATAGTCCCACCTGTCTAAGTGAGTCTGCTTCTTTTGCAAAGGTAGGTGGAGCCTCGACAAAGATGACAAAGAGTGCTGTTGAAACAGTGCCATCTCTCAAGATTCCCGAAGCTGTCGTTGCCTTTGCTCAAGCAGCAGCTAAGGCTAACAGTGAGCCTGAAAAATGTAGGTAAACTGTTAATGCAGGTAGTTTGGTCATAGATAACTGTAGGTCAGGTTGGAATTTGATGCTGGAATCTTGATAATCAGTCCAACCCACCTTATTGTTGCAGATCTTCCTGGATGGCCCTTGTTATCTCCTTCTAAGTTTCAGTTGCAGAAATGTACAAAGTGCTCTTTGGAGTTTTGTTCTCCAGTTAACTACAAGCGTCATATTCGCACACATCGCAAGTCCAACATTCATGAGAAGGTACATCTTGTTTATTTTATTTGCTATTACTGCAGGAGATTGAACAGTTGGTTGGGTAGATTTGCTTAGCTTCTTTATGTGTCTGTTTGAGTTTTCTAGCGACATGGATTATGTTTCATGTTCTATGTACACAACTCTGCATATTTAACTCTTCTATCCCCCTGCCAGTTAATGCATGCGAAATTTTGCCTTAGATTCACTTGGCTGACACAAACATTGAAAGAAAGTGGGTCTGCCACTTCTTTTTTCTAATTTCTATTGTCGGATTTTATGTTTCCAATGCTGCTCTATGTGTAGGACAAGTTTTTTTCCCTTCTGAAAGACAGTTCCCTACAATTTCTAGCTCAGCAAATTTTAATTGTTTTGTTGAAATTCCGAGACGCCCCCCCCCCCCCCCAAACACACACACACCATTCACAAAAGAGTCCGAAGGTATTGGCATATTCTCCTCCAGTTTGTGTTATGTCAACTGTACTAGCATAAGACGTTAGGCAATCGATTGTTTTGGTTGTGACACCGTTATTTCCTTGAGTTTTTGCTGAAAGTAGTTACTGCTTTTGTACTTGAACATTCCCGGCTGCACCATGATTTGATTTTGTTAATTTGTAGGCTTCTCCTAAGAGTAGGGAGTTTCTTGCATCATTCTGGGACAAGGTTCGTGCCTCATCTTTGTGCTGATTGTTTTTTGTAATTGAACCAAAGATTCTTAGTTGCTTATCTGAATCCTCAGATCTCAGTGAATGAGTCAAGGAAGCTTGTCTCACTTAAGGATTCGACCTTGATGTTGGAGGTAATTGTCTATCCTTTGTGAAAATTTGTTGTCTTTGATTAATAAATATTTCTCTTTGAATTCACTGGAATTTTTCACTCCATCTCTTTTTCACATTTTACCTATCATATTTCCTAGCGTTGCACATATACGCATTCACATATATTATATGGCATGGCTTCCCTTAGAACTTGTCACTTGAGATAAACACCAAATTTAAACAGAACTCATAAATCTCATTATTCAGCAACTGAGGTGTATAAGGGAATCGAGAGATTTAATGTTGCAATGCTTGTGGCTGCAGATGTGTGTTTCGATTGCTATACATGAACAAACATGGGAGGTTAGCTATAGACATACAATGGGATGGAATGAGAATTTTATGGAAGAGTGCTTCTGATATAGAGTGATACCCTAAATCCTTAAGCATACAAATGGGAAAAAATAGTTGTCAACACGACTTTTCGAAATAGAAAGCAAAAAAATAGACAAAATATCAAGGGATTTTTACCCGACAGACCCTGTAATCTTTGTCAATTACCTCCACGACCTTTGAAACATCGTAATTCCTCCCTCACCCCCGTAAACTTGCTCCGTCTTAGCCCACGGACCCTACCGTTAAATTGACACATCCAGAGTTAACTTCCTTGAGTTAGAAACGAGTTAATCTAACCAATTCATGATCGGACGACTAGAACTAACCAAGAAAAGAAAAAAATAATCATGATCGGACGGACGGCTAGAATTCATGATCATACGGCTAGAACGGTGCAGCTTCCCCTCCCACTGCATCGCCGACTGGAGGAGGTTGGCAAAGGGTCGAGGGAGCCAGCCGGCCTGGTTGGAGAAGAGTAGGAGCTTGAAGTAGCGAGCAGGGGGGGGGGGCTCGCAGGGTAGGAGGGGCCGGGGTGGGGGGCTTCGATCGGGACGCGACGGGATCGAGGGGGTGTGGGGGGCTTTGCAGGGGGAGGCGGCAAGACAGGGGGGGTCTTCGATCGGGAGGCGGCGGGACCGGGGGGGGGGGGGGGGTCCGTCGGGGAAGGCGATGGTGGGCGTGGGGGGGGGGCTTCGCAGGGGGAGGCGGATCGCGAGGGGGGGGGACTTTGCAGGGGAGGCGGCCCGGGGGGGCTTCCGCAGGGGAAGGCGACGGAACCGGGGCGGGGAGGGGGGGCTTCGAGCAGGTGTGTGATGAGCGGGTGAGGGATTTCGACCGACGGCAGGGGGGGTCGAGCAGGGGAGCGGCAGCTTCGAGCAGGGGCGGCGGTGGACCGGGGGAGGGGAGGCGATGTGTTCAACTGGAGGTGGACGGTGGGAGGGAGGGGCAGGTGTGCGGTGTGAGGGAATGACACTTCTAGTAAATTTGATAAATAAATTGGGTATAGTATAAAAGAAGATATCAGAATCAGGTTGGTTTTAACGGTTAAATGGATGGGGGTGAACCACACGGTCTGTAGGATAAAGGTTAACAAGTTTACGGGGGTGAGAGAGGAATTACGATGTTTCAAAGGTCGTAGAGGTCATTGACAAAGATTATAGGGTCTGCCGGGTAAAAATCCCAAATATCAATGTTGTCATACATCCTTAAGTTTTTTTTTGAATCAATACCCCCATCGAGTTGGAGCACATCTATCGATCATGCCTAACTTGGAAGTCAATAGTGAAGTGCACTTACACAGTAGAGCTTTGATGACATTATGTAGCTTCGTAGAAATGTGTCGAGTGATAGATATCTTCCCTTAATGTATCACATACCTGATAAAATGTCAATATACTTCAATGTGCTTGATGCGTTCATGAAAGACAATATCAATGGCAATATAAGTGGTCGGCCTATTGTAATAATAAAGAGTAAGGCCTTAAATGTCGGATTTCGATTTCGTTTCGGTCAATGTGGAAAGAGAAATTCGGTGGAATTTCGACGGAATTTCGGTGAAATGGCCAGAAATTAGGGAAATTACGTGAAAACTCATTTTTTTCTAAAATTAAGTTTTCTAATATTCTTTAACTCAATAAATGATATAAAAATACACAGTTTTTTTACTAATAGTAAGATATTATCATGATATATTACATTAAATTTCCATCCAATTGCTCTAACAGTCAAAAAGTAGTCTACTGCTAAGAATCAGAACCAGATTTGGAATCAAAATAGATGCCACTAGTTTCACCTCTTGAATTAGAAGAGAATGGTGACATGTGCAATAATAACAGAGAAAAAGATAGGCTAACAAATAGTACTAGCAAAATGATATTTTATGTAAGAAATTAAATATCGAAATGCTCAAAAAAACATAGAAAATTATTTAATTTTAGAAATAAAATAAGACATAAACACACACACAAACACGATTTTTTTCAATATGTATGTCTAATAGATGCATTGTATAGCTTGTGATCATAAAATATATGCTATACAAGATATAAACAAATAAGCTAATATCAAGAAACTGCATAACATTTACAAGCACAATATATATCCAACATGATAGTATGCAAATACTTACAGTCACAATATTTGGAAAGTTGCTAACAAACTAGTACTTGTACAACCACACATACTCCTTGTAGTAGTCAAAAGCTTAAATTTTGGATTTCGGTTTCGTTTTGCCATGCCCAAAAAGCGAACTTTCGGAGAATTTTGGTGAAATCATCGGAAATCTTAGAAATGACTCTAAACTTGACTTTTTTCCCAAAGCTAATGTTTTTAATATTCCTACGTCAATAAATAAAAGAGAAATGCACACAAATTTGTAAAATAGAATTGTAAATATAACTTCTGAAGTAATATTATCGTCATAATCATCACACATGTTGATATTGAGAACAACGTGTTGAATAGAATCATAACTGCATGCTAAACTCGAAGCAAAAGACATGATAATCACCTCGTTCATAAGAATAAGGTGGCACATATAATAACTACTAATCAAAACATATATATCAAAATAAAGAAAGAACAAAAATAAATAAATCTCCTCAGTTAAAACATGCATTTATCTCTTAAATCTTGTGTGTAATTAATTTGGTTGGGATTTAGATCTAAAATTTAGAAACTAACTAAAGAAACTTCTTCAAACAATGTAAAACACTCTAACAACTAAACACATCAACGAATAAATAAGTGAAAAATCATTAATATATGTAAATTTCGATGAAAGTGAAGGATATATTCACTTATTTTTGTTGTTTTGCCGAAATGACATGCAATTTCGATGAATTTAGTTGGCATTTCGGTGATCTTTCGTTGAAATCCTGGAAAAAGAAATATGGTGGCATTTCGATTTCGGCGACCTAAAGAAATGGAAATTTTGGAGAAATTCGGTGGAATTTCGTTGAAATTTGAGGCCCTGATAGAGAGGAACTGGAGTTTGATGGATAACTTGAGTTCATGTATAAAGATGACGAGCCAACTAATCTCACAAGTGGCTTGAGCCATAACTTTATACTTTGTCTCTGTACCAGATCTCAAAACAGTTGTGTGCTTCTTGCTTCGATGAGTGATTAAATTTTAACCAATAAACATGACAAAACCCATATGTCCTCGAGTAACTAACATAATCTGCATCCTCATAGAATGTAATATCGGTGTGATCATTAACGACATAGAACAATCTCTTACACGATGAATTCATCATGTAATAGAGTATGGGAGGAGCATCACGTTAATGACTATACTTTGATTTCCCATATACTACTTGAATATGCTTACAACATAAAAGATTTCAGACCTAACGAGTATTGACCTTAACACATAAAAGTTTCCTACTAGGCTTTTATATCGTGTAGTATCCTTAAACAAGGTGTTTACCAAGGTACGTGACTCTGAGACTCAATAAGATTAGAAGAAGCTTTACAACCAAGTAAACATGTATTCTCAAGAATGTCAAGGCACTATTTCCTCTTGGATAAATGTAGTTTTTCAAAGATATGAATGACCTCAATCCCTAGAAAGTATGACAGGTCTTCGGTGGCCAACACCTTATGTAGAAGTGGAGCAGATCGCAACAACCATTTAATAAGACATGCACATTTTTAATTTTTTAATGAATGTACATGGTTTCATTAATGGAAATTGTTTGATATAGTGAGTAATAGGCTTGTTCAATATTTCTTGTTTAACCAGTTGGTTGTAGTACTCTGATCTAATATTTTAATATTTCCAAGTTTCAGCAATAGTATATGCCTTGATCTCAAAAATGTCTGCACTATCATCTGTAGTGATAATTATATCAACGTATACTGTATGGATAATAATAAATTTTAAACACTCCACGAATAAACTTGGAGTAATCGAACATACTCTTGTGAGAGCTAATGGAGTTGATATCTGAGGTAAGTTTGTCAAAGCAGGCTATGTATCAGGTCATAAATAGCCTTATGCAAACAAAATACATACCTTCCTCCAACAACATAGCTTGGTGGTTGTGTCATATAGATGTCCTCAAGATCATCATTGAGGAAGACGTTCTTGACATCTAACTTAAAAATTTACAAGTTATTTTTGGCATCAAAAGAGATAATCATGTGTAGAGATCCCATCGTAGTAATTGGAGGGAAAGTCTCTAAATAATCCATGCGATAAATCTGGTGAAGCCCGTAGTTACTAATCGAGCCTTGAGTTTGTCTAGTGACCCATCTGGAGCATGTTTGGTTGTGAAGACCTATTTGCAAGCTACATAAGCAACATTTGTGGGACATGGCAAAGATCCGAAGTGCCCCTTGAGATAAGAGCACCCATTTCCTTTTCCATAACTTGCTTCCATCTTGGAGCTTGAAGAACCCAATGTTCGCGTGAAAGAGGCATTGCCATAAAAGCATATATAAACTATCTTATTACACCTAGATAATCCATCGGTAGAAGTAAAATATAACATAGGTGCATAGTACATAGTCTTTTAGACTTCTTTAGAGCAACGCGAGTCATGTAAAGGAGGTTTAATTTGAGTCTGGGAGTACATTTGTGGGTGGATCATTGGAAGAAGGTTTCTCATTCCATATCCATAAGGTAGGAACATGTAAAGGGACATACTCTACGGGGTGAACTCTGTGGTAGATCTAAAGTGGAGGAGAGATCTTCAACAGAATGTCATTGGGTGTCGATGGAGCGGAAGAGACGTGAGAGGCTGAAGTGGGTGATTCGAGCGGGGGCGGCGGAGTGGTGAAAGATATCCGTTGCTCAACGCTCAGCCTCGGAAGTAGGGGCGGGTGGGGCGACATGCCCCGTTGAAGGTTGGGAAGTGGTTTCACATCGTAAGCGTGGGCGAAGATGCTTCAGGTGTGGGCTTGCGGGACATTTGGCGGCTGCGTGTGCCTCGCCGCCTCGGTGCTTCGTGTGCGGGAAGGAGGGTCATAGGCACTCCACACGTCCTTCGCGCTGTCGCAGTCTAATTGAGAAGGCCCGGGAGGTTGACACACGTCCCTTGTCAGATGTTATAATATCGGCGGAGTGCTTGGCAGAGGGCGAGGTATCCCGTTCTCCCGACCCTCCGTCTCTGCATGGGTTCCTCATCGGCTTGTGAATGGGGGACTCCTTATGTGTGGAGGAGATTCGTGCGGCCATTGCGAAGGAGCTCGCATGCACTTTCCTTGGAGATGTCGTGGAGCTGGCGTTTCGTCGTTGCTGTGTGCGAGGGTTCTCGGAACAACAACGACAGCGGCTGCTTGCTTGGAAGGGGCCGGGTGGCCTCACTTGGAAGCACGTCAAGTTTGCAGATGGGGTAGTCGATCGTGTCTCGCGAAAGGTGGTGGAGGTTAGGGGTGCTCCGTTCTTGTCACGCTCTGTGTATTGTTTAGCTCTGCCTCCCAGGGGCCTTGGTTCGGTTCTTCGTATTCTTCAGGATGGTATGCTCCCGGGATCGGATCCGGAGTTACTCTTGTTTTATTACAGTGCCCCGATTCTGTCCGTCTCCTCTCGGAGGCGGAGATGGTCATTGGCCGTTTTTGTTTTCCACTGCGGATTCGGCTGTTGGATCAGATGGAGCTTTCTGTGCCGCTTGACGAGGGTGATGGTGCCGGCCATCATCTTGTTGCTGTGTCCGGCGGAGCTGCTCCGGCCGCTGGGGAAGTCGATTCGTCTTCTTCCCCTGGGGACGATTCGTCTTCTTCTCTTGGGGGCGGTTCGGGTTCTGCCGATCTGAATCGTTTTGGTGTCTTCGACGCCACGTGTGCTTCCTCTCTGGGGGTGTTGCCTCGTTTCATGCCGCCTTTACAGAAGATCGTCTTTTGGACGTTCGCCCCTCTCGATTTGCACTCTTGGCATTGGCCGCCTTTTCTTGCACGGTGGACCCAATACGGGGTCGGATTTTTGGATATCCGTTTCGCAGACTTCTGCTAACAGGTTGGCGGATCCGCTTGTGGTCTCCTCGGAGCACCCGGGTTTGGATCCGGTTGGCCTTTCGGACGCTCGTGCTGGATATTGCTCGTCTGATGGCATCCGTGGGCCTGAGTGGCCCCTTTCGAGTCTCCGTTTCGATGGCATGCCCTTCTCTGTCGTTGACCAGGGACAGGGCGCAGATGGGGCAGTGGATGGTCCTTTTGCTTGGGCGCCGCTTTCGGTCAGGAGTTCCGACTTGGGGGCCTCTTCAGGGCCTGACCACAAGCGGGTAGGTAAAAGATACAGGAGGTGCTCGCGTGCGCGAAGGCTCGACACCGTGCCTCTGCCGGTGTCTGCTCGTATGGCTCACGTGGCAACTCTGGCTGGAGTGGTCCACATCGGGGGAACTTGCAACGGTTCTCAATGAAGGTCCTCACATGGAATGTCAGGGGTCAGGGTGACCCGGAAAAGAGGAAGTAGCTGGGTTCTCGCTTCCTCGAATGGGGCTGTGACATCATTTTGCTTTAGGAAACCAAGTTGCAATCCTGTACGCGGGATATATGGGGTTCTTTCGACGCCGGTCCCATCTGTGAGTATTGTGTTGTCGACGCGGTTGGTTCCGCGGGGGGAATGCTAATTGCCTGGAGGGATCGTGGCTTTGCCCTGCGATCGGAGCTAAGGGGCTCCCATGTACTGACAGTTCTTTTAGATTGTCTTTCCTCGTTGAAGACTATTGTCGTCTCCTGTGTGTATGGGCCTTGCCAGGCCGGTGATCGTCGACAGCTATGGGATGATCTTCGTTCGGCCAGAGCCTCCTTCCCGAGGGGCGCGTGGCTGATTGACCATGATTTCAATGTTAACTTGCTGTCCTCCGACCGGCTGGGTTTGCGTGGTGGCCAGGACCCAGGGCCGGCTGACTTCGTGGAGCTTTTGGATGATTTGAAACTTGAGGTGATTGACGCACCTGACACTAAATATACTTGACGGAGCTCGGGCTCTCGCTCCCGCATCGACCGATTCGTGGCGTCTTCGGAACTATTAAATCTTTTTCCTTCTTGCTTTGCCCTGACAAGGATTCGGACTCGCTCGAATCACTCCCCCCTCGTTTGGGAGTCGGGGGAGCAAAACCCACTTCGGGGCTTTTTCAGGTACGAGAAGGCTTGGCTGCTCGAAGATTCTTTTCGCGAAATGGTATCCTCGCATTGGACCTCTACGATCGTCTCGTGCTCGACAGTCTCAAGATTTTTCCAGAAACTTGTATCCTTGCGGGGGAGACTTTGCCTTTTCAAGGAGTCACGCGCTGCTCGCCAGGCGGCCAGGGCCTCGGCGGAGGAGGTCCTTGCCGGCCTTGACCAGCTCGAAGACTCTTGCCCTCCCTCCTTCGAGGATCTCGCAAGGCGGGAAGCTTCTCTCTGGCAGGTGGCGCTGGAGGACAAGAAAAGAGTTACAGAATGGCGCCAGAGATCTAGACACAAGTGGCTCGTGGAGGCGGATGCCAACACGGCATTCTTCCATCGTATTGCCAGCGGAAGACGACGTTCTAATACTTTGCGCTCGATCGTTGTGGATGGTGTACGGGTCACGGGTGACAGGGAGATGGGCCATCTGATTGCCAAGCACTTCCGTGATTTCTCGTCGCGGTCCCTACTTCGCAGGTGGCGATGGCTGGGACGGGGGGCGGAGAGGCTGTCGCCGGAACATGCTTCGAGCGTGGTTGTGCCTGTGACGATGGAGGAGGTGAGGACTGCAGTCTGGTCTCTTAACGCGGATGGGGCGCCCGGGCCGGACGGGTTCCCAGTGTCCTTTTATAGGGACTTCTGGGATATGATTGTTGGGGAGGTCCTCGAGGTGGTGCAGGAGATGTGTTTGTGCAACGCGGGGTTTGAGAAAATTAATCGGGCATTGATCATTCTCCTACCTAAGAGTGGTGCGGCTGAGCGCATTGAAGATTTCCGACCGATCGCCCTTTCCAACGGGCTCTATCTGATTGTGGCTAAGGTGTTTGCCATCCGCCTTAGTAGGGTTCTCGCGAACCTTATCTCTCCCGTCCAATCGGCATTCGTCCCAGGCAGGCAAATTGGAGACTGTTTAGTTATGGCATCTGAGATTGTGGCAGACTGGAAGAGGCTTGGTAAAAAAGCTATGCTCTGGAAGGTAGACTTTGCAAAGGCCTACGATACTCTTGATTGGCGCTTTCTATGGGAAGCAATGTATAGGCGGGGATTCCTAGACATTTGGATTTCTTGGATGAAGTGTTGTGTTACCACGACTTCTCCGACGGTTCTTATAAATGGTCGTCCGGAGGGCGGGTTCTACCAGCCTTAGCGGGGAATCAGACAGGGGTGCCCCCTGGCCCCCTTCTCTTTGTCATCGCGGCGGATGCGTTGGCATGCATGTTGGAGCAAGTTCAACGTTGTGGCCTATTCTCGGGCTTCTCCAAGGACGATCTTAATATTCCCCTGATCCAATATGCAGATGACACTATATTCTTCGTGGAGGGCAACAGGGAGGAGGTTAGGGCCGTAGCTACCGTGCTGGAACTCTTTGGAGAGATGTCGGGTCTCGTCCAAAATCGGGACAAGTCCATTTTGGTGCCGTTTGCCTTCTCTGAGGAGGAGGTGCGGTTTTGCTCTGTTGACTTGGGGGTGGGATGCGGCAAGCTGCCGATTCGCTACCTTGGGATACCTCTTTCTTTCGGGCGGACGAGGCTAGCGGACTGGCTTCCGGTCATCGAGAAGATGGTGGGCAGGTTGGCGGGGTGGAGATCCTTCAAACTCTCCAGGGGGGGAGCTTGGTACTCCTGAAAGCGGTTATGGCAGCAATTCCCATTTTCTTCATGTCTGCCAGAATTTTGCCGAAGGGGATTCGTGTACGTATTGAAGGGCTGATGAGGAGGTTCTTATGGTGTCGGAGCGGGCAGACGACCGGGGGCATACCCCTTGCTGACTGGGATACGGTCACATTGCCGAAAACGGACGGCGGTCTGGGTGTTCGAAAGCTTGATGCTATGAATGAAGCATTGCTCTTGAAGTGGATCTCCAAAATTTGGGGGAGCGTTGATGATATTTGCTGCAAATTGATCCGTCGTATCTACGACTGTCGGAGCCCTTTGGCTCTTGTGCCCCCTACGGGTTTGCGGCCTTCCCCGTTCTGGAGGGGGATTCTTTCGTTGCTTCCTCGCTTCCAGGAACTATTCCGGCCCATCTTGGGTAAGGGCCTCTCTTTTGCTTTCTGGCTCGACAACTGGACCGGTGTGGGGGCACTCGCATCTCGTTTTCCAAGGCTTTTTGCCTTGGCGGCAGACAAGGAGGTAAAAATTGCCGATGTGTGGTGTGATGGGAACTGGATGCCCCGTTTCTGCGCAAACTTTTCGGATCAAAGACTTGATGAGTTTCTTCGTCTGTGCGATTCTCTGGCGGGCTGCGAGGGCCCCGGGGGGGCGTGATCACTGGGACTGGAGGGGCGCTCCTTTTTCGGTCAAGAAGGCTTACGCGGCTATTCGCAGGCATGGACGACCATATCGCGATATATCGGCGATATATCAGTATCGACAGGTCACCGATATATCGTCGAAATGGTCGATATCGGGTATCGACAGGCCAAAAATGCACAATCTGGGTTCGATGTCGGCGATATGGCATCGATATATCGTCGATATATCGGCGATATATCGGTATCGACATGGTACCGATATCGATACCGATATCGATATGTCCTTCCATGTTCGCAGGCCGCCGCTCGCTCCTTCCGAGGTCCTCACTAAGGACTGCTCTTTGATCTGGGGGCTTCACCTCCTTGAGCGCATCGGATTTTTTTTATGGCTATTCAGACGCAAACGCTTAATGACTCGGGACCGGTGCGTGCGATTTTTGGGTTCTAATTCCGATTCTTGTTACTTGTGTGGGGTGGCCATTGAATCGGTGGACTATCTGTTCTTTAGTTGTCTGTGCACTGCAGATTCATGGGACGACTTGGGACTCGACTGGATTGACGCGTCATCCTTCGACGCATTCTGGGAGGCGTTCCGGTCTGCTCCTCTCAGACCGCGGACGGAGGTGTTGGGTTCTCTCTCCTTACTGTAGAGTTTTGGCTGGCGAGAAATGCCTTGGTGTTCTCGGGCTGCAGGTTCTATAGGGAAAATGTGTTAGCTCAGTCCAAGGCTTTTGTGGAAGCCTGGTCATCTCTGTGACCCCTTTTTTGTTTTTTTCCGTTTCTTTTTCTTTAATTTATATTATGGGGAGGGCACCTTAGCGTGTTACCCCCTCTTTCGGTTTAAAAAAAAACAGAATGTCATTGATAGACTCAGAATAAAACTACTTTGTAAAAAATGTGACATCAACAGAAACATGATACCATCGGCTAATTGTGTCATACCACCTATACCCTTTTTGGGTTTTGGAATATCTCAAAAACGCACACTTGATTGCATGCGCTAATAACTTATTTCCAATATGAAAATTAGGGAATGCAATTATAAAGTATGAAAAAACAATAGAGAGAGTTCCTCATCATCAGAGATTAACGAGCTTACTTTATGAACGCCTGATTAATCTAACCTTTTTCATTTCGAGGAAAAGGTTCGTCAATCGCGTTCTGCCGGAGGCTGCAAGGTGTCCCGGTGCCTGGCCTGGTCTCTACCCGGAAAGCATGTTAGTTAGATGGAATTAAGGATGTTGTCTTCATAGAAGGTTTTATTAGCCTTCATTTGAATAAGGAGGGTATGGGCCACATTTACAAGATGGATGACCTAAAATATCAATTTCATTTCCATGTCGACAAGTTGGCGAAGCTGACCCGAGAATTGACATGTCGCCTATCGATTTTGTAGAAGTTTATTTTATGTTCGTGTATCTTTTATCTATTGTTCTTTTCGTTTGTCTACCGTATGTAATTTTCCCATAGGCCTCTCCCTATATAAGAGAGTCTAGGGCTCAAGGAATAAACACAACTCTTATTTTTCCCAACATGGTATCATAGCGGCGGTCCTAGACCGGAGTTCTCGTACCGAACCCTAAACCTAGCCCTCCACCTTCAAGCCCTACGCGCTGCCCTCCACGTGCGCCACCCCCCACGCGCGCCGCCCTCCACGTGCACCGCTCCCCTATGCGCGACCCCTCCTTCACGTGCGGCCCCTCCTCCGTGGTCTGTTGCCGCCGTCCCTAGGGTCCTGCCGCCCCTAGGGTTCAACCGTTGTCTTCCTAAGGGGCTCCTTTTTCGCGCTTCTAGGTTGATGGGTTTGGTTGCGTAAAGGTCTACACGTGCAACTAAACCTAATCATGTCAATGTAGACCAAAGTTTATCTTGTCTACAGCCCTAGTTTTCTCCAGTTAAAATGTCAGAAAGCAAGATAGAGATCCCAATACAAGCGCCTTCAGAGGTCCTGCGCCTATTGTGAAGATGGATGGATCCAACTACGAGTTATGTGCCATGCTGTTTATGAGCCTAATGAAGTCGATGGGTAAGAAACGTATTCTTACCGAGGACAAGCCAACGGAGAAAACATGGTTGTATGCCTCATGGGAGGCTGATGACGCATATGCTCATGTCTGGTTGTCTGGTACTCTGATCCCAGACATTGCTAATGGTGTCCTGCACTGACCCACTGCTAAAGCCATGTGGGATATTCTTGCTGCCACGCATTCCCAAGCCAAGAATGAGACGAAAATCCTGCAACTCCAGCATGGCATCTTCACGATAAAGCAAAATGGTCAACCCCTGCATGCTCACTACACTGCATTGCGGGGAATGTTTGAGAGGCTTCATAGCTTCATGCCTCTCACAGCTACTCCAGAGCAGTTGAAGACATATTGGAATGCCACGATGGTGGGAGTTTTTCTAGCCTCTCTTGACTCACAGTATGAGGCTGCTTCATCTCAGATTCTGGCTGATGCTACTATTCCTCCAATGAAGGAGGCTTTTCAGAGATTGAGTCGAATCAACGTATCGACCCCTGCGACTGTGCCAAATTCTTCTGCTATGGCTGCCTCTCGCGGAAGAGGCAATCCATCCCAGTTTCGTGGACGAGGACCACGTTGTAGGGGTGGCCGTGGTCGTGGATCACAGTGTACTTATTGTCATCAGACTGGTCATACAGAAGATACATGCTACTCCAAGCATGGTTTCCCAGCATCTGCCCGTGCAGCAGAACATATTCAACATCAAAGTGCTACACATGCATTAGATCCACGATATGATGAACTTGTGTCTCGATTGCGAGATATCATGCCTCCAACCAGTACTCCTTCACCTGTCTCAGAGAGCAGCTTGGACGTTGCTGCTACTGTAGAAGCTAGTACCTCAGGTAGTGCCCATTCTTCTACTTTCTAACAGGGTTCAGGTTTGTCAGAATGGATTGTAGATTCAGGTGCCACACATCATTTGTGTGGAGATAGACACCAACTCACATCCTATAAGCAAGTTTCCCCAGGAAGGACAGTCGTCATAGCAGATGGGACTCATTCTCCCATCACAGGACAGAGCAGATCGCCTTAACACCTTCTATGCAGTTGCAGAATGTGCTTCATGCTCCTAATTTCTCAATGAATTTACTGTCAGTTAGTCAGATTACTAAGGATTTACATTGTCGAGTGATATTTTATTAAAGAAGTGCAGAATGTTTTTTTCTGTTTCTGTCAAAATTATGCGAATTGATAATGCCCTTGAATTATGTACTCGAACATTATCTCAATTTCTTTCGTCCCATGGCATTATTCATCAAACGTCTTGTGCCTACACGTCCCAACAGAATGTTGTTGCGGAAAGAAAACACAGTCACCTTTTTGATGTCACTCGTACGCTTCTTATCCAGAGTTGTGCTCCGCACTCGTTTTAGGATGATGCGGTCCTCATTGCATGTTATCTCATTAACCGCATGCCCTTGTCTGTGTTGGGGGAGAAGATACCTTTCTCCCTTGTCTTTCCTGACAAGGAGTTGTTCTCTCTTACTCCTCGTGTCTTTGGGTCCGTGGCATTCATTCACCAGTTGTCTCCAGGGATTGACAAGCTCTCTCCTAGGACTGTCAAATGTGTTTTTGTCAGGTATTCCAGGACGCAAAAGGGGTATCGTTGCTATGATCCGTTACGTCGAAGATATTACGTAAGTGCAGATGTCACGTTTTTTGAGTCAGTCATGTTCTCTCCTACAGGTGACGGGTTGGTGCCATCAAATATAAATGATGAGATATATATTCCTCCTCCTCCACCCTTGTATGCACCACAACAAGTTCCTACCCCTACACCTACACCACCATCCCCACCACCGCCACCATCTCCACCACCGCCACGACCTCTACCACCTTCCATATCTTTGGTTCCTCCTCTACCACACCACTACAATCGACGGCCAACCCCTGCTCATGATCATGGTCAATCATCAAGCATGCCCCAGGTTTATTCTGATAACATTAATTCAAATGATGGGAGTGATGGTATTTCTCAGCAGTAGCAGGTAGGGGATGACACGGATGATGGTACAACTAATGCAGAACTTGATTTGCCAATTGCACTAAGAAAGCAGAAGAGGTCATGTGCTTCATATCCGATTGCCTTTCATGTTACCTTTGAGCGTCTGACAGGAGATTTCAGGAGGTTTGTAGTTGTTTTATCCGCTGTGAACATTCCACGGACTCACCAGGAGGCATTAGCTAATAGTAGATGGCGTCTTGCTATGGAGGAAGAGATGGCCGCCCTTCGGTCGAGAGGTACTTGGAGCCTTGTTCCAACTCCTACTGGGGCATCTATTGTGAATTGCAAGTGGGTTTTTACAGTGAAGCAAAATGCAGATGGCATATTGATAGGTACAAGGCTCGGCTGGTTGCTCGAGGCTTTACTCAGAATTACGGGGTAGATTATCTTGACACGTTTTCTCTTGTTGCTCGTCATTCTACCTTACGGATTCTTTTATCTGTTGTTGTGATTCGAGATTGGCCCCTATTTCAATTGGATGTCAAAAATGCCTTTTTATATGGTGATCTTCAGGAGGAAGTTTACATGCTGCAACCAACTGGGTTTACTGCTGAGGGGGAGTGTGTACATGTATACAGGCTTCATAAGGCACTAAACCAGAGCCCGAGAGCTTGGTTCCAGAAGCTCTCAGATTTGTTTGAGAAGCAAGGGTTCAAAAGGTCAAATGCAGACCATTCTCTTTTTGTACATAGGACATCCAGAGGTACGACTGTCATTATGGTGTATGTTGATGATATACTCATTACAGGAGATGATATGCAAGGAATAAAAAGAGCAAAAGAATTTTTGGGTCGTGAATTTGTTACCAAGGATCTAGGAGTACTTAGATATTCCCTGGGATTAGAGTTTGCTAGAAATGAACAAGGACTTGTAGTGATACTCAGAGGAAATATGTCACTGACTTGCTAAGTGTCACATGTATGCTTGGATGTCGACCTGCTTCTACACCCATGGATCCAAGCATGAAGATGCATGATGACGATACTGAGGAGGTTGACATGAGGAGACACAGGGAACTGGTAGGGAGGCTTCTTTATGTTACTACTACCAGATCAGATATTTCATTTGCAGTAAATAAAGTGAGCCAGTTCATGGAGCAACCTCGTCAGGTACACATGGAAGCTATACATATGATACTAAGGTATCTTAAGTCATCTCCAGTTGCAGGGTTGATGTTTAGGAAGGAGGGCACTATAACTATCTCAGCATGTGCAGATGCAGACTATGCAGGGTGCCCACAAGATAGGAAGTCTACATCAGGCTTTGCTATATTTATTGGGGAGTCACTTGTCTCATGGAAGAGTAAAAAGCAAACAGTAGTTGCGAGATCTAGTGCTGAATCAGAGTATAAAGCTATGTCCCAAGCATGTGCAGAAGTGATGTGGGTTCGCGCAGTTCTGACAGATCTACATATAGATGTTCCTCTTCCCATGTCATTAAAATGTGACAATCAGGCTGCATTATTCATTGCAAATAACCCTGCATTTTACGAGAGGACAAAGCACATTGAGGTTGATTGTCATTATATCCGTGATATGATCCAGAAATGCTTCATTTCTACAACCCACGTCAAGCTCAGGAGATCAAACGGCAAACATTCTTACCAAAGCTTTACTACGAGGTTCCTTCCAGAAGTGCTTATCCAAGATGAGCATGATAGATATCTATGCTCCATCTTAAGGGGGAGTGTAGAAATTTATTTTATGTTCGTGTATCTTTTATCTATTATTCTTTTCGTTTGTCTACCGTATGTAATTTGCCCATAAGCCTCTCCCTATAAGAGAGTCTAGGGCTAAAGGAATAAACACAACTCTTATTTTTCCCAACAAATTTCGAAATCAAGATTTCAGTGAAATATTGTCAAAATTCGGCAAAATTGTGACCCATGGTAAGGTATATGAGTAGGAAATTTGATGTAAGATACGATGATTAGGAAAATAAACTAGCCAGTTCATGTTGAACAAATTCACATGCATTGTCTTTTTGAAAATCTTAATCCAAAGAAAGATTATACCGTATTTTTAATATATAATCATTTCTTTATTGAATAAATCCAAGAGGATTTGCTATAATAATCAACAAAAATGACAAGTTACTTGTGAATACCCATACTTGGGACCAGATAATGTCCTCAAATTTACAATCTACCAAAGGAAAAGGGAAGGAGCGTTGATGCTCAATCATGCGAGGAAATGAAACTCTGTGATGCTTTCCTAATCGACATACCTCTCACTCAAAGGGCTTGAATGAGGTTAGTTCAGGGAACATCTGAGAAAGGGATACATATGACGTGTTCATGACACAACATGGCGACATGAGCATGGCATCATCAATCAAAGTAGTTATGACAGTATAGGTGCCTATAGAAGTACTAACCTAGTATAGGCTCTTCTCATGCCCCACCTACAATATGCATCGCTTGGATGTCCGGGAAAAACATACAAAAAATGCTTTTAAAAAACAACTTTGGAATTGAGTTCCAAACATAATATATGCAAAAATAATAAGCTCAAAGGAAAGTCAATAGCACAAAAAACTCCAAGAAGCTTGAGTTTGGAAGAGACTCAATACTACTAAATGCTAGTTGTGGTAATAGGAGAAAGAACATTGTTGAGATATTTCCTATCTTTTGTACTATTTTATTTTTATCTATTTATTTTGTCTTCTTCGTGTAATTTTCCCCATAGGTTTCTCTCCTATATAAGAGAACACAAGGGCCCCTCATTAATCAATTCAATTCATTTTCCCTTCTACACGGTATCGGAGCGACGATCCTAGACTGGAGTTCCTTTATCCCACCAAAACCATAGCCCTACTCGCCCCCCCTGCCGCCCCGCCTCCTTCGGCGCCACTTGACCCTCCCCCAGCCTCGCCTGGTGCCGCCCAGGCCCTCCCCCGGCCACAGGCCGCCTCGGCCTTCTGCCTGCTGTCCAGGCTGATCAAGCCGCACTGGGCTACCCAAGCCCCCCCGACTGCCGCCGGCCCTAGCGCACAACGGAGGTTGATGAGGATGGTTGTATTGAGTCTACACGTATAACCAATCCTTCATATGATCGTGTAGACTCGTTCATATTGGTCTACTCCCCAGTTGAGTTCCATTGTTCGACCGTTTTCCCTTCTACAAACATCATTTGCTAATCGAATAGACTTCACATGTGTAGATAGTTGGGCGCAAGCCAAGATTCTAAAATCAATGATCTGTGCGGGTGCATAATTAGTAACATAATGGGCTACAATAAGTGAGGTAGTAGTTAAACAGTTTGTAGGCGCTTGATCAATTTTAGTGGCATGGTTATTTTATAGTAGTTGCATGTGTAAGAAAAATGCCCGAAGAATGGAAGAGAAGCATCATGATGCCTCTTTACAGGAATAAATGAGACATTCGAAATTGTTTGAATTACATAAGTATCATATTGATGAGTCATACTATGAAAATTTGGAAATGTACGATTGAGAGAAGGTTGGGGAAAGTTTTTAAGGTAATAAAATACCAAGTTGGACATGCCATGTCGTCTTAGCTATTGAAGCTATCCACATGTTGAGGAGAACAATAGAGATTTGTAGAGCTAAAAGGAAGAACCTTCATATGATTTTTATTGATTTGGAAAAAGGCTTATTATTCAGTCCGACGAGAGATCTTGTGGAAAGTTTTGGGGAAGAGCAATTATATATCCTGTACATTAACTTTATAAAGGATATGTATGATGTGGCTTCATCTTGTGTGAGAATCTAGTCTGGAAAGATTGACTATCTTGACATCCGTATCGGTCTGCATCAATGTTCAGCTTTGAGTCTATTCCTTTTTACTTTGATTATGGATGAGTTGACTAGTCACATTCAGGATGAGATACCTTGTATATTGTTCGTTCTAGATATTATGTTGATTGGTGAGTCTAGAAATATAGTAAATGAAAAGCTTGAGGTTTGGAGACATGCCTTAGAGACGAAAGAATATCATATAAAAGAGCTAGGATTGAATATATGTAGTGAACATTCGAGAGAAGCAATGGTGAATGAATCTAGGTGAAGATAGGAGAAGATAACATTCATAAGAAGGATTCTTTTAGATACTTGGGATCTATTTTGCAACATGATGGGAAAATTGATGGAGATGTTACTATGGAGGATAAGATGAGAGAAAACTGCTTAAATGGTTGGTTATTTTAAAAGGAGTTTGGCTGATGCACCAATTAAATGATGCAAGGTTTGAGATGTTGAGCTTACTAAGAGAGGGCGAGGAAGGCCCACAAAGTGTTGGAAGGAGACTATCTGAAGGGATTTTAGTTATTTGGACTTAAGCTTGAAAATGACCCAAGATAGGTTTAAACGGAGACAAAGAATCCATGTAGCCGACCCTACTTAATGCGGGAAAATGCTCTGTTGTTGTAGTTGCATGAGTCAAAGTAATCTGCAGAGGAGAATTGGATATTTTGTCCCATTTTCCCCGAATTAGTAGTCATCTAAGTGGGGAAAATCATTAGACTCGACACAAACTTGATTAGTTGTGGCGGTCAGCCGAACTTCACCCACCCCTTGTCAGACACATGTCCCATCCTGTTATTTTCCTGTAGCAGTATATGCACGAAAGGTAACTACATCTTCGTCTGCGTCCATAATTACTATCTTTGCCGCCACCGGAAGTACTCACGTAACCTACAACAACAACAAAACATTTTCCCACATTAAGTAGGGTTGGCTACATGGATTCTTTGCCTCCATTTAGATCTATTTTGGGTCAGTCTCGGGCTTAGATACGAAAAATTAAGATCCCTTCGTATAGTCTCATTCCAACACTTCTTGGGCCTTCCTTGCCCTCACTTAGCCGGCTCAACATTCCAAAACTGGCATCTCCTCACTGGTGCATCGACTGGCCTCCTTTGCAAATGCCCAAACCTTTAAGCGGTTTTCTCACATCTTATCCTCGATCGGAGCTACACCAACTTTCATTCTAATTGCATCATTTTGGATCCGATCTTTATGTGCGTATCCTCCACACATCGACCTTAGCATTTTCATTTATACTACTGCCATTTTTTGCACATGTCTATGGTTCACATGCCAACATTCAGATCCATAGAGCATAGCAGGTCTCACGACTGCTTTGTAAAACTTTCCTTTGATTTTTAAAGGATTTTTCTTATCACAAAGAACTGTAGAGGCTCCTCTCTACTTTAACCGGGAGGTGGTTCTCAAGTAACCTCTCTTAAAAAAAGAAACAGAGTAACCACCTCGTCCAGATGAAGCAAGAAGCACTGTAGTCTTTGATGGTTGAACTTGGCCAGAGTGGTTAATAGCGGGGTCAAGTTGTTGTAGCCGTTTGAATATCACATGTAGTGACGAAACAATATCAGAAGTAAAAAAATGAATATTTGCTCTTAGGTAGTGAGAACTCAACCCTTTAAGAATTTTGTATGCCTGCCATTCTGATCTTTTTGTTACATGTTTGGTACAACATGCTAGTTGAAACACATTGAATTTCTTGTACAATCTTGTAATATGTTGTTATTACTTAAAAAAGAGGTCTCCTTAAGAAATAGACCAAATCCGCATATAAATGTCAGCAAATAAGATATGATGATTTTTTGGGAATAAGTATGAGAAAGCTCTCCCCTCGTCTACATGGTCATCCCCTTGTATGGGAGATTGGCCACAGTCGATTAATCTACCTTGTTCATTAGCCAATTCATGGCTTGACTGTTCTCTTGCAATCATGGTTCATAGTCCTTGTCTCCAGTCTTAAGAGGATATTTTGAGAGAACATATATTCCTCTAACCATCACCAAATACCTTATGCCCCAGACCAAAGTACATAATCTTGACGCCCTTATGTTTAATTGAAGTCCTCTCTACCGCAATATATGAGGTTGAACCGGGGGTTTTGTCTTAGTAGATGCAATTTAGTTTGATGAAAGAAGAGCAAATAAAAAACAAGCTTGTAAAAGTCGGCCAACTAGGCTGACTAATCGGCCCGACTAGTCGAGTAGGGGGGTAGCCAACTCAACTAGGCCTAGTCGGCCATTAGTCGGTCAACCTGATGAATCGGGGCGACTTTTACTTTTGTTTCATTATGATAGTATAGAGAATGTACAAATCTAGGTAAAAATATAAGAATATATGTATACAATGATTTATATATTTAAGATAATTTAAAAAATAATTTAAAACTGACTAATGGCCGGCTAAATCTGATTAGTCGCTCGACTACTGATTAATCCTTAGTCAGTAACCCTGCCGATCGAGTATCGACTATCGCTTTCTGCAACCTTGAAAAAAGAATTAAAGGAGAAATTACTCAAACATAAGAAGAGAACAAATGATACACATAAAGGTGCCTCAGAAAATTCCACAACACAGCTGCAGATTTAGGACCCCACAACAAGAATATGAGTCCATGCTCCAGTAGTAGCACATGAGTAACTTTACAATACCTGGTATCAAGGGCACATAAATAGGCCGGATATCATACTTTAGAATAAGCTCAGTATCATGGGGTACATAAATACTCCATGCTCCCGAATTAGAACTGAGATAGCACAATGATGCATGCGCATCGGATATCACAAGGGGCACAGTAGCATGGTGCTCCGTCACTAGTTGGTGTAGATAATTGTGACGTAGGATTTTTGCTTCGGGCTTCGGTTTTGAGAATACATGATCCGATGTTGATGCTCCGGTAGCGGTTGGTGCTCTTGAGGAAAATTGAAGTCTCGACGCAAGCGACAAGTTGGGATTTTGGATCAAATGGTTCTCCATCAGTTCGATGTTTATGATAACTTGGTGACAGCTTCCGAGGAGATCGGATCCAACAGTAAGATGCAACGTGTTAACGTGGAGCAGGTCTAGGGCTAGGGCTAGGCGATGGCACATAGATGAGATTCTCAACAGTATTTTGGATTTCCAGATTTTTCGATGGTGACGCAGATCGGAATCTTGACGACAAAAGGCATTATGCGGAGGAATAAGGTTATGAGCAAGAGAGGTCCAAAATCTGGTCAGGGGTAGAATTGAGATTTTTTTACGGAGGGGGCAGGAATAAAACTATCATATACGCTCAAAAAAGACAAAATATTGTATTTTCAAATGATATTTTTTTCAAATACAATCTTTTCAAATAATATTTTTCAGTTTTTGATAAGCTTACATTTCAAACATTTTTAAATTTATCACTTAAGGTTGTATTTTCAAATAGATTATTATTTAGATGGTGATTTTTAAATTGAGATAAATCTAATAATTTAAACTTATTTTAAATCCGCCCTAAGGCTAAATTATCTAGAAGTAAAATTTTAAGATAAAAAATTTCATGGTTAAAATGAAACAACAAAAATTATTTCATTTATAAGGAGTGCTATAAATAATAGGAGATATAAAAGAGCTTGAATCCCATTTTATATCAAATCATATCTATAGTTTTAATTTTTAAAATTAAATCCTATCAAATAACGTAGTCTATTGATAAGAGGGGCTGGCATCCCATTTAATATCAAATTATACATATAAATTTATATTTTAAACTAATTGAATGAAATTTTATTAAATAAAGTAAATTCTGGGTAAAGATACTCAAACATTGCTTCACAATTAAATACACACATTGTTGTTTCGCCAGACCATTAAGTGGGCTTATAACCTTATTTTTATAAAGCTAGGTTTTGAATTTAAGAAGGGGCCACATTAAAAACTTCAGATATTACACAAGTGAAATATAAGAATCATGGAAGGGCCATGGCCCTCCCATGATATATATTTGATCCACCCCTATCTTGGGGCTGTCGCTTCGATACTATGTGAGGAAAAACCACTTGAGATAATTTTATTGAAGGGAGCATGGTTTTTTATATTGAGTAAAACCTTAAAACCCTAATCACACGTAAGAGGAAAATACGTTAGAGTCCTGAATAGGATTACTAGAAATATAAAGCACAAAAAGTCACCATTTGCGACTATTGAGCAAATTTTCTCCATTATCTTTTTGTTCTTTGCCATCACACCCATTCTGGAGAAGTTAGAAGAGGAATCCCAAATAGACAAGTATTGTCTGTCTAAATAGAGGAACATCAATAGTTGTCATATTTAGCCATCGGGAACGTGGGTTGTCATGCATGATTTTTTAGATCAGGTTGTCGTGCATGATGAGATGCTTTGTTAAACTTCATAAGCTTGATGGAGTATTGGTGTGGGTTTTTTTACTATTAGCTTTCGCTCAACGTGATTATAAGAACAAAATATATTATTATTTTTGTTAACTTATGCATGAAAACCTTACAATCGAGGTGTTATGTAAATAGCCTGTTTCATTGCTTTATTGGATCTTATAGCTCATGTAATCCATTTACGATGCATATGAACCTCATCTTATTTTTTTAATAGAATGACTTCCAGGATTTCAAAAACATATATCCTCGTTGGATTTTGTGAATGGTTATGTAATTGTTGCTTTTATCAGATTCCAGACAAAGTGCAGAAGGTGGCTGCTTCTTCAATTATTGCAGGGCTGGCATCATCAGTCAGAAAGCCTGGATTCTCTTGTCTGCCACACGTTTATGCTAAGGCTGGGATGACATTGTTGGTAATATGTTTTATGCATCATTTCCTTTACATATTCATTCTGTAAAGATATTATTCTGAAGTCTTTTTCTAGGTTATACAATCTTCTCTCTCTCTCTCTCTATATATATATATATATATATGATGTCCAAATGTGGTATTTTTTTTGTGTTTTTCTCATTGGATCATTTTTTACAGGCCTTTTCGAATAGTTGTTTAAGACTCAAGTGGGAAGACAGATCTCCATCAAGTTATCAGATGTTTAATTTTGCGCCTGATTATCACCTTTTCACTTTACTGTCGACATCATTCAACGATGCATTCTTGAAAATTGTTTTAGAAGTGTGCCCTGAGGCAAGGTGTATCCTCATGCCTTGAGGCCTAGGCCTCAACCAATGTGTACGCCTCGGAGTAATGAGGAGCACCTCAAGGAAGTTAGGCATGAGGTACAACTGAGCCATGAACCTCAGTTGTGGTGTTTTAAATGTTTATTTTCGGGTCACATGACAGGTTAATAAATAAAAACAACTTTCTGAAGATTTAAATGTTCTTTAAATATTTAGTTGAGTTAATATGTTTGTCGAGATACGACTTTGTTGGCATGACAGTCTGATCTACATTATTTGTTAAACTTTGGCATCTATGCATTATTCATTAAGCGACATTGTTTGGTCTATTTAAGGAGTGTTTTTCTACTAGATCTTTTTAATTTACTCAGTTGCTTTTAAGCAAATTAATATTTATTTATTCTTGTGCTTGCTTATCTACTTGCACTACAAACGAGGAAGTGGAGCTTAGCCTGTTTTTGGCATCTGTGGTAGAACATTCTTATTTATTGAGAAGCCGAAAGAGTACCATCCAGCACTGGATGTCAACCAAAATCTCCTAAGACAAAAACTGGACAAAACAAATACTCCTTTTATTCACAACCATAATGCATATGTTGCCGTCATGATGTGCACCACATTTTCCACATAATTTCTCTGTCCTTTGAAAGTCACGACTCACGAGAGTTCTCTCGCTCCTTAGGATCCAGAGACAACCGCCTATGCCAGTCTAGGCGTCTTCTCACAACTGATCACCATTACCACCAGCCTTTGCGAAACTGACGTTTTCTTAAAAAGTGCTGGACACACTCATATCATGCGTTAGCAGAGCATTGTAATAATGAATGAGTTATTTTTATTATTTTTTATAGCACCACGTATTTTATCTGTAATTATTGAATGTTCTCCTGTAAAATTAGAAGACTTTTTACTCTTCAATCACCATGAGGACTATCTTTCACTCTGGTATGAGAAAACTACCTCTACATGTGTCATGCTTTTCAAAACTCCATTAACAAAGGCGGTACTCCTTAATGCAACATTTATAAGCATATGGATGCGCCAGCTTTTTATTCCTCCTCTATATGTAAATCGGAATCTCCGAGTGATTGAAGTTTGTGTAATACATATGCATGCATGTTTACATGTTTCTGTGAGTGGGTGGTTAGTGTTCTAAATAGAAGTTTTTCTTACAGGATGTTATTCAAGCTAATACTTCGGTATTTCCCATTTCGTCTCAAGAACTTTTCAAGTTACTTGACGAGGCAAGTGAGAAAACATTTTTATGTGCTGGCTCTGCAAGTTCATTGCTAAGATCTTTGCTTGATGGAGATGTTGAAAACACTGTTTTGGATATAAGGAATATAGTTGCCTGCACTAGTCTTCTGCTAGAACTGGAACTGGTAAATACGGTTCTCTCCCATTAACATTTTGCAGAACTCCTATTATAATTGTCAATAATGGTTTAATATATAGTTTAAAGCATGGCATGCTGATAAGGATGCTGAAGCATTGCGGTGCCAAAAGTTGCTGGTTGAAGAGGAAGAAACTGCACAGAAGAGGTACTACACGTTAAAACAATCAGAAATCATTCGGAGAGTTAACGCTGTTATCTGTCTTTTTATTACGTTATCTGTTTTTGTACCATTAAGATGGCAACAATACTGGGGATCAAAAACTTGTTCTGAAATCAGAAGTCACTCTTTTAATTGCTCATATTCTAATCTTATGAGTGACAAATGCATGGCACAGCTTGAAACTATTCATGTGTCATCTTGAAGTCCTAGGACCATATTCTCGAATACGCCCTCTGCCATTGTTAGAGTTGAAAGAGATATGTTTATTACTGTTTCAGGAGCCATAGCCGTTCCTTATATATGGACACTATTGGTATAATCACATGGAATCTCACATGCAAAATATCTTTTTTAAAGTAAAGAGTGTGAGACACCCTTAATAGGTTTCACACAAAACTCTGTTTATTATGCAAGAGCATTCATGTTGGGAAAAGAGTCTTCGATAATCATTCAGGAAAACCCTAGGCTCTCTTATATAGGGAGAGACCTTAAGGGTAAATTACAGAGAGGTCTATATAAGATAAAAAAATAACGACAAGATACATAAAGTGATAATAATACTAGAAACTATCTCTACACTCCCCCTCAAGGTGTAGCATAGATGTCTATCATGCTCAGCTTGGATAAACATCTCTGAAAAGGTCCTCTGAGCAGTGGCTTGGTGAATGCATCTGCAGTCTGATCTCCTGAGCTCACATGTGCAGTAGATATCAACCCTCTCTGGATCAAGTCCCTAGTGTAATGGCAGTCAACTTCAATATGCTTGGTCCTTTCATGGAAAGCTGGATTGTTGGCAATGAATAATGCTGCCTGATTGTCACACTGAAGCTTCATAGGTAGGGGCACAACTACATGTAGATCTTCTAGTACGGAATGAACCCACATCATTTACGTGCTGGCTTGAGCCATGACCCTATATTCTGATTCGGCACTGGACTTTGCCACAACAGTTTGTTTCTTGCTTTTTCAAGAAACCAGAGAGCCTCCAACAAACACTGCGAACCCTGAGGTTGATTTTCGATCCTTAGGGCATCCTGCATAATCTGCGTCTGCACACGCTGAGATGGATAAGTCTGTGCCCTTTCTGAATAGCAACCCTGACCCTGGAGAAGACTTCAGATACCTCAGTATCATGTGTATAGCATCCATGTGAACCTGTCTTGGCTGCTCCATAAATTGACTCACCCTGCTAACTGCAAATGCAATGTCTAGACGAGTTATGGTAATGTAGAGGAGTTTTCCCACCATTTCTCTATATCTCCTCTTATCTACTTCATCAGTATCACCATCATACAACTTCATGCTAGGGTCCATGGGAATACTTGATGGTTTGCATCCATCCATGCCAGTCTCAATCAGAAAGTCTGTAATGTACTTTCGTTGGGTCATCACCAAGCCCTGTGCATTCCTTGCAAATTCCAACCCCAAAAAGTATCTTAGGGTTCCAAGATCCTTTGTAACGAACTGACGGCCTAGGAATGCCTTCGCCCTCTCTATGCCCTGAACATCGTCTCCTGTAACAAGAATATCATCCACATAGACCATAATGACAACCGTACCTGCCGATGACTTCTGGACAAACAACGAGTGATCGGCATTTGACCTCTTGAATCCCTGTTGCTCAATTAGGTTGGACAGCTTCTGAAACCATGCTCTCGGACTCTGTTTGAGGCCATATATCGCCTTGTGAAGTCTACAGACCATCTGCTTCTCGCCCTCAGCAGTAAACCCAGGTGGTTACTGCATGTAGACTTCCTCCTGTAAGTCCCCGTACAGTAAGGCATTCTTGACATCTAGTTGAGATATACTCCAATCACGGGCCACAGCAATAGATAAGAGAATACGAAGGGTAGAGTGTCTCGCCACTGGAGAGAATGTATCCATGTAATCCACGCCATAGGTTTGTGTAAACCCACGGGCGACCAAGCGTGCTTTGTACCTATCCAGCGTGCCATCTGCATGATATTTGACTGTGAAGACCCACTTACAGCTCACAACGGATGCATCAGGAGGTGCAGGGACCAAAGACCATGTGCCACGGGACTGCAAGGCCCTCATCTCTTCTTCCATAGCTAATCTCCAGCAATCATTCTTCAAAGCTTCCTGGTATGTCCGTGGTATATCCACGGAAGACAAGGTTGTGGCAAATCTCTGAAAATCATCAGTGAGACGGTGAAAGGAAACCTGTGAAGCAAATGGATAAGAGGCACATTGCCTCCTCTGCTTCCGAATAGCAATCGAAACATCAAGATCATCATCTGTTGTAGTGGATGGGCTAGTGTCGTCCTGTACTGAAGAATCCTGCACATGTACCAAACCTGACCCGTCAGTAGTAATGCCATCTGAACATACCTAAGGCGTGATGATTGGCTGATGTGTAGTCTGAGCAGGACCTGACCGACGCGTATAGAATTTAGGTAACGGTGAAACGATTGGTCGTGGAATGGGTGGAGGAGGTGGTGGCGGTAGTGCTGGCGTGGGGACATGCACAGGGGACGACTCAGGTGAACTCCATGTAGGTGGTGGAGGAACATAGACATCATCAGTGGTAGTGGATGGTACCATTCTGTCACCTGCAGGAGAGAAATACATGACAGACTCAAAGAAAGTGACATCAGCTCTCACGAAGTACCTCTTAGTTGTAGGATCATAACACCAGTAGCCCTTCTGAGTCCTGGAATAACCAACAAAGACGCACTTGACCGCTCTAGGAGAGAGTTTGTCAAGTCCGGGAGACAGACGATGAACGAAAGCCACAGTACCAAAGACACGTGGAGTCAGTGGGAATAACCCCTTGTCTGGAAAAATAAGAGAGATAGGTATCTTCTCACCAAGAACTGAGGATGGCATTCGATTGACCAGATAACATGCAGTAAGAACAGCGTCCCCCCAGAATGAAATAGGAGCACAACTCTGAATCAGCAGGGTTCGAGTAATATCCAAGAGATGGCGATGCTTTCTTTCCGCCACACCATTTTGCTGTGATGTATATGCACAAGTAGTTTGGTGAATAATACCCTTTGATGAAAGAAATTGAGAAAGTGAGCGTGTACAAAATTCTAGGGCATTATCCGTCCGAACATATTTGACTGAGGAAGAGAAAACATTGTGCACTTCATTAATCAAATTCTTGATCACATCTCCTGCTTCAGATTTATTCTTCAAAAGAAAGACCCATGACACACGAGAAAAATCATCCACTACCACAAGATAAAACCTGTGCCCCTGATGATCGGGAACACGACTCGGACCCCATATATCTATATGTAACAACTCAAATGGGGAGCTACTGCTCCGACTCTGATGACTTGGAAAGCTCGACCTATGATGCTTTTCCAACTGACATGCTTCACAGCGAAAAGACGAACTAGGAGAGATCTGGGGCAGAAGATGGCGCATTTTCTGGAGCGGAAGGTGACCAAACCGGAGATGCCAGATGTACGGAGAGACTGGTCCAGCAGAATGAGAGGAGACGCCAGCATAGGAATCCCGAACCAGCCGATATAAACCATTCTGCTCAGAGCCACAACCAATCACCTTGCCCGTGAGTATGTCCTGAAAAATGAGAGAAGACGGGTCAAATATAGCATGACAATGCAAATCCTTCGTAATCTGACTAATAGATAGCAAATTCATTGAGAACTCAGGAGCATGTAGGACGTTCTGTAGCTGCATAGTGGAGGATAGGAAGACCTCCCCCTGTCCAACAAGGGGCGAATGGGTACCATCTGCTATCTGCACTGAACGACCGGGAGGAATGTCCCTGTAGGCCTGTAATCTATCTCTATCTCGGCAGAGATGATGTATGGCTCCGGAATCTATAACCCAGTCAGATATATCATGAGATGGTGTGAATGCAGTAGATCTACCTGAGGTACTAGCAGCGGCTGATGAACTGGCAGAGGCAGTAGCAGCAATATCTGAAGAACCACCAGACGAATCACCAGATGAATGTGGCATAATATCTCGGAGACGGGCCACAAGTTCGTCAAATCGATTATCTGCAGTAGACGGTAATGGAAACTGAGAGTACTCTACAACACGTGCCAATGCTGGGAACCATGCTTAGAATAGCATGTCTCCTCTGAGTGCCTGTGCGGTGACAATAGGAGCATGTCTGACTAAAGCGACCACCCCTTTCCTGGGGTCCACGGCCACGTCCACGGCCACGACCAGAAGGCGGTCCACCTCTCCTACGCGAGACTGCCATCGCCGATGGGGGTGGAGTAGAAGAGCTGGAGGAAACTGGAATGCGACTGAGCCTTCTGTAAACATCCTCCACTGGAGGAATAACTGCATCAGCTAGGATCTGAGATCGGGCGGCATCATATTCAGGATCAAGAGCCGCAAGTAGAACACCCACCATGGTGGCGTTCCGAAACGTCTTCTGCTATTCAGGAGTAGCAGCGAGAGGAATGGTACTGTATAACTTCTCAAACATCCCTCTTAGGGATGTGTATAGGGAATGGAGAGGTCTGCCGCTCTGCTTCATTGTGAAAATGTCATGCTGAAGCTGCAACATCTTTGTCTCATTTCGCACCTGCGAATATGTAGCTGCAAGAATGTCCCACATTGCCTTAGCAGTGGGCTGATGGAGGACGTCGTTAGCAATCTCCATCGTCAATGTACCAGACAACCAGACTTTTGCGTAGGAGTCATCAGCCTCCCATGAGGCATATATCCCTGCCTTCTCTGCGGGCTCATCCTCGATAAGAATGTGCTTCTTACCATTCGACTTCATGAGGCTCATGAACTGCATAGCCCAGAGCTCATAGTTAGACCCGTCCATTTTCACTATTGGCGCAGGACCTTTGAATGCGCCGGTGGAGGGCATATCGACTTTCGATTCTGACATATTGCCGCTTGGAGAAGAACTAGGGTATGTAGACACGGTGATGAATGTCTACACCAACTGCATCGGATTTGAGTGCGTATGTAGACGTTACGCACTCAAATCCATATATCGGACGAAGAGAGAACTAGGGCACGCCTCAGAGAAGGCTTACAGCCCTTGCAACGGCTGGTTGGGTGCCGCCTGGGGGCCGCCTAGAGGCTTGCGTGGCTGGCTGGGACGGGACAACGGCTGGGAGCCGCCTAGAGGCCTGCGCGGCGGGCCGGTAGGCTGCCTGGGGGCCTAGGGCGGCAGGCTGGGGGCCCTGGCGACGGGTTAGGGGCCTCAGGCGGCAGGCTGGGGACCGCACGGAGGCCTAGGGCGAGACGAAGAAGCTCTAGGGCGGCGGGGAGAAGCCCTAGGGAGAGAGAGAGGCGGCGGCGTGAGAGAGAGGGAGCCGGAGAGAGGCGGCGGCGTGAGGGCGGCGGGTGTGGAGAGCCCTAGGGCGGCTCTGATACCATGTTGGGAAAAGAGTCTTCGATAATCATTCAGGAAAACCCTAGGCTCTCTTATATAGGGAGAGACCTTAATGGTAAATTACGGAAGACTTCTGCAATATCCTTTGGGCCAACAGAAGGAGACCCCGCTCGCATCTGCTGGGCCCTTTGGCGCGCCTTTGGTCGATCTGGAGGGCTCGCAACGACTCCATTTTCTCGGGCGCGCGCTTCTACGAGGAGAATGTCACTTCCGCGGCTACCATGTTAATTACTGATTGGTCTAGCTAGTTAGGCCTCGGGGCCGGTTGTCGCATTCCTTGTTTTTAACTTTGGTCTCTCCTTCTTCCTCCCTTCTTCCCCCTCTCACGTTGTAAGTATCTCGTTCTCTTTAATAAATTATACTGGGGTGAACACCATCGAGTGTCTCCCCCTTCTTTGAGCTTTCAAAAAAAAAAGGGTAAATTACAAAGAGGTCTATATAAGATAAAAAAATAACGACAAGATACATAAAGTGATAATAATACTAGAAACTATCTCTACAATTCACAAGTGAGTTAACCAGGATTTACAAAGGAGCATGCATGCTCAATCACATTATTAACATAGTGCATCTCCTCCCTGGAAGACCACAATGACTCTGACTAACTATATGGCCCAAAATAAATCAAAAAATCATTCTTTGTTTCACTCTAGATGGGAACAAGGAGCAATAAAGCTCTCCCAATACCACATAAGAGGCTAGAAGTGTCCACCGAAAGCAAGTTTGTCTTGTGCCATGCCTCCCACGATTTCCACAGTAGTTGAAACTTCGAATTATATACACTAAATATTTTCATCTCTGTTTGTGCTTATCGGGAAAGTAGTGGTGAAGTGAATTCTGTTAGAATTTTGTCATGAAGGCTCTTGTCAGCTGCCTCTTTCCTTGAAGAATCATATAAATATCTTCGTTTCCGTTGGCACCTGCACCTTCCAGTGTAATTTGCAATCTTTAGCTAGACTCGAGCTGCTTTTAGGGCCCTAGACATAAGCATCTTGTATACCTTTTTCGTAGAGAAGTCCTCTTCTCAATTCCACCTCTCCGACCCCTCACTGTGGGTCCAATGGTTCATTCGGGTGCCACCTGCACCTTCTAGAGTAATTTGCAATATTTGGCTAGACTCGAGCTACCTTTAGGGCTGTAGACATATTTATTGTGTATGCCTTTTCGCAGAGAAGCCCCACTTTCAACTCCACTTATCTGGGGCGAGCACCATCGAGTGCGTCCCCCGTTTTTTGAGTTTCAAAAAAAAAAAAAACTCCACTTGTCCAACCCCTCACCGTGGCTCTTGTATTTCCGTAGTCCCTCGAGGTAAATTATCATATCATGGAAGAAACTAAACAAACTCAAGCATGGAATACAAATGTTTACTTTGAGACACTAAACTGATTGATGTGAGGCGGGGAGGATGGATTTCCGCTTCGAGGCTTGTATCTCAGAGGTATTTGGTGAAGCTCTTGCCAGGTGGGGTAGTGATGCTGGTGAGATGGCAATGGGGAATGACGAGACAATGTGTATGCCTTTAGGAGGAGGAATGGAGGACTGTCATTTTGCAATTGGATGTAGAAGAGGAGGCCAGAAATCGCAAATACGTTGGACATAAAGGGATGAACTTGTTAATTTCTAACGGATATCGACAAAGATAGCATCGAAAGGTGAACATAAGTTAACACATGGGGCACGTCAGCTAGCCACTTTTCATGAGTTTGAGTGTAATTCTCAATTATGGAGGGGTCATAATGTAATTATGAAAGTATACATGGGTTATAAGTATCTTTAGTCTCTTTATCAATTAAGCTGTAAGCATGATATTGCTGCTCTTCGTACACCAATACTCCTAATCCACTGCTAAATCTCACTCAACACTACGAGGGTTATTCCACCCTTTCAACACGAGCACTTTTCCCCAAAAATCGTCTCCTCTCTGTATCCATCATAGTGGCCATAAAATCTGGAAGGAGGAAAACTGACAAAAATATTGACAATGAAGGCAGAACAGTTCGCAGAAGGATTGATCTACCACCGAAAGAGAGCAGTCTAGCAGCCATATTATATGGAAGAGGACGACTAACATGAAATTGATGGGGAATGAAAGCAGTACAGCTCTCGGAAGGATCATCTACCACCATAAGAGAGCTGGCTTAGAAGCTCACCCCTCTTAAGTGATTTTCAGTTTTTCCAGTATGAGACTGAGTCCCCAAATCCACAGCCCTACCACTAGTGCCCACAATGGAAAAATGCCCAGATTGGAATTGGCAGGCAATCCAGGGGGTGTGCGAATTCACAGAAAATGCAAGGGTCTTTTTGTCCCTCAAGCAGAAAGAAATAAGGGCAAAAAACTAGTGATTGGCCTTGAGTCCTAAAGCCACACCAAAGATGTCGGGAGTACTTTAGCAGTCTGAGCCTCCCTCGACAAAGGAAGCCATATCATTGGCATACTGCCACGGAAGAATATTGATTTTTTATCTGAAAAGAAATATTTGCAATATATTTGATAAAATGCAACAACCTCCCTTTACATAATTAGGGCATCAAGTATGGTGAGGTGGATTGGATTATACATAAAAATTGTTTAGACAAATTATTTTTTTGAGGTCATAGACGGAAATTAATGATACTCTACGCGTGAAGAAATGATTGCCAAATGTTTCTATGAAGCTTCTTCCTCATTCTATATTTTATTTGATTTGCACTCAAGTTGATTTGTATATATGTGCATGCGTGCGTGTGTATTCTAGGTTGGGGGAGGGACGATTTATTGTACATCTTACTTTTTTCATGTCCTTCACGCTTCAATTTTATTTTTTGTCTAGATTTCTCTTGTAACGTCGAAAGGTGTGTTCATTTGGTACGTTACTTGGTCCACCATCAAATACTCACCGTCAAAATCAATTCAACGATATCTGAACTGACATGTCAAACTACGAAAAAACTGTGGGTGCTTGTCTCATCCATCCAGGTCACATTTTAATGGTGTAATACGTTCATGGGCAAATTATACGAAAGTACCTGATTTTAATGTTATACCTGAACTTAAAGGTAACAATGTGAACTATACACCCAATTTTTTTATATGATCTGTGACGGACGGATTGCCGGGTCCTCGGGTTCCCCTTGGCGGGTGAAGGTGGTTGATATTTCGCTCAGATGTCGGAAGGCAGATATTCTTAGGGAGAAGGCCGGTATGTCAGAGTTGGTCGAGTTGTGCTCTTGCGGGTTGCGTCTGGGTGGGGAAGCTGAGGTGGTTGCACGGTTGCGGGGTTCAAGGCCACCAATCCCGTTGACAGCCACCATCTGGCTTGGGAGGAAGCCGATCCCGTTTTGGCTCATCTCCTTGGAAGATTGACTTCATGATGGTGGTTCCAACAGCGTCACAGGGGCCGAGGAAGGAAAACTAACCGCTGGCGAGATCGATTGTATCCCAATCGACGTTCTTTATGGTGGAGTTTAAGGAAGGAGATGTTTTCAAGGGTTCCCAGGGAAAGCTTCCCCTTTGGGCCTCTTCGTTGATGTTGCTCGTATCCCTTGAGATACACTCTATTCCCGATATGGTCTTACCACCCTTGGGCACCTTATTCAACTCGGGTAGCCGAGACCCGATTCTTGAGGAGTTGGACCCGTTTACATCCTCGGGTATTGGTAATCTCGAGCTCGTCGTTTATTGTACGAACACCTGAGTTTCGATACCTACAAGCGTGACCACCTTGATTACCTTCCCGGGTCGTGGAAGATTTGACTTCCTTATAGGGACCCCTCCAGATGCTTCTGATCCCAACTCGGATCCTCGGGAGATCCAAATTATTGGATCATACGTTTCGGATGTGGAGTTTTTTGACCTGAAGGAGGTACTCTCGGCTGATGGTGGCGATTAACAGCTTCTTTTGGGCGACAGTGGAGTAGAAGGTGAAGGAGACCACCTAGACTCAGAAGCATGGTTCAGATTGTCAGTACGCAATATTCGTTCGGTCAGTCGGTTTGAAGCGAGTAAGCGGATAGGCGGGAGTATATATGGATTATGCGATTTGTATTATTTTAAATTAAAATATAATAATAAATGTTAATAGTATATATATTTTAATCACACCTCACAAATATTTTATTCTAGTATTATTCTTATACACAAGGTTGGAAGTTGTTGAAAGACATTGTAACGTTATTACGATATTTTATTCTAATTTATTCTATTCGAAAATAAAAAAAGTCGCTAAAAGTGAATATGAAAACATGTTTACAAAAATGTTATTAGCATGATCAAATAGAAGATAGAAGCGTCTCGAAGCATCTACAAACGAGCTTACACGGCAACAAGTCATAAGCATAAAAATGCATAATCAATGAATGACTGTGAAAATAGTAGCGAGGAAATGTTCCTCCCTAATAAACCACCATTAATCCAACTCACATATTAAGGGACAAAGAAGCAAAAAGATGAAATTTGAATAAATAACAACAATCTATCTGACATAAAGTACTTCTAACTTTAAATGCCATCATATTTTCACTCTCGTTGCACTTACACAACATAAATGGAACGACAAATCCATTATGTTGTTGCTGCACCAAGGTAGAAACCTTAACCAATGAGTACAAAGCCAAATGAAGTAATCAACATTACCAAGTAGTGAAATATATAGTTATGGAGACTGGAGAGGCAATCCAAAAAAAAGGAGCAACACTATTGGAAGCAATAACACTAAAGTTTTCTCTGCGAAAACCCTAGAACGAGCACAAGAAAGAAGATAAGCTTATCTGAGCGAGAGCGCAACGTGGGGACAGATCAACTAGAGCTGGAGATAGTGAGAAATCAACTAGACCTGGAGAGAGCACAGAGATCGGTGACTGGAGATAGTACCCGTCAAGGTTGCAGAAGTCGGCAGTCGGTACTCGGTCGGCAGGGTCACTGACTAAGGATTAATCGGCAGTCGGGAGAGTAATCGGATTTAGTCGGGCATTAATCGGTTTTGAATATTTTAAGTATTTTAAATATATAAATTAATTTTTAATACATATATTGTCATTTATATTCATATATTTAGCAATTTTAATATTTTTACGAAATTAAATGTTGATGGTTTCTTTCATTAAATGACAACAACTATAGGTATTACGACAATTCAAAATTTATAATGACAAACAACCATAGGGCTCTAATAAATTACGCCCATGCAATATTACCATGAGATATTGTGTGGCCTATCTATATTACCCAACATCTCACTCGACTATATAACTTCTTCTTAGCACTGAAATTTTCCAATAATAATTATAAACTACACTCAACTATATGTGCAGTGAAAATATATCCCTTAGGAAGTGTTGATGGTTTCTTTCATTAGATCTAGAAACACAATCTAATTTCTATTATATGGTTAACTGTAAATCATCAAGAAAGACAATAGCTTGTGAAAAATGTCAATCAGGGAGAAATACTTGGTACTTTCATAAAAAAACCAAACCTGGGCGGCTAGGTTGGGCGTTGGAGAAGCTCGGAGGAGTTCTTGGAGAGGAGCTTTGACCTCCCTCGAGGTCGGCGGCTCCAAGGCGAGGGGTCCTTCGACTGGAGCTAGTGGAGATGCCATCCGACGATTAGGTTTGGTGGAGGCGGAGTTGGAGGGTGCGGTCGAGTTTGGGTGTCTAGCGGAAATTAGGTTATGGGAGCTTACTGTTGAATAGTAAGTTCCCTTTAGAGGATAATCGGGCATTCAATTATTCGGGTTTTCAGGGGTCCAGTTAAAAAACAAAAAAAGTTCTATGCAAAAAGCGGCCGAGTAATCGGCCGACTAAACCGACTACTCGGCCGAGTAATCGGGTCTGACCGATTAGTGACCGAGTTTGGCTAGTCGACTCGGTTATCCTGCCGAGTCGACTAATCGGACCGATTAATCGGATTAGTCGGCCGATTTCTACAACACTGGTACCCGTGCGGTGAGGGATCGGCCTGAGTGCGATGCAACGAGGGAGTTGAGGGCTGGGGTTTCTCGTTGGGGTGGGGAAATACTCAATCAAAGTCAGGGAGAGGTTTCTGTAATCGAGGAAACACATTATATGCTATTGAGTTTAAAACAATTGGGTTCTCTATTACATATGCAGGCGGCGCATATGCGGATTACTCGATCGCATATGCGTTATTACCGTATAATGGGCGCCTATTGAGTATGAGCCACGTTGTGACCCTCTTTTCTTCATATGTGGTCGCATATGTGGGCGCTTGGACCGACTTTCTGAACCCTGCTCGGAAGGAATGAAAGAAACTCCACACAACAGAAGGTAAACAAACAACTGCAAGAAAGGCATCTCACGCAGTGGTTCACGACACGTGAAGGTGCATGGTGGAGTCACCCTTCACAGGGCAGAAAGGAGGGCACATGATCTTTGCGTCAGCCAGGGGTGAATAAGGAGAAGGAACACCAACTGCGGTGCTTCTCACGAAGAGGAGACGAGTTGATACCTTGGATTGGGCAACGAACATGCTGGAATGTGTGCGCGAAGAGGAAATAGATCAGGAGATCGGGGTGGTGACTGAAGACTTAGAGTATAGATTCTCTGGATCCTTGGAGCGTGATGGGGTGGAAGCTAGGGAGAAGTTGCTACCACTGATGGAGAACAGAATCTTGCTCCCAACAATGCAGGATGGGGGAGCATCAGAGAGGGCTTTTGACATACACGTAGCGGAAAGTGTTGGGATTCAACTGGTGGGGACTCTCCCCTTGGGGTCCCAATGAAACTTCTTTCATGGAACATCCAGGAGCTAGGCCAACCTGATAAGAGGTTGGCAATCAACAATTTGCTGAAAGGCTGGAACATTGACGTGGCATGTCTACAAGAAACCAAGATTGACTCTTGGGATACTGTCAGGTGGAACTCAACCTTCCCGCGACTCGCGAAGTTTAGTGCGATTTTGGTGAACAACACTGTTGGGGGAATCGTTATGGTATGGGACACGAGTCTTTTCGACTCGTGGGGGAGATGAAATTGGAACACTCGGTCATGGTTCTCGTGTATTGTAAAGCAGACCGTTGTCACATAGCGGTCTCTTCGGTGTATGATGTCTCGAGTGCTACGGTGAATGCTGCCTTATGGGAAGAATCGATGAGCATCAGGGAGTAGTTTGCAGGTGTGGCTTGGGTGGTGGGCGGCGACTTCTATGTAATGCTGTATACGGATGATATACTTGGTGGAAGAGGGCACATAACCCAAGTTCTGTTTTGTTTGCGGACACGATCGAGGAGCTGCACTTGACATGACGAACTATAGATACTCTTGGATGAGTTCTTCATCCAGATCGCAGGCTGACATGTTTCTCATGTCCGTTGGGGCCTTGGAGATGTTCAACCTGGCAGCGGTGAGTTCGCTCCCCAAGACGGGATCAGATCACATACCCCTTTGCTTGTATACGTGCAGTGGTCAGGGCACCTCGTCTTACTTCAGATTTGAGAAAAGCTAGATGATGAAGGAATGCTTTAGCAAACTGGTTACCATCGTCTGAACGGATATGGAGGTTGAGGGGTCGACCACAACGATTTCCATAGCCAAGTTGTCTGCCCTGTCTTGTAGACTCCTAGACTTCAGAAGGGTTACTAGGATGGAGCGTGGGTTGAAGAGGGCACATGCTCATGATGAGATGGTGAGGTTAGACCTGCTTGAAAATGAGAGGGACCTAGATGACGAGGAGATCATGAGTCGAGGGGTGGTGCAAAAAATCTTAAAGAGGAAGATTGAAAAAGGGAGGTTGAATGGAGACAGAGGTCGTGATAGAAATGAATGAAAGAGGGTGACACAAATACTAGATTTTTTCATGCGGTGGTGAATGGTAGAAGAAGGTGCAACTTGATTCACTTGATTGAGATTGGGGGTGTGGAAGTGCAAGGGGAGGCAAAGGTCGCCAAGGGCAACCACGAGCTACTTCAAGGCAAAGAGAAGAAGGCCCCCTGCAGCGGCTCAAGGTGGTTGAGCCTGAGCATGAGTTACATCTCAGATGCTGACACGGAGGAGCTAACGAGACCTTTTGGCGAGTTGGAGGTTCTTGAATCTTTTCTTGATTTAAACCCGGATGGATGCCTAGGTCAAGATGGGTTCCCAATTTCTTTTATAGAGAGGGGAGGCAAAGGTCGCCAAGGGCAGCCACGAGCTACTTCAAGGCAAAGAGAAGAAGGCCCCCTGCAGCGGCTCAAGGTGGTTGAGCCTGAGCATGAGTTACATCTCAGATGCTGACACGGAGGAGCTAACGAGACCTTTTGGCGAGTTGGAGGTTCTTGAATCTTTTCTTGATTTAAACCCGGATGGATGCCTAGGTCAAGATGGGTTCCCAATTTTCTTTTATAGAGAAATTTGGGATGCCATTAAGGATGAACTGATGTAAGTAGTGTTGGAGTTTGTGGAGGGGAATCTCGATTTCGAGAGGCTCAACCGCTCTTTCCTTTTCTTTCTCCCCAAGAAAAATGTTGCGACCATAATTAAGGAATACCACTCGAGCACTTTATCAGGCACAATCTACTTAATTTTGGCTAAGACGCCGGTGAACAGACTGAGAGGTGTGTTAAACCCGATTATTTCCCCGACCCAAAGTGCTTTCCTCTCAGGCAAACAATTGTTGGATAACATGGTACTTGCTTCGAAGTTTGTGGCAGATTGGCGCATGTGCAAAACAAAGGGAATGATGTGGAAGGTGGACTTCTCTAAGGCCTACAATTGTGTGGATTGGCGCTTCGTTTGGGCTTCCCTACACAAACGAGGGTTCCTTGATATATGTATCACTTGGATGAAGAGATGCATCACGACTGCGTCATGTGCAGTGTTGGTGAATGGTCAGCCAAAGGGGGGTTTTGTCCAGCCACAACACAGACTTCGACAGTGTTGCCCCCCTAACACCTTTGCTCTTTGTTTTGGCTTCAGATGCTCTGCCAATCATGGTTGAGCGTGCGACGTTGGGTGGCTTCTTTAGGGGTTACACAAAGCAGGAGATCTCTATTCCTATACTCTAGTACGTGAATGACACGATTCTCTTTACCAGGGGGCCATCTTGCTGCCAAGGCATGTCTACGGTGCTTGATCTTTTCAAGTCGGTGTTGGGCCTGAAGATTGATGGGGAGAAATCTGTATTCGTAACATGTGGTCTGTTCGAGGAGGTTGAGAGGTGTGCAGGCTGGCTACACTCACCACAGGAACTTTTGCCTTTGAGATACCTAGGTATTCCTTTGATGCTGGGAAGGATGAGGGTGACGGATTGGAGACCGGTGATTGAGAAGATGGAACAGAGATTAGCTGGATGGAAAGCAACCTGTCTCTCTAAGAGCGGAAGACTCGTTTTACTGAAATCAGTACTTTCAGCGATACCGATTTTGTCCCTCTCTTCTAATGTTCTTCCGGTTGGGTGCGGATAAAATTGGAGGGTATCATGCGAAGGTTTTTTGTTAGCTTCAGGTACAAGAGGGGTGCCTTAGTGGACTGTAAAACAGTCACATGCACAAAGGAGGATGGGGGTCTTTGGGTGTGAAGCTTGGAGGAGATGAACACGGCTTTGCTTTGTAAATGGATCGCCCACATTTGGGGTGACTGTGAAAGCTCGGTTTGCACTCTCCTCCGCAAGGTCTATGGAGCGAATACTTTCTTTCCCAGCCCTGGGGAAATGGTTTCGGCACCATCATACTTCTGGCATGGCATTTGTGGGGTGGCTCAGGAGATTTGTCCATTCCTGAGACCAATTGTGGGGGATGGCATAGGGTTCCGATTTTGGGTCGATGATTGGTTTGAGGGTCGAATGATGGGCTAGTGGTTCCCATGACTGATGGCTCTTGCTACAAACCCAAATGCATTGGTGGCAACAGTCTGGGACGAACAATATTTTTTTCAAGTGCTTATATTTGAACTGTCAGGTCAGAGGTTGGAGGAGTTGATGATGTTGTAGGAGGAGCTCGAGAGCGTGGTAGGGCCCACAAAGGGCAAAGATTGCTGATGCTTGCGATATGTCACTTTCTCGATGGGGAAAGCCTATAAAGCCCTCAAGGGGCCTCAGATTTTTTGCCCGGGAGGTTGTGTGATGGACTGTAGAAGAATTTGTAATTGGAAGATTCCAACACTCGTGAAGATATTCATGCAGATATGTTGAAGGGGCAGACTATTGACTGGGGAGCGTTTTGCATGTTTCTCTCCAAACGCTAGTACGTTTTGTTCGTGTTGTCAAGAGGAGGTGGAGGATGCAGGCCATTTGTTCAAGTGTAGGGTCTCGATTGATGCTTGGGCTCTTTTCGAGAGTCAAGCGGTTCGAGTCGATGATATGGAAGGTTTCTGGGTCTCCATTGGGGAAAATTGAAGAGGCACGGAAAAGCAGCGATCTGGATGCATAGCGCTTTTATGGGCAATATGGATAGCTTGAAACGGCGTTGTGTTCGGACAGGACAAAATGTATGGGGAAAACGTTGCGGCGCATGCCAAGGTGCTTGTACAGAGTTGGATGTAATTTCTTTGCTTTCTGATGGCCTAATCTAGGCATGTAATAATGTTTTAAATGAGTTTAATGGTGAAGTTTCTGGGCACACACTCCTATACGACGGATGCCTTTTTTCTTAAAAAAACGGATCAAATCTGAAAGATTGGGTACCATATTGTTACCTTCTAATGTTCGTGTACACTATTGAAATTAGATATATTCTTCTGGAACTTTTCTGTATTTTACTTTGCTCAGGTATGAATTCTAGATAAAGTTATTTTATATTTTGCATGGAGTTGGGTCTGATTGGTCATTTATGTGACAGGCGAGTTGGACTCACCGAAAGAAGACGCAGGAAGAAGTTGAGGCAGAAAGAACTGAAGGCAAAAGATAACACTGGTGTCAAGGACTTAACAGAGACTTGTGATAGCACATCTTTTATGGAGTCATTAGCTCCAAGGGCTGCTTCTGATGTTGAGTTGGATAGTGAAGCATCATCCAGTTCATCTCAATCATGTTTTGCAGCCGGCCCTCTGCTTCATTTTAAAGGAGAGACTGATGGTCACTCGCCTGATGCCTGTGATCAGAATGACGATCTCCAGATCCTGCAGGTTGATGGCCAATGCGATCTCAGAACAATCTCAGATCTGGGAAATTCTTCGAATGGATTCTCTTCCAGCCATGTTGCAGGTGTGAAGGGTGCAGTTACAGAGAAAAATTATGTGAAAAAAAATTCCAAGTCATCGTCGCTAAATGTTGGGCAAAAAGTTTGGACTTGGAAAGTCAAACATGAGAGTCAAGACTTGAAGGTAACTGCTCAATCATCAACAGATGTTGGATCAGGGGAAACTCTCAAGCCAGTTGAGAACAATGCTGTTTTGATTGGCACGATACCTGTTTCTCTTGGGGATTGTGTTCGTGGCAACACCATGAGGATGTGCCAATCAGAGTTACTTGCGAAGACTGAATTTAATCTGAATAATGCTGCTCGGTCAATTATTAAGTCGTGGAGGCCGGTGAGCAGGCAGGGAAAGAGTGATCATTCTACATGTCAGAATAATATCAGAAATAGTGATGTTTGCAACGAAATGGAAAACTCTTCTCTTCTAGACAAAAATTTTCCATCTGACGGTGGAGGAAACGATGTTGGTACAAGGACGGACTCAAGCATGCTTGAAAGAACCGAGAATGCTAGTCGCCCCATCATAAAGCTGTGGAGACCAGTGAGCAGACAGGGGGAGAGTGATTATTCGGAATATCAGAGTGGTAACTCGGAAAATAGAGATGCTTGCAAGGATGGGAGGATTTGTTCAGGAGGCAGTTTCTGTGATGAAACCACTACTTATTCTCAGCCAAAAAGTTTTCGTTTCTCTAATGATGGAGGCGGTGAAGTTAGTCCTGATAGGAGGGATTCAGCCATGCTTGAATGCACTGAGCCATCTGTATCGTCTAGCCACATTTCCGAGGCATATCTTATGCAGGAGAAGTTTCATCAGTCTTCGTGCAGGCATGGAATGAGTGACTCATCTACATATCAGAGTGATGACGACAAATCCAGTGATGCTTGCTGTGAACTGACCATCTCTTTTGAAAGTAATGTTTGTATTGAAGTCAGCTCTTCTCTGCAAGACAATTTTTGTTCTTCTGATTGTGGTGGAGATGATGCTGATCATGTGAGATCGCACTCAAGTATGCTTGAAAGCACCGAACTGGCTGCTCCTTTACTGCCTAGCCTGATCGCCAATTCCATTGAACGTAGTAAGTTCGTTTAGCCTGCAGTTTTAACGATTCTGTGGAACCAGCGGGTTAAATTGTTGTTCCACACAATTTTACAAAATATCCATTTGCTGAGAATAATCGAGCTTACAATGGATGGGAAAAAAGAATCAATTGCCTTTACTTACAATATTCACTTTGCTTTATTTTGTCCAACTAAAGTCGATCTAATCTTTGATTTGTAATGCTTCTTTTAACTTTAAAAAGGCATTGCATGATCCTGGGGGTTATGGGACCTGAGGTCTCAAACTGTTCGAGTTTGCACCTCTAAAGGAATGGAGTGCACCAATGTGGACTACTTGTATGTGTGTGTGTGTGTCGATCCTCCAGACCTAGCGGTGGCGGATCTGATATATCGCATGTGTCTCGTTGTGGAAATAAGACTTAGAAGCTAACATGTGATGCATGAACTTGGAGCTGATAATATATCATTTAATTAGATGGATAATTTGCTGGACTGCCATTTAGGAAATGCCTGGTGAAAGTCAGCTCCTGGGTTCACCAGGGATTGTGATATTTAACAACTTGCACAGTAAGAATAAATAAATATTTGATGCATCCTACTTTGCTCTTGATTTGCAGGATGGAATCAGGCCATTGCTTCGGACCATGTCAAGTGGGCTCATACCTGTGCGCAACTCATGGATTGTCCCTACGCACGCAAAGAAGGGAATTCTGCAGATGTGGATATTGAGGCACCAGATTGCTCCGACAATGTAAATGGTGCCGCTGTATCCGTCCGGCAGGCTGCTGCTCTTTCTGGATTGCAGAAATTTAGGATCAAGGCGTCCAAGGTGGAAAGATTGAACAGAGTGGAATGTGTTCCCAAACAAAAACAATAATAAAGAACTTGCATATAGGAAATTGGGTGTTCCCTTTGATATTGTCCAGTTGAGAAGCATTTTTCTCCTGGCAGAGGTTCCAGTTTTAGCAGAGGTCTTCTATGTTGCTTGGCAGCAAAAAGGCCGCGGAATTATTATTTGGCTTTTTTCATTGGTGATGTAATGTTCTTCTCCCCTTTGGATTTTGGTTAGTTTTGGTAATTAGCTCTAAATTTTTCTCTTTTATCTTGTTTGTGTCCAACTGTTTTTTTTTGGAAATTTATTTCATGTGCATGTTTAGTTTTAAAATTTGTCATAGAATACCTGAAAGAAAGTTGCAGATCAATTAATTCTAAGCTTGATTATCACATACTTGTCGTACCCCTCCAAAATTCAGCAGAGCAAAGGTGGTTCTAGTTTTGCTTCCGATTGTGCGCTTATTTTCCTGTTATTTCTCAAGCATTGTGGTTTTTCAACTTTTGATCTGTACATTGATTGGATGACTTGTGAAAAAAAAATCTCTATCATCATGTCTTTTCTCTTGTAAAATTGTGTTTGTTTGCTGACTTGGAGACCTTTTACCTCCTTTGTCTTGCCCTGCGAAGATCAAAGATGAGCGTGATGATTGATACCAGGTTATCTTTGCTTTCCAGTAATCACAGTCATTACAAGCTTAGCTAGCGCCATACCTGTAGTAGGAGATACTACAGTGACAGTGGTCGGAAAGGATTTCAGCATAGTATTCAATTATGCCCACACTGGTAAGACAATGCAGCGAAGTAGAAAAAGAAAGGGGTATGAATGCAAAGCTCAATGAGACGCTACTTATGAACCACAAATAATAATCTGTAGCACTCATCTGTACCTAAAACCAGGGATTAGTTCTCGAGCAAAATTCGTAGTCAAAATTTGCCAAAACATTCCGATTCAGAACGTTGTTTCAGTCCAATCTATAACCAACCAAATCGTCCAACAACTTTGTCGTGAACGCGCCATACCACAATATCCAGTGGCCTTCCTCCAACAACATGTAATAACATCAAAGGCTACACCCTCTTTTCGTCGGAGGAGCCGAAATGCATCTTGAACGCCTTGGACAGGTAAACCGGCATCAAGAACCCGAACAGATTAAACGACCTCCACATGCAGCCATGCCGATGTTGTCGAGAGGCAGTGTAACGTCCCTGGTTTAGGTCCCCGGTCCATTATCGAAGAAAACTGGTCCTAACAATTTGTTGGGTTCGGACCCAATTGGATCCGTTGGCAACCACCCAAAATGCTTAAGCTCAAGTTGACAAGTAGTAATCCCTGCCACTTATAAACCACACCCACACTTCGTGAGTTTTAGATGTGGTACTATGTTTGGGGGTATGGGTGTTACAACCTCCCCCGCTTATATTCGCAACGTCCCCGTTGCGACATGGCACATCACTTATTCTCAGTGATAGTGGCGGCTGCACGCTCCGAGTAGCCATTTCCTCCTATCTTTTTGTAGGGGTGGCTCCAGCTCTCGGGTAGCCCTTTCCGCTATCAGAGGGAAATTGGCTTTGATACCATTTGTAAAGTCACGGGCTTAGGTCCATTCGGGTAGCCCTTTCGACTACCAGAGGGAACCCATTCTGATACCATTTGTAACATCACGGGCTTAGATCTCCGATCTGTTATCGAAGAAAACTGACCCTGACAACTTGTTGGGTTTGGAACCAATTGGATTCGTTGGCAACCACCCAAAATGTTTAAGCCCAAGTTGACAAGTAGTAATCCCCACCACTTATAAATCACACCCACACTTCGTGAGTTTTAGATGTGGTACTATGTTTGGATGTATGGGTGTTACAGGCAGTGTGCACTGTAGACCACCGGCACGAACACGTGCACCGACAGCGCGAAGCCTTGGGAGAATGTGATACCTTCCATGAACACCTGCCTTGTCGGCAGAAATAGGCGGGGTGATGCAGCATAGGCGGACTCCCACTCGCCGTAGACGACACCTCAGAGGATGTAAACGACGGGTGGTAGGAGGCTGACAGAGATGGAGGGAGGGGGGGAGGGGACTCCCCGTCACTCCTCGCCTTCACTCCCTAAATTCCTTTAGAAACGGGATTGGCCCCCCGTGCCTCTCCTTTTTTTTTAGGTAAATGAGATTGCCCATCCGTAAGATTGCTATCATTTCAATTTTAAAAAGCTAAAAAAATGGACTGATTTCGATAATGTTTGAAATAACGAGCGTGGGTGAGAGGATATAATCCCAAATCTCCCAATAGCATATCTTCCTTTTGCAACTTCTTATTTTTTATATTTTTATTTCTATAGATGCATATCCACAATGTCCGAAGCGTGCCGATTCTCCTCCCCTTTCAAAATAAATATAGATAAGGATATCATTTTGATATCCGCAAACATTTGTATATGTATGTGAATATTCATTTTCATTTATAAACATAATTGTAAATTTATTTTTAACTATAAATAGCATAATTTTACGGTTTTATCACGTGTGTCCCGCTTAGATTTTGCAATATCATTTGTAATTTCAATTCTTCTCCTATATTCTTATGAAACTGAAGTTTTGTCATTCTGTCAAGATAAACAAAAGGCGTAACTGATATTACAAACGAGCAGAACTGTGGAATTTGTAGGAATACATGGGCACAACATATATTACAAAAAAGGAAATGGACATAATTGATATTGCATATTCTAAAAGGGGATACATATGATAAAATATATTGTTTTATGATTTTTTCATCATATTTGGTATAATTATTACGATGTAAGTATAATTAGTATATTTAGATAATCTATATCACATCTAGTGCATTTACATTTAAGCTAATATGTGGAGTATTTGTGTGTGATCGGTGCCCGTTTTACATCTCTATTCATTTTTAAGAATATTGTAATATAGTTTTATATTTATCAATATATGTATCCGCACCTGTATTTGTATTTAAAAATAGATAAGGATATAGTAACATTTGTACCCGTATCTGTTTGTATATGTACATTTGCATTTCTGCCAACCAATCCAGGTTAAAGGAAAATGAGAATAACAAAACTTGATTAGATGTACCGAATTAGTGATAAAAGGAGAAAATTTCGTAATCTCCATCGAGTAGTAACCACAATACTCGTAGAATGCTTTATAAAAAAAGTTACTTTAAGGAACACTTATAAATTATAAAGAACAAATGTCAATTACGAAGAAGAGGATACAAAGAAGAGGAATGACTATTTACATTTATAATTTTGTATGAAAAACTTTTGTATCCAAGTCTTACTTTTGACGTAGTAAGTTTATGAATATTTTATTACTTTTTCTTTTCAAAAAAATTTAAAATATTATGATATGTTGAAAAAAGTTATTTAATATCTTTAGAGATGGTATGTTATGAAGTCAAAATAAATTTTGCAGCTTAAGTAAAAAATCTCTCTATATATTTTAAAAATCTTTCTATTTCACTTGGCCCCCCTAAGCCACCATTCCTGGCTTCGCCCTTGGAGGCTGAGGATGCCTCCGACGGAGATGTAGACGTGGAGGGGCGTGAAGTTGTGGGGGAACACAATGGGAGGGTGTGATGGAGGTGAGGGGAATACGAAGCGCGAGAGTAGGAGGGTGTAGGGGATGGAGAGTAGAGAGACGTCAATGTCACCGATGGGAACGACCTTGGTGGCGGTGAGGATGATGTTGAGTGTGAGACAATTGAGCTGCAGCAACGAGAGGTCGGCGGGGTGGAAGGGGAGCTGCTGGGCATGGCTGAGGATTGGAGATAGCGAGGGAGGAAGGAGCTTTCCACTTGTGATGGTTGCTTTGTTAGGTAGATAGATAGATTTAGTGGAAGAAAGGAGTGGTAAGCATCGAGAATGTTACGTCATGACTCCTATAAAAATTGCTAATTATGCAAGAATCTATATATTCTTCGTATTTATCACACAATATGTAAGCTTACTCCGTCTTCCACCATGACCCTTACAAGAGTTAAACCGCAGGGGTTGTAGTGTAAGAAAGTGAGTTTACATACGAACAATACATGGCTGTATGTAATCGGCAAAACTCATGAGGACTGTGGTGTAAAAAGTTGTTTTATAAATAAAATCAAATTTGTTGCAAAAACGTTTTATTTGCCTCTGTCTTTTGGATCGATTGATTGATTGGTGCTAAACTGACCTGATTTGTGACCTTACGGCTTTGTTCGTCCGAGGGATGCAAGCCATGCATCTTTATTCCACAAATTTTCTATCCCTACAAAGATGATCAATATTTGAGTTCTAGAGTCAACACGAGGGATGAGGTCCGAAACTCTATTCCTCCACCATCAATCTTTCTCGTCATAAAAACATAAATAACTACCTCTTATCTTATAATTTTATCTTACATAACTAACTTCTACCATGTATCCATCATTATCCAATCGAACGTAGAATAGCAAATAAATACAATTTATCTCTCCTTATCCCACATATCATATCCATGTAAATGAATAGAAATGAGGGATGCAACAACTTAATCCCTCCTTATCACATATCTCGTATCCCGCTACCGAACCGGCACACATTCCTCAACATACGATCCATTTTGGGATTAGAGATGCAAATTTACCTTAGCCGGTGGTTTTTAGGAATACAAACACATAGGGGGCATTCGGTTCAAGAATAAGCAGGAATAAGGATGGAGAATAAGAAGAATAAGGGCCTATTCTCCTTTCGGTTGGAGGATAGGAATAAGGAGAATAAGCTAGAATAAATGCTATTCTCTGTTGGGCAAGCTATTGGGGATTAAGGAATAAGCTTTGAAAGTTAGCTAAAATTGTTGGTTGTTATTTGTTTTGGTGAGATGAATTATATAGTAAACTGGTAACATATAATTGTCACTTGAAAATCGATGTGAACTTCAACTCGAAAATCAAATATCCAAAATCCAGTAAATCAAAGTTCAATGTACACTATTTATTAAATTATGACATGCTTATCACATATCGATTCCTTTGCAATCTCATGCGCGGAAGTTAATCCAGCCATCATATGGACGATCACTCTCTACTTCTCATGTAGCTGACATTGGATTTCCTTCAGTTTTTCAATGAAGAATTCTACTGAAAATTCCAGCACATTTATTAAATCCACCAAGAATAGCCTCTCATGGACTGGTGTGCTGTGATCAGCGTTGATGCCTTTACCTTGTATACATAGGATATATGCATGGAATTACGTGATTTGGTAGTCGTCCTTATTGGGATGGATAAATCGAAGTTAAATGTATTTATTGGGAATAAACTACCTCTTTTGGACAAATGCACCATAAACAATCCTCGATGTCCTCGTGTCTGCACAAGCCCTCGAAGATCATGCCGGCATCATCCGGGTAGGAACGTCTACGCATGTGAGTCTTAGTCCGATCGCGCAACGAAACATGGACATAACTAGGTTGGGTTCCTGGAGAAATTTTGAATACCATTAAGTAAAGAAAAAAGTCATGAAAGAACTAAACATTGTACAATTTATTAAAAAAATGACAAGTACATAATGAAAAATTTTCCTCATATTGCATCTTCTGCATACATGCCAATGTTGACGGTTCAGTCGGTTAAACCACGCCACCAAAGTGGATGCTCATCCATGTCCATTACCATATCATCGGTTGGTTTTTTTTGAAAAGTGTGGCATCGTTATTGGAATATGAAATCTTGGTCATGACTAAATTAACAACAAAATAGAATTGAAAATCATCAGAGTTGTTAGACATAGAGTTTTTCTCGATATAATATGGATACACCATCGGTATATTCTCCCGAGCAGTAAAATATAAAACATGAATAAGAAAAGATGGAGAGACATAGTCGACCCAACAAGATGGCTAAGCACTCTCCCACACGACTATTGCTAAACCGTCACGCAACACCTCTCCGGCTCAGATGTCGTCCTCGGAGACTCTGATATCACTCACCGTGAATTTGTTATCGAAGTCCTCGTCAATCGTCGTGGACGTCGTAGGGACCCGACCTTGTGCTTAGTCGCAGGTAAATGCACACGATATTTGATCCTCGCCCTGAACATCATAGATAAAGTTGATGATGATGCAACACGCTATTATAACCATCACATGTTTCTCAAAGCTGTAGAACGGTCCCTCACTGATTTCCTTGAAGCGAGCTTTCATTATTCTGAATGTCCATTCGATATATGATCAGAGCTGTGAGCATTTGTAATTGTACATCTCCTGGATCTAGCATAACGCAGCCCCTCCGAGCCCTAAACTGGGGAAGATGCGCAATGACTCCACGATGTGGCGTGAAGAAGGTATCTGTGTTCACGTATACGAAGTCCAAAAGGAACTTCCGTCCAATCGGTGCACGAAAACCACCCTTGTCTAAGGCCTACCTCAACACCTTCACGTCAACGGCTGACCCCTTCCATCTAGCGGTCATGTATAGAAATATGTAACTGACTTCCATACATGCCGTCACATTTTGTGCCAATGTTTGGTGCATGCTCCTGAACATGGAGCGATATTTTATGGGACATTCGAGAAATAAGTGTCCCGTGAATCGCTCCTATCACAACCTGAAAACAAATACCACGTGGACAAGAGATGTCAATTTCGAAGGTTTACCTTGAAATATGGATAGAAGTTGCTATTATGGATAATCGGAGTCGGGCAATCTTTCGTCGGCATGTGGATGAAATGATCTTTGAGGGAGATGATGCGTGTGAGGATATCGTTGAGATGATTTGAAATGGTATCACCATAGTGTTGGAAATATTCACAAAGCACCCGATTATATGTGTTATGGTTGAGATAATACATCAAATGTAGAGGTTTTTCCTCGGCCTTTAGGTGCCTCGAATCCTTTAGGCCATTCCTTTCCTTTATGATGATGCATAGACGTAAGATGCTGTCAGGATACAACCAAAATACCTCATACGATCATCCAACATGACCGTGCATCATCTCCTGGACCCATCTATGGCATATACGCATGGAGATGTGCTTTCGCACCCGGGGGATGTAACTGCCATGTGTGTTCTCCCCATCCTCCTCATCCTATAGGACTGCACGTAGAATGTTTAACATGACCAAGTTGTACCTCATCGAGACGATAGCCTCTATGCCCTCTATTGCTGAGCTAGAGCTCCTAGAATTATTGACAAAAAGCATGGTATGGGAATATCACAGTCAAATTAAATGTGTGAAGATACAATTATATTATAAATATCCCAAACTAGAGGCTAGACTCTCACATATTGTTCATCAATATATAAAATTAATATGAGCCAGATAAATTACCACAGCAAGGATAGTTCCTATTGTTAAACATATAATGCTGAAGGACATCAAATCTCTATGACATCGTCACAACCCTCAAAACAACAAAAGTGAATCATCCCGATGGCTTGCTGAGCTGAATGCTTACCCATTTAGCTAACTTAGCAGGCACAAACTTGATGTGATTGAAGATGATCCGTTCATACAGGTCACAGAGGCTGTGTGAGAGCCGAATTTGTGCCTCCGGAGGTAGGTCCGGAAGCAACGACTTCAACTCGTCCAGAATATCCTCCACCCCTTCATGGGGATCCTTGGGGGTCCACGCTTAGATATACTCCCTTTGCAGCTCCAACATTTGTGTCGTTAGATGAACCACAGCCTCACCTACAACCTATGAAGCTAGAGGGGCACCATCACTTTGGGAACGCTTGGTAAATGAGGTATGTACCCCTGAATCCATGCGTCGTCTCCTCTTTGATGGTCGAGTAGGTAGCCCCCTTGTTCAACCGGATCGGGCATCTTGAGTGCATAAATTTCCACTTCTAGCTCATCCTTGAATGCATGTTGTGCCCCTATATTCCCCTTGGAAAAGGCTACAAACAACCCCGGTGGTGCACTCTAGGAAGAGAAAGTGTATGTATCATTCGAGGAGTAGTCTCTTACCTTTGCATCCACCAAGTCGTAACAAGGGAAAACTTCCTTTGATAGGGCTTGTAGGCCTTGTCGATCTGAAGACAGCAATACATGATGAAATGCTATAAAATGATCTAGGAATCTATACTAGATCTATCGTACTTACGTACTGTAAGCCATGATTCCTCATTAGGTGCGACTACTGTACAAGAGATCGAGTCCCAATCGCAACCGTTCTTTGTCATCAGGTATAAGACTGATGCATACTTCTTCTTTATTGTATTCAATCGATTGTTGAGCTTCACCTTGTCCCAGTTCTTCCCGATCTGCATGTTGAAGAGTGCAATGATGCTATACCAGGTTGTTGGTGTGAACGACCCTCCAACCCAGTCCCCTATGTCAAGATGGTGCTTGAAAAACTAAAGAAGACACTTGTCCATCATGGGTGTTGATGAATGGGATTTTACGCGGGTCAGGAGATATCCTCACAGAAAGCGAAGATAAATTGCCGTTGAGGCAACCCACAAGAAATCCCAAGTCAATCAACAATTAACCCACAAATAAAAACAGCAATGCAAATAAAAATTGCGAAGTTAAAATTTACTATAACTCTACAAAATGTGTGTATAAGTGTAAGTATGTGTAGAGTGTCAAACACAGGGAGCAAACATGAAAGATCGAGAAAATGAATTCCAAAATTTGTCCTCTTCTCTTGTATTCTTATTATCTTTTTATGTGGATTTTTAATTTTATATCTTTTATGGGTTTTAATTTTTATATATTCTTATTTTCTTTTAATTTTATATTTTTATTTTCTTTTTATATTTTCTTATATTTAATTTCCTTTTCTTTTTAATAATATATATAGGAATATATATAAAGGATTTTTATCCGGTAGACCCTTTAATCTTTGTCAATGACCTCTACGACCTTTGAAACATCGATATTCCTCCTTCGACCCCATAAACTTGCTCCGTCTTACCCCACGGACCCTGCCGTTAAATTGACACATCTTGGGCTAACTTGGGTGAGTTAAAACCGAGTTAATCAAACCATATAAAATCTAACGGTTGGAATTCTTCTTCTCTTCCCGGTTCCTTCTTCTATCGTCTTCTTTATTTTCACTTCCCTTCTCCAATCCATTGACGATAGAACCTTACAACACAGCAGAATTGTAGGCACGCCAGGCATGCAGCAGAGGAAGATGTTGGTGGTAGGGTTGAGAGAGGGGACCTGGGCTGGAGGGAGGGAGGCTTTCGAGCAGGGCTTCGATCGGGGCGGGGGGTCTTTGAGCAGGGCGGTTCGGGGGTCCTCGAGCGGGGCGGCAGGGGGGTCTTCGAGCGGTCGGGCGGGGGGGAGGGTGGCTTTGAGCATGACGGCAGTAGGGGGTTTGGGGGGGGGGGTCTTCGAGCAGGGCTTCGATCGGGGCAGTAGGGGGGGTCCTCGAATGGGGCGGTAGGGTTGGGTGGGGGGCTTCGAGCATGGAGGTGGCGGGGGGGGGGGGGTCTTTGAGCTGCCGGGCGGAGGGGGGGTTTTGAGCATGGTGGCGGCGAGGGCTTAGGGGGTCTTCGATCAAGCGGTAGGGGGGTCCTCGAGCGGGGCGACGGGGGGGTCTTTGAGCAGCCGAGCGGAGGGGGGTCTTCGAGCATGGCGGTGGTAGGGGGTTGGGTGGTCTTCGAGCATGCGACATAGGTGGCCCTCGAGTGGGGTGGCGGGGGGGTCTTCGAGCGGGCGGGCGGGCGAGGGGGGGGGCTTCGAGCATGGTGGTAAGGGTTTGGGGGAGGGTCTTCGATCGGGGCGTCAGGGGGGTCCTTCGAGCGGGGGGGGGGGGGGCTTTGTGCAGGGGCCGGGGAGGGGGTGGCTTCGGCCAGGTGGGGGGCTCCGAGCACGCCGCCTGGAGACGTGATCTGGAGGGAGCAGTGGACATGGGCTGGCGGGGTGTTGCGCTGCCGAGGTGGAGATCATGACGAAGGACCTGGAGGTGAAGGAGGAGGTATAGGTCGGGGAGGTGGAAAGCGGAATTCGGGGGAGGAAGAGGGCGAGGGCAGTGGAGGTGGTGGGTGTTGGGTGGTGGGGAAAAGGAGGAGGTTGAGAAGGAGTGGCAATTGACGTAAATTCGAAAATAGGTATAATATAAAAGAATGTAACAGAATCTAGTTAGTTTTAATGGGTAAATGGATGGAGATTAACCACAGGGTTTATAGGGTAAGAGTTAGCAAGTTTACGAGGTTCAGGGAGGAATTACGTTATTTCAAAGGTCGTAGAGGTAATTGGCAAAAATTATAGGGTCCGTCGGGTAAAAATACTTATATAAAAATATATACAATATAAAATAATTTACACATAAATATAATAAAAATAAAAAAGTACAGAATAAAATATTTTATATTCAATATAACTTTCTAATGTTTTTTGTGAATTTGGGGAATTTTTGCTAATTTTGAGGAATTTTTAAGTAAAAAATACCAAAATTGGGACTAAATGAATAGATCGAGTAAATAAATGTTTTAATTTTTGTGAATTTATTCGAAGATTAAAAATAGCAAAAAGTGTCAAAAATTCTTCAAATCAAATTTATATAAATAATATAAAGAAAATTTAGAGATAGAAATAAATATTTTTGGGTATTTCGATGATTTTTATATTTTTTTTATAAAAGATTTTAAAGCTTTTTAATTTTTATTTTTTTCTTTTCCTTTTTCTATTTTAGGGATTTTTGATCTGAAGTTACAAAATACTAAAATAAGCAAAATATGCTTTTGGAATTTTTCAAAATGATTTTATTTTTTATGGGTTTTTACTGCACACATGGACTTTCGTGCTAATTTTATTTTTAAGAAATAGTTGGAATGCCTAAAATAAAAAATAATTATGTGATGTGGAAGTACATACTGGCATGCATTTAACCCTTTTTTGCATAATTTTAGGAGCACGTATGGTATTTTTAATCAATAAAACATAAGCACAAAAATATATGAACTAGCAAGGGTAGTTTTGCAATTAAAAATAAAGGCAGTGTTGAATATGCAAATTACCCAAAATATTACAACTAATATTCGAATTTTATGGACTACATGGAAATACAATAACCCACAGGGGTATAGCTGCAAAATGGCCACCTCACGTGGGACGTCACCTGAGGTGTTGTGGCATGGACCCAAAAGCAATATTAAATGAGTACATGGGTTCACATGCAATTTCCACAAAGTTTTATACCAAATAGAATAATTACAGGACCAAATGAAAAAAACAAAAAGGTACAGAGGGGGTGGGTTTTGCAATTTACCCCCTAACGTGATCGGATGTCGATGGGCTTCTCACTTGGACACGTGGCACGTCTGCAGCTTGCGATGATGGTTCGGCTTGGATGGTGGAGATTAGATCTCCCAAGCTAGATCGATGGTGAGGGCTCGATCGATCGAACGGTCGTTGCACGCTTTTGCAGCTACTCTTGATCCGATGGTGGCCAAGGTATTTGGAAGAAACCAAGGAAGAACTCGTTGTGGGCGAGTTTGGATCTGGCTCGTCTAACCACCTAGTGCACCTCCGTCTTGCTCTACACACTCCTGCAACTCCGACGAAGCTCCCAGGTGCCTCCAAAGGGTCCACGGATCACTGATCGAGCCCTAGAGCTCGAATGTTCGATGGAGGCACCAGGATTGTTCTTGGCTAAAATCGACCCTCAAATGGGCCCTTCAGGTCCTGTAAGAAAGATACAAAGAACGATAAAGCAATGGGGGGATCCTGACTGTTAATGGCAGAGGTTGGAGGTGATATGGAGGCGGATGGGGTGCTCCGACAAGATGGCTGTGGAGGGAGCACGGATCCTTCGATCTAGAAGGAATCGAAGGGTTTTGGGTGCTCAGGTGATCGAGAAGCAGTCAGAAGAGAAGATGGGATGGAAAGTTGTGGTCGGAACAATGTGGGCAAGACGAGGACAGTGGCCGGAGCTCAGAATCTATTATCCTTAAATCTAGGCTAATGCAATAATTAAACACAAAAGAAACTGCAAAAAATGAAACCTAAGTCTACAGGGAATCTAGAGAGCGATAGAAAATAGAACCTCGAATGGCTGGGAGCCACAAAATGGACATCAACGGCAGAGTTCACCAGAAATTTGTGGGAACCGCCTTCAGACACGCGTCCTCATGCTACGAAGTAGAGGGAGCTCCTCTTGTCATGAAGGTCTGCACCTCGAGGATGCTCCGAGGGGTAAAAGTGGGTAAAAAGGGAATCGAAGTTCTAAAATGGCGGGGGGGGGGGAGGGGTCTTTGTACAAGTGAATGAACGAGAGAGTTGACGTAGGGATTTCACATGGACCAAGAATGGTACGAGGAAGAGGATGGGTCCGCGCGATGGGTGGATGTATCGACAAGGTCTGTCATGAGGAAGTCGATGATCATGGGGAAGCGTATCGAGAGGGAAAAAACGAGAAGGGGAGTGGGTAGGCTACTCTGACAGGTCTACGACTTTGGGTCAAGGAGTTGACCCAAGTCAACGGATGGCGGGCCCTGATTGGGCCACACCATCCGTAAAAAGATAAATCAGAAGTAAAAATTGAAATAATTTGAAAATAAATAATAAATGATTTATTTAATTTTGGTTAAAACATAAAACATGTTTATTATTTTTTGTACTATTTTAATCTGATTCTTATTTATTTTTATGGATTTATTTATTATACGTTACTTTTTACAAGTGTATTTATATGTATATTTACCCATGTTTGTATATTTTATTTTTATTTTGTATTTTTATTTTATTACTTTATTTTCTTAATTTACATATTTATAACTTATATATATAATTTTATTGCATTTTTGATGTACTTTGTACACTTAAATAAATAAGGGTATTTAATTATATAAGTATAAGCATATATTTTAGTATGTTTTTTATGGCTTTATTATATTCTGAATATCTACATCTACTATAAATAATATTTATAAAATTATAAAAATATAAAATTATAAAAATTTTAAAGAATAAAATGAATATTTTATTCAGATATATTGTACAATAGGGGTCCAAAATCTAAATTTTGCATCTTAACTATAAATTAAATGAAACCACCTTCTTAAACAACTTATTAAAAGTTATATACAATTATAGTGATTTTAATGCATTTTGAATTCATATGAGAAGATATGGGTATGGGAAGTTTGGATTTTTGCTTTTTATTCTGAGTATAAAAAGTACATTGCATATTATTTTTGTGTTAAATCAATTTTATATTTTTCTATGATGTTTTATCTACAGCTTTCATGTACAAAGAATAAAATAGGTCCCTAAAATATACTATTTGGTAAAATAAATTGGGATTTTTATTGCATTTTTAACACTTATGTCCCCCTACTTTATTCCTTGTCGACCCATTCATCAAGATTCTTAGGCCTCGGGGTTTAGGGTCATAAAATACCTTTTGTATTTTATCTCTTTTTCTTTTCTTCTCTTTATTCTTTTATTTTGGATTTAAACAATGTATTTTATACAATATTTATACAATAAATAATGAATGCTAATTTATGCCAAATAATGCTATATACATGAATTTAGCTATGATTTAAATTTCAAAAATGAAAGAATAAAGGCGATGATACAGAGATTCATTAGGTGTCCATTTCATTCGGTGGGCAGGGAACTCGTCGTCCCTAATGTGCACCCCCAACGAGCTTGCACTCCTGTGGTCATCCTGTATGGTTGTGGTTTAACGGCTTAGGCACATTCCAATTAAGAGGAAGCACCCTACCAACCCAAATGCAGGATAAGTTAACGATTCTTCATGAACCAAAAACCAAAAGAGTAGGATAAGACTGTAAAATTAATGAATCCAATGAGGAGAAAATTACTGATACATTAGGAGTTGAACATCTCCCATCGAATAAACAACACACAACAAATTTACAGTGTACCACTAAACAAGCAACCACAATGTACATCCGGGAACAACAACAATTCATCATAGAGTAGCAACAGATGAAGAACAACACATCATAGAACAACAATAGATGCATAAAAGCAGACCAACATAGTACCATCGATCAATCAAACAAGATGAACATCAAAGAACAACAAGAAGGCATCATAGAGCATCAACAACTCAGATCTTAGCTCATATTTTTAGCGAATAGGGCATCAAATGAACAACAAATACAACAAATGAACATCTCTCACCTCATCACATCTCCGAGCATATACATCTCATAGCAAATTAGGATATACTATAAAAAATGCATCATAGAGCAGCAACAAAGCAACTCTCAACTCAAGATCCAACCATTAGGGAGTCAAATGAAGAGCAAATAGGGTCAGGAGTCATCAAGAGATGCTCCAAAATGGGGCTAAATGGTCACCAACAATGAATAAAAGCGAAGGCTATCGCAGCAGCATGAGAGATCAAGAGTTGAATGAACCAAACATCATATTAGCATTGCAGGATTACATCTCTCAGATCAAGCTCAAACATCATAGAGTAGCAACCAAGATGGACATCGAAAATCAACAACAATGCATCACATAGCAGCAATAGAGCAGCTCTCGAGTCAATCTCCAGCAAATAGGGCATCAAATGAAGAGCAAACACAATAAATAGGGTCCATACAGATCCTCCCGTCAAGGGAGATATCATGGGATGTTTTTAGTAAAACAAATATCATAGTAGCATTGCAGGATTGCATCTCTCATATCAAGCTCAAACATCATAGAGCAACAACCAAGATGGACATCGAAAACCAACAACAATGCATTACAGAGCAGCAGTAGAGCAGCTCTCATCTCAATCTCCAGTCAATAGTGCATCAAATAAAGAGCAACCACCATAAGTATGATCCATACAAATTCACTCACAGAAAAATAGGATATATCATCAAACAAGACACAACAAATGTACATCCGAGAACAATTACAAGGCATCATTGAGTATCAACATTCAAACAATGAAGAAGAACATTCAAAAAACACCAACAAGGTAGCATAGAGCAACAACAAAGCATCTCTCAACTCAATCTTCAGCTATCGGGGCATCAAATGGATAGTGATCCCAACAAATGAACACTCAGATAAGCTCATTAACATCTCCCAACAAATGGCAATCTCATACTAAATTATTAGTGTATCGTCAATCAAACAACTAGTATGGACATCCAGGTTCAACAACAATGCATCACAGAGCAGCAATAGAGCAACTCTCAGGTCAAGCTCCCCACAATAGAGCATCACATGAAGAGCAAAACACATCAAATATGGTCCATACAAATCCTCCCATCAAGGGAGACATCATGAGGTGTTTTAAATGAAAGAAACATCATAGTAGGTCTGCATCCCAAATCACAAAAAGGGATAAATATGATCATTAACAATCCAAATAAGGCATGGCAATAAAACCAAAATGGAGTATTGGTCGAGTTTTTACCTCGCAATCCAGCAAAGGGAAGACCAAATGTGCATGCACAAGCAAATGATAAAATGCACAACAAGGTCCCGTGGTGAGCCATCAAAGGTCGATCTCCATCCCAATTTATAAAGTTGCAATGTGTTATTGGAGACCCTAGACTCCATGGAGGAGGACATGCTTGAGATGACAGTTCAAGGAGTAGTAGAGGCCACCATGCTTTTACCGGAAAGGGTTAACAAGAACCCCTGCAAGGTCTTGCCGTCCCACTAATGGCACAATAAAAGCAACCTACCTCAGATTCACCATTCACGAGACAAGGTTAGGGCATGCATAAGCCAAGAATCACGTTTCAGGGGTGAAGCTGCAGACTGGGGTAGGGCGATGGAGGAACAGGGCAAGCAACAGAGGAGAAGGGAGGGCCCCATTGGAAGAGAGATTGCACGGGAGGGCGGGAACCGTTGGCGCAAGGTCGTGAATAAGAGAGGCAGAGAATAGAGCAGAGGGCTCCTTCATTGGGGAATTGTCATATGATGTCAGGGATCAGAGAGAGCGGGAATAGGACCCTTATTCCAGGGCCTATTCCTGAACCAAACATGACCATATAGTATATTTGTTTTAAATGTAAATAATTCTAGACATACATACAAGCTACTATCAATACAAATTAGATGTCTCCCACTCAGTTACCAAACAAGACAATCTCGCACTTTATTGCATGCTTTCTTTGACCCTAAAAGTGAAACCAAAGGTTAACTAAAACAAAAGCATATACATTAATATTTTTTTTAACATTCAAAAAAATCACAAGCATACGATATCCTGATAGTTAGTATAATACCTCATGTTAAGACTACCTACAATTTTTACTTAGTCTAAGAGAATTTTGTAGATGAACAAAAACTAAGAGTAAATTACACAAAAATTCCCAAAATAGATCGATTTCAGTGTCATATCCGAACTTTAAAAAGTAAAATGCGTTATTCAATCTTTAATATTTATCTTTAAGTAAATGCTTAGAGCTATGAAGCAAGTCTCAATTGGACTCGAGCATATTCACCATCCATTGACGGAATATATTTAGAAAATAGTGAAAAAAAGTCAAAGAGAGAAGTGCTAGGGCTGGAGCGCATTACTCTATGGGGCTCGTAGTATACATCCACAATAACATTCATACTATTTCCCGCTGACGCTCCATTCTCATAGGTTGACCGATCATACACACCTTCACTCCGTTTTTCGAAAAAAGCGGTGGCTTCAAATCACCTCCAATATGAAGTCGCTATTGGTCTAAATGAAGGTATGGCTTGCCTGACATTTAACGCTAGAAAGATCGAACTTCAATAGTCAAGGACCACATCAAGACACATTTTAAAGATCAAGATCACATTGTTACCTTTTATTAAAGTTCAGGCCATACATTGAAATCGGGTATATAGTTCATTAACTTTGTGCAATTTACTCATTAACTAAAAGGAAATATAGTAAAAAAAGGAGATTAACCTTGGTTAGATTAATGCATTTGATTGGCATTTTATATATATATATAAATTCTTTTATAAAACCAAATACATGTCTAATGATTTTGTTTCCATATTTGTCCACTCCTTAAACGGAAAGAACCGAAACAAAAAAATCCTCAAAATGAAGGATTACAAAAAGTCAGGGAAAAATGCAATGCATAAAATTGGGCAAAATGTGTATACATCGTTGGAGATTATATAAATGAACTATCAGGTGTCAATATCCAGATGATTCATCTTTTATTCTAAGGTCAGTTTTAGGAAAATTGAAGGGATAAACGCTGCAAATAGATACATAATAGAAAATGAGGATTATTTTTATAAATAACCCAAACTTATTAAAATTTACCGTATAATTTTTTGTGCAGGGAGGTCTTTGTACCCTGCACCAGATTCCCCCTATCTCCCGTACCCATGCTCGTACGGCCGGTAATTTCTCGACTGTCAATAGCCGGTAACCAATTACCGCCCGGACAGCAATCACCACCCCCCGAAAGCTGACGTCCTATACAGCTATACTCCTCATGCGGACGAAAAGACCGCCCAAAGTCTCTTCCCCTCCTCGACTCTGATCCCAAAATCCCACATTTTCCTCCCTCAAATCCGTGGAAGAGGTCCACCACTAGAGAGATCCGCCAAAACCCACCTTCTTTCTTCCCCAAAGATCCGGTATTTGGCTGTCCAGGTGTGCTCGGAGCTGTTCTTGTTGCTGCTCTGGCGGTGCCGGGGAGAGGAAGGAGGTGATGGGGGCAGTTGGGCTTTGTGGGTTTGCTCTCCTGTGGCTGGTGATGGTGTTGGTTTGGTCTGGGGGTGCGTTTGGTGGGGACATAGTTCATGAGGATAATAGGGCTCCCAAGAGGCCCGGATGCAACAACAAGTTTGTTCTGGTAACTCTCGAACTCTTGGATTCTTGATTTCTGTTTGCCTTGTGCCCCAGTGGCAGTATTGGGTGATTGTTGTTGTTTCTGGAGCTAAATCTTTGATCTTTTTTGCTGTTTTTTGGTTATGTTTGTGGTTGCTGTTCTTTGAAACTTGAATTGTTTTAGTAGAAATTGAAGAGATGGAAGTTTAGTGGGCAATGGTTAACTATCTTTTATGGCTCGAAGATAGAAGTGAGCGTATAATTTTTACAGACTAAAAGAGAGGGACCCCTTTTGTGTGTTTGGGTACTGATGCTAACTGCTTATTCTATTGGTATTTTTCAAATTTAGGAACCTGGTGTGTGAGGGTTTAGGTCAATCACATGTTATATGTGGAAGTTAATAGCTATGTGCACCTCACAATGCTCACACCCTTGCCACGGATTATTTCTTTCCCTTTCTTGAGCATAATGTAGAAGCAGATGTGAACTGTTCGTGGTTAAAAGCAAAAGAGAGAGTAGTGTGGACAAAAGCCAAAGAGTTAACTAGACTTGCCTTATTACGTGTCTTTAAAATCCGGAAGCTTCTTGTTTCTAATAGCCTCGAAAAATCACCATTAAGCAACTTTTCAAGATAACTGCTTTTTATATAGGTGTTTCAAGTTCTGTAAACTCAACCGAGTTGCTTCATCTTGGAACGGGGAATGCATCTATCTGAATTCATAAACATCGCAAAGTCCATTGAAAATGCAAATGACACAGAAGAATGAAAAAGATAAGCAAGATTAGATCTTGTGGGACAGTAGGAGTATAAATTGCTTCGAATGGGTACCCCCCTTGAAGTCTGAACCTTTCTTTAACTGAAGTTTGAAGTATACACTTTGTTTTCATGGTATGTCCTTTCCCCACTTTGATTACTGGGCGAAGAAGACATAAAAAAAGAGCTAGAAATAAATCGTGGTTAGTAGGGGTAAAGAGAAAGACAGGGCACCATTTTTGCAGTCTGGGCGAAGGAAAGCAAGAGAAGGGATGTTATTGGCCTATAAAATGAACTATGCTTTGATACATAATTTTTTTACTTGTCTATAAACTCGGAAAAGGTAGAAAACAATGCTAGAGAAATGAGAAAGAATACACGGAATGACTCGCGGAAAACTAAGAACGCACGCCCTTGATTTTGCGGTGAAGGAGAGGAACCGGGACTAAAAATACTAGGGTTTTTTCTCAAAAATAAGAGTGAGAGAGAGAGAGAGGTGTTATTCATATATTGAGCTTAATGCGCTAAACTGCCTATTGAGGATTTAAGCATAAGAATTTTATAGAGGCTTTAAATGACTATCAGAATCTATATAACCATAATAAACAGGTAACATTTAATGGTAAATTTATCAAATGAGTTAATCAAGCTTGTTGATATTTGGGGAGAAAAATGAGAAAAATGTAATGTGTTAATTTTGTTCAAGAGGTGTAGGGGTTCTTATATAGACCGGAGCCCTAGAGCATTCTCTAACTGGAAATTATATAAAATTACCTTGAGGGGTTACAATTAAATCTAATAAAACAAAGACGTCTTCAACACTCCCTCTCAAGTTGGAGCATATCTGCCGATCATGCCTAACTTGGAGATTATCCACGAGAGGCGTTTCTTTGGTAGTGTCTTTGTGAATACATGTGCAAGTTGAAAATTGATGGAGATGTATGGAGTAGTGATATTCCCTCCTCGTACAACATCATGAACAAAGTGGCAATCAGTTTCAGTGTGCTTGGTACGCTATTAGAAAACATGATTTGTAGCAATGTATGTAGTGGACTTGTTGTCACAATACAAAAGAACATGCCTAGTGATACCATTACCAAGTTCATGTAGGAAAGAGAGTAACCAATTAATCTCACAGGTAGCCTGAGCCATCACCCTGTGTTCTGTAACATCCATATTCTAACGAACCCGAACTCGACCGATTTTTGGTCGATTTCGCCCGAACGACTTTTGATTCATGATCAATTGGTCGTTTTAGGTTGTTTACTATTGACCGGCAATGTTTTTGGGTTCATTAGACCCAAAATCGGACGAGTTCGGGTTCGTTAGAATATGGATGTTACAAATATAAAAACCTCAAAGGGAGTCTCGTCCTCGAGACTCGAGTTAAGGTTATTAAGTGTCGTGTTTGAATTTTATATGTCTATATAAAAATCGTGCCGCGAAAAGCCGCGACGCAAATTCGGAAACCGCAAAAGAAACCGAGACCATCATGAGATCCGATTCGACGATACAAAACCAACGGAATCGACCGTTCGTCAATCGGAGGTCGTTTGATATTTTTTTGGCAAAATTTAATCCCGAACCGAAACCATATTGCGAAAGTTTCGGATATCCAAACCCGATCAAAAGTATATTAATATTATACTCATATTGATCGTCGTTCATAGACGATCAAATCAAGATATTACGCATTGAAATCTGAAACTCGAAGTGCGTATACGACCAAAATTAACGTTTCAAATAAATAAGAATATATATACACCTATTTAAATGAAAATTTGGATATTTTTTTAATTTCCTGTAACAGCAACAGATTCCGGCATGTTTTAAAAATATATATATAAAAAAAATATTTTAGCTACAACGGTGGAATTCCAGCCGTATAGTAAAGAATAATGGCATGACACTTGGGTTCCTTGTGATTCCACTTGGCAACAAACTAAGTCTTAATTCCCACTATATATATTAGCCCACCCCTCCTTATTTCCTTGCCATTACCCAACGGAAGGAGTTCTCTCTCCCTCTATATCCTTCGTTTTCTTCCCCAATTGCTCCACAGTTTCACTAGCAAAAGAGCTGCTGCCCACTCCTCCTTTCCCCATTTCTTCTCTATTAATTATCTACCCTAAGTTCCACCAACGAAGGAGCAGCTCCAGCTTTGGTATCCTTCTCCAGCAACCTCCCTTTTCTCCTTTAAACTACAAAAGCAGCTCCTGCTGTACAACCACTGGTTGGGTTCTCTGCCACATCCTGCTGCCCCAATTTCGAAACCTCCAAGGATCCATTGCATGCATGATTCAAGAGCCTATTTCCTCTCTTAAAGCTGTTGCATGCTTAAAGAGTTCATCTCCAAGTTTCAAATCAACAAAGAGGTACACTCCCTTTCCCCTCCTACTTGCTGCCAATGCATGCACATTTTACTTATATGTACAATCCCATTCCTCTCCATTTGCTGCCATGCATGTACATTCCTCCCTTATTCCTTGATGCCAAACATGAAAAATTAAACTTTGTTTTTGCTGATCTCCAAATTTTTGTTGTTAAGTGGTTTTGAGTGGTCTTTATCAGACTCCGTGATCAAAGTCTGGTATAATTGGTTGTTCTGGAAATTTTTTTAAAAAAATTGGGGATTTGTATTTCTTATGTATCTTATACTAAATTGTTGAGTATGGTTGGCTCTATTTAAATTAACATGTACTCACAATCTAATTACAAACTTTTTCCTTCGTTCTGTTGTAGATTACTTTCACAAATATAATACAAAAAAAAAATTGTATGCCTACAATCATAGTAAAATCTTTATCCCTTTAATGGATCCTAGATGACATGGTAGACATCTTAGAGGAATCAAGAATAGGATCTGACAAAGTAATTCTAATTCTACTGACTTCTTTTACAAAGACAAAATTTATGACATCGTTCATATTTTTGGATCTTTCCTTATGAATACAGTATCTTAGTTAGGTAGACCCTAACTTATCATCAAAATGCTAAGATCTTACGCCGTGCTGATGATTTCTTCAGCTCTTTTTTCTATTCTTTTAAAAAAAAAATGGATCCTTAAAATAGTTTATGCTTACAGATCTGGAATTTCTGTTAAGATGTATTATTTCTGTGTTATTGAACTGATATGGAATAATAATGCATAAGAAGGAGGGCATAGGTATCAATAATGGTTGGATGCCCATTATGGTTGAAGTTGTCATTAGTCTTCACGTAATTAGGTCCTACATTTCTTCTCCTATGTGATCTAGTCCTTGCTTAAGGACTATGATTTGAAATGGATATAAATGAACATTGCCAGTTTATCTTCTGAACCTTGACCGTCGTTTAGGACCACTTCCTTATTTATATAGTGTAGGCAACGATTCCATGTTGGGCAACTGTTTAAGTTTTATTTAAATTCAGCTAGAAATAGGGAGTATATATTTACTGTTGAATATCTAGGAATTTAACCACCTCATATCACTAGTGGACTATTACCGTTATATGTACTTGCTGAGATTTTGTTTACTGACTAAGCAAGTCATGTTATACTTATACATAGGAAAATTTGGACTTAATACCCTGCTTATGAATTGTTATTTACATAATGTCAAACTATGTTACTAACCATCATCCCTGCTGAAAATACTTATATATAATGGAGCTTTCAAACCTTATAGTTATAGGTTGTTGACAACAAAATAATTATGAAATCCAGTAAACTTATAAGGTTATTTAAAATCAATAATATTGAATACAATTCCTATATATCATTAAAGATAAGTTGCAACAAAGACCTAGAACTATACCATCAAACACCTCAGATATGATCACCTTATCAAGGATAACATATGATCACGAAGTGTTATCATTTTCATGAAATCATCTTTTGGGAATACTCTAATATCCATGGATTATTATCAATAAGATCGTTGACCACAAGACCTAAATCTATACAATCAACTACATAAAAGATTGAGAAAGAGTTAAGTGGTTAGGAAAGTAAAAAATTAATGATGAATCAAGGATGACAAATTTTTAGTGCCGGTCTTGATGACTTTTACACATGACCGTGCGAGGGGGCGGTGACCCTCACCTGGGCGGAAGAAAGGAAGCCCAGTTTGGGCAGCGGCCGCCAAGTGCGCGGGTCTAGGATTCCAGTCTTTTACACGGTTTTTACGCGAGCTCGCAGTGTTTTTACGCCTCGTTGGGATCCAGACTTTAGACCAGTTCCGCTGACCCTGTTTTAGGATACCCAGGCGGGGGATCCTTGGTTTTCAGTTTTTCGTACGAGCTCGGTTTCCCGTTACCGGTCGGGCTGTTTTTCTAGAGCGACTTCCCGGGAAGTCCCTCTCACCCGTCTCAGTGGCGTAGTTGGGGAATAGACCTATCCCTCTATTGGACCGTCCTTCCAATTAGAGGGCGAGACGGAAGAGCCATTTGCAGGCTTCTTCACCGCTTGAGTTTTCTTTCGCCAACAGACGGCGATTCTACATCCAGATCATTCGTATCTACATCTATATCTACATTATTGAGAGTACATCGGAGAGAGTTACAGTGAAGGTTTGGAGGAAATCACAATTAAAATTGAGTTGATTAGAAGTAACTTTAATCTGATTCAAAAACCCTATAAGTTAGTGGACGTGTTGGGAACTTAGTTAGGATGCATTACACAACACCGCATGCCTACGGAGGCCCCCCAACCCTAAGGTACTTTTAATACCTTAGAGTCATAGTGTGAGGCTACACACAGACCAAGACCACGGACTATCCACTAACTTAGAAGGAGTAAATAGAATTAAGGATCAAATTCATCATCATCATATCAGTCCATTATCGAAAACCATGACATGATCTCAATGACAAGAAAGTAGCCATCAAGTTCCGCAACATGATCTCCAAGACCCAAAATCATGATCTTAAAACACATGAAATCTTTATATGTTAGGGTCTTTTATCTAAACTTTATATAAATATATATACATGGGATGAACGGGAAAAAGGGGAGAACAAATGAACTTAGTACCAAACAGTTGAAAACAATTTTTACTTATGCAAGTAGATGTAAATAGTGCTTATTCCACCTTTCTACTTGCTCTCTTTTGCACATGAAATTACTTGTTATTTATTTTAAACTATGGGTTTGTATTCACGTTTGTGACTCCTTTTCTTCCTTGCACGCATGGCAGGAAAGGAGTCTATTATTCAGTAATTATACAGGGTTCCAAAAGACAAGATCTATACTAGACGGTATGTTATTCTTTTTGTCTTAGTTTTTGTTCGGTCATTAATGTTATATGCTTCTTTTCTCTTCAGTCAGACTTTGGGATATACTGTATATACTTTCAGGCTTTGTACAGGTTGAAAATGAAATGAAAGTTAATGAAATAAATTCTTGGTGACATTTATCTTTATTATCTTGTGGTTGTAAATGTGAATGTCGAATGTCACTTGCAAATATATTCATTGCGAAAAATTTTTCCCCATAATTTATGCTTATAATGCGATGTCAAAATATGGAATGTTGCGAATTGTGTCGTAAACGGGTACCCGGATCCTGAGGGGTTCACAGTTTGGTATCAGAGCAGTGGTACCTCGATACGCACATTCGCTGTACTTGTATTCCAATCGCATTAAGTTCTCGGATAGAGACAGTCTCCCGACTTGTCGTGAGTCCGAGAAGGGAAATATGACATTCGAATTAAATAACCACATATGTCACCAATTTCATTAATTTTCATATTATATCCCAAGAAGAGAAAAGGCATATATTATAAGTATCTCCAAATGGTACTTTTACGACTAATTATGGTTTTCATGCAGAACCGTGGCATCTTGATCAGGCCAGGAGACTGACCAGCTAGCACACATACTGACTGCTCTTATCGAGCTTTCCATGTTTCATTTGATTCTGCAGCGACACATGCATTCCTTGCTTCGAGACTACTTGCTTCTTTAGGTAGAGTCGCATAGACTCTCTCTTCCCCGTATCATATCCGAGGGCCAGGTGGCCAGTTGCTTATCATTTCCCTGATAGTCAGGCATTTGCCTGTACTGATTGGCGGTCACGAAATGATCGCAGATTGTCTACTTCTGCAGCTTGATGAGTTCGACTTGATTTTAGGCATGGATTGGTTATCCGCTCATCATGCACTTGTTGATTGCTTTAAGAAGACGGTTGTCTTCAGGATTCCAGATCTACCCGAGTTTACTTTTGAGGGTACTATATATGACTCCACCATGGAGTACATTTCAGTGTTGCGAGCCCAGTGACTTGTTGATTAGGGTTGTGATTCATATCTTGCATTTATCCAGGAGGTATCTGACCAGGAGCCGATGATACAAGACATTTGAATAGTATCAGAATACCCTGACGTATTTCCTGATGAGCTACCAGGATTACCTCCTGAGAGAGAGATCGAATTCGAGATCACATTACTACCAGATACACAGCCGATCTCTATGGCACCATATCGCATGACACCAGCCGAGTTGAGGGAGCTGAAGGTGCAGTTACAAGAGTTACTTGACTTGGGATTCGTGAGACCGAGCACTTCACCTTGGGGTGCTCCGGTTCTATTTGTCAAGAAGAAGGATGGATCTATGAGACTGTGCATTGACTACAGGCAACTGAACAAGAGAACGGTGAAGAACCGTTATCCTTTGCCACGTATCGATGATTTGTTTAACCAGCTCCAGGGATCTTCGGTTTTCTCGAAAATCGATCTTCGCTTAGGCTACCATCAGCTAAGGATTCGCGAGTCGGATATTTCGAAGACAACCTTCAGGACTCGCTATGGACACTACGCGTTTGTGGTGATGCCGTTTGGGCTTACCAATGTACATGCGACTTTCATGGATATGATGAACCGTATCTTCCGTCCATACTTGGACGAAGTTTGTGGTAGTATTTATAAATGATGTGCTTATCTATTCACGAAATGAATGGGATCATGCGAATGATCTACGGATTGTCTTAGATACATTGCGGGAGCACAAGCTATATGCCAAGTTGAGCAAGTGCGAGTTCTGGTTATCCCAGGTCTAATTTTTGGGGCACATCATTTCTGGAGAAGGTATCGCGGTTGATCCTGCGAAGATAGATGCAGTTATGTCTTGGGAGCAGCCCAAGACAGTCACTCAGATTAGGAGTTTCCTTGGATTAGCGGGCTATTACAGACGCTTTGTCAGCGGATTTTCACGCATTGTTCGCCCTCTGACACGGTTGACGCAGAAGGGAGTTCCATTTATTTGGAATGATTCATGTGAGCAGGCCTTCCAGACACTGAAGGAAAGATTGACTACAACACCCATTCTAGCTCTTCCTTCAGGCACTCAGGACTATGCAGTTTACACAGATGCATCTGGAGAAGGTCTAGGAGCAGTGTTGATGCAGACAGGACAGGTGATTGCTTACGCATCACAGCAGTTGAGACCGCACGAGCGGAATTACCCCACACATGACTTGGAGTTGACGGCAGTTGTCTTCGCCTTGAAGATCTGGCGCCACTATCTATATGGGGTAAACTTTGAGATTTTCACGGATCACAAGAGCCTAAAGTACATCTTTGATCAGAAGGAGTTGAACATGAGACAACGCAGATGGCTCGAGCTGCTGAAGGATTATGATTGCACGATCTCTTACCATCCCGGTAAGGGAAACGTGGTGGCTGATGCACTTAGCAGGAGAGCGCATGCTGATGGTACGGCGAACTGGCTATACACGTGGGATACGCTTGCTGCTTTGATCGATTGGCATCCTCAGGAGAGCGCATCCATTTCTACCGCCGTGCCTCCACGATACAGCAGTCTTTGGGATCGTATTGTAGAGGGCCAGAAGACAGATCCTTGGATTCATGATAGATACATGCGCGTCGTCAAGGACGAATTTGACGACTTTGTTGTGATGGAGTCTATTTTATGGAAGGCAGGACGGGTCGTTGTACCCAATGATGAGCAGCTTCGCAGAGACATTCTCGATGAGGCACACAGTTCACGATTATCTATCCATCCAGGCAGTACAAAGATGTACCGTGATCTGCGTCTACATTTCTGGTGGGATGGAATGAAGCGCGATGTGGCGCTACATGTTAGCAGATGCATGACCTGTCAGATGGTCAAGGCTGAGCACAGGAGACCACCAGGATTACTGCAGTCTCTTCCCATTCCTGAGTGGAAATGGGAGAGTATTTCTATGGATTTCGTCACAGGTCTACCAAAGACGCCGGAGGCCATGATTCCATTTGGGTCGTTATTGATAGGTTGACCAAGTCAGCCCATTTCATACCTGTCAACACGACTTGCACTCCATCCAGATTGGCCAAGCTCTATGTGCAGAACATTATCAGGCTGCATGGTATACCACGAGAAGTGGTGTCTGACAGGGATTCGAGATTTACATCTCATTATTGGCATCAGTTCATGTCAGCACTACAGACAGAGCTGAAGATGAGTTCTGCATACCATCCGCAGACAGATGGACAAAGTGAACGCACCATTCAGACGCTAGAAGATCTACTTCGCGCATGCACTTTGGAGTGGAAAGGGTCCTGGAAGGACCATTTGCCCTTGGTAGAATTCACGTACAACAACAGCTATCACTCCAGTATTGGCATGGCACCATTCGAAGCCCTATACGGGCGGAGATGCCTCACACCTCTCAGTTGGCGTGAGGTAGGTGATCATGCTCTCTATTCCGTGGATCTCTTGGAGGAGACTGCGAGAGCTGTTGATCTTGTGAGACGGAAGCTTCTGACGGCACAGAGCCGCCAGAAGAGTTATGCAGACCGTCGGAGGAGAGACTTAGAGTTTCAGGTAATCTAATTATTTTCTCCTCATCCACTCAATTATGATATATATGGGTTCAACTTAATCTCATACTAATGACATTCCTATAAATTATAGGTTGGAGATTGGGTATTTTTGCGAGTATCTCCCATGAAGGGAGTGCAGAGATTCGGTGTTCGTGGCAAGTTGGCACCGCGATATGTTGGACCGTTCGAGATTCTGGCTAGAGTGGGGAAGGTTGCTTACCGAGTAGCTCTTCCTCCACATCTTTCTGCTATTCATGATGTCTTCCACATATCCAACCTAAGGAAGTATGTGCACGACCCACGGCACATCATCAGTTATGAGAATCTCGATGTAGAGCCGGATCTGACTTATGAGGAGAAGCCAGTCCAGATACTTGACCGCGCTGAGAAGAAGCTTCGCAACAAAGAGATTTCATTGGTCAAGGTTTTGTGGCACCGACACGGCGTCAAAGAGGCGACGTGGGAGACTGAAGCCGACATGCGGGCACGATATCCGCAGCTATTCTGATGTAATCATCAAAACAAGCTTTTGTAATTAGATACATTATAAATATATGGCTTGTTTTCCCTTTGAGGTTTTTATGGGTATAAAACCCTTTGAGGATTTTATGAACATATGAAATTTAAACAAGTTACCAAATAGCCTTAACTCGAGTCTCGAGGACGAGACTCCCTTTGAGGTTTTTATATTTGTAGCATCCGGTTTCCAATCAAACCCGAAGTCGTCCGATTTTGGGTCTAATGAACCCAAAAACGTTATCGATCAATACTAAACAACCTAAAACGACTAATTGATCATGAATCAAAAGTCGTTCGGACGAAATCGGCCAAAAATCGGTCGCTTTGTAATTCGTGCCGCGAAAAGCCGCGACGCAAATTCGGAAACCGCAAAAGAAACCGAGACCATCATGAGATCCGATTCGACGATACAAAACCAACGGAATCGACCGTTCGTCAATCGGAGGTCGTTTGATATTTTTTTGGCAAAATTTAATCCCGAACCGAAACCATATTGCGAAAGTTTCGGATATCCAAACCCGATCAAAAGTATATCAATATTATACTCATATTGATCGTCGTTCATAGACGATCAAATCAAGATATTACGCATTGAAATCTGAAACTCGAAGTGCGTATACGACCAAAATTAACGTTTCAAATAAATAAAAATATATATACACCTATTTAAATGAAAATTTGGATATTTTTTTAATTTCCTGTAACAGCAACAGATTCCGGCATGTTTTAAAAATATATATATAAAAAAAAAATATTTTAGCTACAACGGTGGAATTCCAGCCGTATAGTAAAGAATAATGGCATGACACTTGGGTTCCTTGTGATTCCACTTGGCAACAAACTAAGTCTTAATTCCCACTATATATATTAGCCCACCCCTCCTTATTTCCTTGCCATTACCCAACGGAAGGAGTTCTCTCTCCCTCTATATCCTTCGTTTTCTTCCCCAATTGCTCCACAGTTTCACTAGCAAAAGAGCTGCTGCCCACTCCTCCTTTCCCCATTTCTTCTCTATTAATTATCTACCCTAAGTTCCACCAACGAAGGAGCAACTCCAGCTTTGGTATCCTTCTCCAGCAACCTCCCTTTTCTCCTTTAAACTACAAAAGCAGCTCCTGCTGTACAACCACTGGTTGGGTTCTCTGCCACATCCTGCTGCCCCAATTTCGAAACCTCCAAGGATCCATTGCATGCATGATTCAAGAGCCTATTTCCTCTCTTAAAGCTGTTGCATGCTTAAAGAGTTCATCTCCAAGTTTCAAATCAACAAAGAGGTACACTCCCTTTCCCCTCCTACTTGCTGCCAATGCATGCACATTTTACTTATATGTACAATCCCATTCCTCTCCATTTGCTGCCATGCATGTACATTCCTCCCTTATTCCTTGATGCCAAACATGAAAAATTAAACTTTGTTTTTGCTGATCTCCAAATTTTTGTTGTTAAGTGGTTTTGAGTGGTCTTTATTAGACTCCGTGATCAAAGTCTGGTATAATTGGTTGTTCTGGAAATTTTTTTAAAAAAATTGGGGATTTGTATTTCTTATGTATCTTATACTAAATTGTTGAGTATGGTTGGCTCTATTTAAATTAACATGTACTCACAATCTAATTACAAACTTTTGCCTTCGTTCTGTTGTAGATTACTTTCACAAATATAATACAAAAAAAAAAATTGTATGCCTACAATCATAGTAAAATCTTTATCCCTTTAATGGATCCTAGATGACATGGTAGACATCTTAGAGGAATCAAGAATAGGATCTGACAAAGTAATTCTAATTCTACTGACTTCTTTTACAAAGACAAAATTTATGACATCGTTCATATTTTTGGATCTTTCCTTATGAATACAGTATCTTAGTTAGGTAGACCCTAACTTATCATCAAAATGCTAAGATCTTACGCCGTGCTGATGATTTCTTCAGCTCTTTTTTCTATTCTTTTAAAAAAAAAATGGATCCTTAAAATAGTTTATGCTTACAGATCTGGAATTTCTGTTAAGATGTATTATTTCTGTGTTATTGAACTGATATGGAATAATAATGCATAAGAAGGAGGGCATAGGTATCAATAATGGTTGGATGCCCATTATGGTTGAAGTTGTCATTAGTCTTCACGTAATTAGGTCCTACATTTCTTCTCCTATGTGATCTAGTCCTTGCTTAAGGACTATGATTTGAAATAGATATAAATGAACATTGCCAGTTTATCTTCTGAACCTTGACCGTCGTTTAGGACCACTTCCTTATTTATATAGTGTAGGCAACGATTCCATGTTGGGCAACTGTTTAAGTTTTATTTAAATTCAGCTAGAAATAGGGAGTATATATTTACTGTTGAATATCTAGGAATTTAACCACCTCATATCACTAGTGGACTATTACCGTTATATGTACTTGCTGAGATTTTGTTTACTGACTAAGCAAGTCATGTTATACTTATACATAGGAAAATTTGGACTTAATACCCTGCTTATGAATTGTTATTTACATAATGTCAAACTATGTTACTAACCATCATCCCTGCTGAAAATACTTATATATAATGGAGCTTTCAAACCTTATAGTTATAGGTTGTTGACAACAAAATAATTAAGAAATCCAGTAAACTTATAAGGTTATTTAAAATCAATAATATTGAATACAATTCCTATATATCATTAAAGATAAGTTGCAACAAAGACCTAGAACTATACCATCAAACACCTCAGATATGATCACCTTATCAAGGATAACATATGATCACGAAGTGTTATCATTTTCATGAAATCATCTTTTGGGAATACTCTAATATCCATGGATTATTATCAATAAGATCGTTGACCACAAGACCTAAATCTATACAATCAACTACATAAAAGATTGAGAAAGAGTTAAGTGGTTAGAAAAGTAAAAAATTAATGATGAATCAAGGATGACAAATTTTTAGTGCCGGTCTTGATGACTTTTACACATGACCGTGCGAGGGGGCGGTGACCCTCACCTGGGCGGAAGAAAGGAAGCCCAGTTTGGGCAGCGGCCGCCAAGTGCGCGGGTCTAGGATTCCAGTCTTTTACACGGTTTTTACGCGAGCTCGCAGTGTTTTTACGCCTCGTTGGGATCCAGACTTTAGACCAGTTCCGCTGACCCTGTTTTAGGATACCCAGGCGGGGGATCCTTGGTTTTCAGTTTTTCGTACGAGCTCGGTTGCCCGTTACCGGTCGGGCTGTTTTTCTAGAGCGACTTCCCGGGAAGTCCCTCTCACCCGTCTCAGTGGCGTAGTTGGGGAGTAGACCTATCCCTCTATTGGACCGTCCTTCAATTAGAGGGCGAGACGGAAGAGCCATTTGCAGGCTTCTTCACCGCTTGAGTTTTCTTTCGCCAACAGACGGCGATTCTACATCCAGATCATTCGTATCTACATCTATATCTACATTATTGAGAGTACATCGGAGAGAGTTACAGTGAAGGTTTGGAGGAAATCACAATTAAAATTGAGTTGATTAGAAGTAACTTTAATCTGATTCAAAAACCCTATAAGTTAGTGGACGTGTTGGGAACTTAGTTAGGATGCATTACACAACACCGCATGCCTACGGAGGCCCCCCAACCCTAAGATACTTTTAATACCTTAGAGTCATAGTGTGAGGCTACACACAGACCAAGACCACGGACTATCCACTAACTTAGTAGGAGTAAATAGAATTAAGGATCAAATTCATCATCATCATATCAGTCCATTATCGAAAACCATGACATGATCTCAATGACAAGAAAGTAGCCATCAAGTTCCGCAACATGATCTCCAAGACCCAAAATCATGATCTTAAAACACATGAAATCTTTATATGTTAGGGTCTTTTATCTAAACTTTATATAAATATATATACATGGGATGAACGGGAAAAAGGGGAGAACAAATGAACTTAGTACCAAACAGTTGAAAACAATTTTTACTTATGCAAGTAGATGTAAATAGTGCTTATTCCACCTTTCTACTTGCTCTCTTTTGCACATGAAATTACTTGTTATTTATTTTAAACTATGGGTTTGTATTCACGTTTGTGACTCCTTTTCTTCCTTGCACGCATGGCAGGAAAGGAGTCTATTATTCAGTAATTATACAGGGTTCCAAAAGACAAGATCTATACTAGACGGTATGTTATTCTTTTTGTCTTAGTTTTTGTTCGGTCATTAATGTTATATGCTTCTTTTCTCTTCAGTCAGACTTTGGGATATACTGTATATACTTTCAGGCTTTGTACAGGTTGAAAATGAAATGAAAGTTAATGAAATAAATTCTTGGTGACATTTATCTTTATTATCTTGTGGTTGTAAATGTGAATGTCGAATGTCACTTGCAAATATATTCATTGCGAAAAATTTTTCCCCATAATTTATGCTTATAATGCGATGTCAAAATATGGAATGTTGCGAATTGTGTCGTAAACGGGTACCCGGATCCTGAGGGGTTCACAACTGTTGTAGGAACCACGAGAGGGTTGTAGATAGGGCTTCATCAACAGTGATTCTCGGTAGGGTTGCAGCAACGACGATGCTCGATATTGCTTGGTAGCGCCGATGCTCGATATTGCTTTGTGTTGCTCGGTAGCGGCAATGCTCTCGTAGCGACGATGCTCGGTAGCGGCAATGCTCAGCACGATAGGGCTGCAACAATGATGGTGCCAGTAGGGAAGCAGACGCACGAGGCTATGCTATGCCTCGCACGCGAGGAGAGATCTAGGGCTGGTGGCGAAGATGCCTCATGCACGAGGATGGGGTAGGTGGTGGCTGCTGGATCTAGGTCAGAACACCAGTCTAGGACCGCTGCTCTGATACAATGTGGAGAAAGATGGGAAAACGTAGTGTATTAATTTACTCAAGAGGTCTGGAGGTTCTTATATAGATTGGAACCCTAGAGCATTCACTAACGGGAAAGTACATATAATTACCCGAGGGGTTACAACTAACTATACTAAAACAAAGCCATCTCTAACAATATTAATGTGGTTATATAACTACATTTGATGCATTTCATGACAAGGTCCTTTCATGTTGTCTATGTACTACCATGTTTATCTTTCATATTCATAAACTACCAATTACGGAAATCTATTCTAGTTTTGAGCATACTGTTTGGCACTTTCTAATTGAATATATTGATGACTACATGCCTCTATTGATCATTCATTTCTTTTCCAGAATAAGTGTTAATCAAGTACTATTTCACATGTTAGGTAAAAGTTCAGACCTATATAAATGGCAAAGAAGACACCGAATTTGTTGGTGTTGGTGCACGATTCGGCACCACCATGGAATCAAAGGAGAAGCATGCGAACCGAACTCGACTTACTCTTGCAAACCCCCCCAGTCTGTGTACTGCACCTAAAAAGAAGGTATTTCCAACTTTTAGTTTGCAATTAGAAGTGTTTGATTTTATAACTTCAATTACTAACATGTTGTGGGATCTATTATATATGTGTAGCTTGCTGGGGATGTTCTCCTTGTTCACCGTGGTGACTGTAAATTCACAACGAAGGCAAAGGTTGCAGAGGCTGCTGGTGCTTCATCTATCCTTGTTATAAATAATCGTAAAGGTGAGAAAATCCAACTTGATTATGTAATGAATGATGAGACTGACTTTTCCGACACAGCTGTTATATGCTTACGTGTTTGCTTGAACAACGTACTTCATTGTTTGTTTGAACAATTCATGGCGTTTGCTTTATTTTGTAACTTACCATTGGCGTTTTGCATAACTATCCTCATTGATTTTCTGGCTGGATAAATCTCCAGTCCTCATTGGAGATTAGAAAAATCTAAAGTTGGTTGCATTCGCTCTGAATATTTTCTGGCTGGATAATTATCCATCCTATATTTTGTTTGTTTGAATATTTTGAATGCAAACCTTTAACCTCATTGATTTTGATGCAGGCTATTTATTATTTGATAACTGAAATGGCATTAATTTTTTCTTTTTCTTTTTAATTTTTTTTCTATTTTTTTAATACTAGAATGTTGGCATGTGAACCATAGACATGTGCAAAGAATGGCTGTGCAAATGATAAGGTGGATGTGTGGGCACACACACCAAAGATCGGATTCGAAATGATGCAATCAGAAAGAAAGTTGGTGTAGCTCCGATCGAGGATAAGATGCGAGAAAACCGCTTAATATGGTTTGGTCATTTGCAAAGAAGATCACTCGATGCACCAGTTAGGAGATGTGGGTGTTCGGATGTTGAGCCCGCTAAGAGAGGGCGAGGACGGCCCAAGAAGTGTTGAAAAGAGACTATACGGAGGGATCTTAATTTTTTGGATATAAGCTCGGGATTGACCCAAGATAGATCTGAATGGAGGCGAAGAATCCATGTAGCCGACCCTACTTAATTGTGAGAAAAGGCTTTGTTGTTGTTGTTTTTTAATACTAGAATGTGGAGACTCAGTGGGGGCTATATATAGACCCCCATACTCATTGTATTCAGATGAGAAAAGCAATAGACTATCAGCACTCTGAGGCGTTCTCCCGTGGTTTCATCCCGCTCTTTATGGAGTAGGGTTGCACGTAAATCCCATTGTGTTCTTCATATTTTTATCCTTTTATCTGATACACTTCTGCATTCCTATTGTCTAACATGGTATCAGAGCCATGTTATTTTCTAACATGGCGGGTGGATTCTCGAGGGTTTCAAGTTCTTATTTCTGTTTGAGATTTGTTTTTTAAAGATATGTTTGTAAAGATTATTTGAGATCTGTTCAAAAGTTACAGGGCTCCATCTGTTCATATTTGTGATTTTGCGCAAGAAATCATAAGGTTTACATAACCCAATTCAGGCGGCCAGTTCCAGTTGCAATTTCTCGAGTTCCTGTTTGAGTTCCAGTTGCAATTTCTCTAGTTCCAGTCACTGCACCACCTTGTTCTCGTGCAGGCGGCACGAGGACCTCATCGACCCCAACGCAATATCTGGGTTCCTTTCCAGGAACCCTACTCCTGGAAATATGCACTTTGTTGAGAGAATTCTATATGATTGTCTTTATCTATTTCTTTCTAGTTTTTCCGTCTTCTTTATGTAATTTCTCCCTAGAGCCTTTCTCTTATATAAGAGGGTTCTAGGGCTACATGAAATACAACTTTTATTTTCACACCTTTCACATGGTATCAGAGCGACGGTCCTAGATTAGAGCCTGTGACCTAACCCTATCCCCTCCCCACAAAAAACTGCACCGCCTTTCCTCGCAGGTAGCCGCCGCCCCCGCTCGCGGATGGCTGCACGTGCCACTGCCCCTCGTGGGCCTCTCGCGCTGCTGTCGCGGGCTACCGCCACCGCCTCTCGTGGGCCTCTTGTGGGTCGCCGCTGCTTGTAGGCCGTCGCCGCTCGTGGGTTTCTACTGCCGCTCATCTCGGTTTAGGTCCACTCTTAGGCCTCTAGGGTGTGGCGTGATCATCTAAAAACACCCTAGTCACCTAAAGGCGTCTTCAAAGAATGGAAGATGTTGTATGAGTCTACACCTACAACCATCTTCCCGTATGTCAGTGTAGACGTAAGTCTTATTTGTTGCAGTCCCAGTCTTGGTGATAGTTGTCATCATGGTTGACAACAAAGCTGATGGTCCATCCCTAGGGGCCTTCAAAGGTCCATCCCCCATCGTCAAGATGGATGGAACAAACTATGAACTGTGGGCCATGCAGTTCATGAGTCTGATGCAGTGTAATGGCAAGAAGCACATCCTCACGGTGGAGGAGCCAAATGACAAGACTGGGATATATGCTTCATGGGTGGCAGACGATGCCTATGCACGCGTATGGCTATCTGGGACTGTGTCTACAGAGATAACACATGATATACTGTGCCAGCCTACTGCAAAGGCTATGTGTGATATTCTCGTTGCGACATACTCTCCAACAAAGAATGAATCGAAGATACTACAGCTCCCAACATGATATCTTTACGTTGAAGCAGAATGGTTGACTCCTCCATACCCTATACACTTCTTTGAGGGGCATGTTTGAGAAGCTACATGGCTACATTCCCTTGACTGCTACGCTAGAGTAGCTCAAGACTTACGGAGATTCTATGATGACTGGGGTCTTTCTAGCGACCCTCGATCCTAAAAATGACTCAGCTCTCACCCAGATTCTTACAGATGCTACCATACCTCCAATGGAGGAGGCATATCGCAGACTGAATAGGCTATCTATATCCTCTAGTGGTAATGTGCATTCTCAGACATCATCATCCATAGCTGCATCTCGTGGTAGGGGGAACCCTACTCCGTATCGTAGTAGGGGAGGATCTAACCGTGGCAGAGGAGGGGGTGGCCGACCCCGTCAGCCGTGCACCTTCTGCCACAGGACTGGCCACTCTGAGGAAACCTGCTATTCTAAGCATATGTTTCCTGCTTCCACTAGAGTTGCAGAACAGACTTAACAGGTTGGGAGTCCTTCTCTTGTTGCTGATCAGAGATTTGGCAAACTTGTGGCCAGACTCATGGGGATCATACCTACTCCTGGACCATCCAGCTCTCCCTTAGGATCCTTAGAGGTAGCTGCCTCTGCTGCTGCATCTTCATCAGGTATAGCATATGCCTTTACTAGTTGTTACAGGGCAGATTTGTTAGAATGGATTATGGACTCAGGTGCATCCCATCACGTATGTGGTGATAGAAGTCAGTTTAATGCTTTCAATCCAACCCAGCCCAAACGATCTGTTGTGATAGCATATGGAACACATTCTCCCATTACTAGTCAGGGAGAAGTACAGCTAACTCATGCAATGAGACTTCAGAATGTTCTTTATGCTTCTGAGTTTTCAATGAATTTATCATCTATTAGTTAAATCACCAAGGACTTGCATTGTCGTGCTATTTTTGATCCGTATGCTCTTGTGTTTCAGAACATTCTAATGGGAAGGATGATTGGTTCTTGCCGTGAGCAAGGAGGTCTCTACAGACTAGTGTAATCTCCTTATGCATGTGCCACTGGGTCTATGCCTCCTTACATGTGGCATCTTCGTTTTGGTCATCTTCTCCCGCAAAAGCTGTGTCACGTTCTTCCACAGATTTCCCCTCGCTCTACCTTTCAGTGCGAGGCCTGCCAACTTGGGAAGCCTCATCGGTCTACGTTCTAGAGTTGTCAGGGTTGAAGTAATCATGGTCTGTTTGAGTTAGTTCATTTTGATATTTGGGATCCCAGTCGTATCCCTGATCATCAGGGGCATAAATTTTATCTCGTTGCCGTTGGATGAGTTTTCAAGGTTGTCATGGGTTTTCTTCTTAAACAAGTCTGATGCTAGTCGTGTTATTCAGTCATTCATTAATGAAATAAAAAATATTTTTTCAACAAAAATCAAGTATATACGTTCTGACAATGCCTTGGTGTTTTGTACTAAACAGCTTGCCACATTTCTGTGTTTCATGGTATTATCCATCAAACATCTTGTGTATATACTTCCCAACAGAATGCGGTGGCTGAAAGAAAACACCGCTATCTTCTGGACGTTGCAAGGACTCTTTGATTCAGAGCCATGCTCATCATTCATACTGGGGGGATGCGGTTCTAACTGCTTTTTACCTTGTTAATCGTATGCCCTATTCAATTCTGAGAGAAAAGGTCCCGTTCTTGATTGCGTTTCCCGAGACGGATCTTCTCTCTCACACCTTGATTATTTGGTTCACTGGCTTTCGTTCATCAGATGTCCCCTGATCTTGACAAGCTCTCTCATAGAGCTGTCAAATGTGTTTTTGTTGGGTACTCCAAGACTCAAAAGGGATATCGTTACTTCGACCCTTTTTGACGAACGTACTATATTAGTGCTGATGTAACCTTTTTTGAGTCTATTATGTACTTCTCTCCTACATGTGACAAGCTGGTTTCTTCTGAAGATGGGGAAGAGGTCTATATGCCTCTACTTCCGATCTCTACTCTACCATCATCAGCACCTCCTCCTCCACCACCTCCTATGTCTCCTGCACCACCGCCATCACCTCCTCCACCTCCATTCTTTCGCCAGGTTTATCAGCGTCGACCTTGTGCTCATGTGCCTCGCCAATCATCTAGCACGTCCGAGGTATTTTCTGAACATTTGAATTCTTCTAATGGCAATGGTGATTTGCATGTACATCGTGAGGTGCAGGATGATCAAGATGCTATATCTCCTGTGAGCACTGAAGATCTAGATGTACCTATTGCTCTACAGAAGCGGAAGCGTGCATGCATTATGCATCCTTTTGCTTCCTATGTGTCATTGGATCGCCTTTCTGAGGACTTTCAGAAGTTCGTTCTGGGGCTGTCAGCAGTGGAGATACACCGCTCTTATCAGGAGGCGCTGCAGAGTAGTCAGTGTCGTCTAGCTATGAAGAGGAGATGATGCAGCGTGACCCCAAATTATGGGGCCACATTTATTTAATTAGTTAATCATCAATTTTATTTACGTTTTTAGGTTGTCGTAATCGTCCAATTAAATAATTGAGATCGTCTGTGATCTCAACGTATATTTCGTAGATTTTAATTGTAATGGTTGGTCAATTAATAGTTAGAGTCTAATTAAAGTAATTAGAGGTCAATTTAAAGTTGTTAGAGTCCAATTAGGAAAGTCGGTTGTCAATTTACTTGAGTTTACTATTTTTGTAAACCCTCTCTCCTATATAAAGAGAGGGTAGGCCATTGTTTTAGTTAGTCAATGATTATGAAAATTTGAGAGTTATCTCATTATCTCCCCCCTTCTCCTCTCTCCTCCCGCGATCTCCGCGTTCTTCTTCTTCCATCCCTCGTTACCGACGAGTATCTCTCTTCTCAACCCATCTCGTTCTTCTACTAAATCCACCAAAAATATTATTATTTGATTAACGACGTCGCACCGAAACCGATCCACATCAATTGGTATCAGAGCATGGCATTTAGATTGTCCTCACGATCTAACGATCCGTCCCGGCGCCCGCACCGACACCATCGTTCATCCGAGCAAACGCGACGAGCCATCTCCACCATCGACGCCACCTTCAAAGAGACGGGGGACATGATACGTGATTTGCAGGCAACCTCCAATCCATGTCTCGGAACCTAATGGCCTACTTTGAGGCCTACCGCGACGCCCAATCCAAGCCGCCACCCGTTGAAGTCGTTACCGCGAGATTTGACGAAGAAAACATCGCGAAAGAAGACCAAACGGTTGCTGTCCAGATCGTTTTAGAAGAAAATTCGACGATTCGGCTGCTGTCCAGCACCTTCCAAAGCCGATTTCGTCACCGGAACCGATGCCGCCGCCTCCTCCGGTCTTCCCGACACAACCACCTCTATCCCAGGTATCTTCCCGGCATTCCTCAAACCCCCTAACCCCACCGGCACCCTCCACCGTTCCCCACCATCTGCGGCTCACCCCCAGCCGTTCCCCCCTATCGCCTTCGCCTATTCCCTTCCAACACCCACCAGCCCTCTCCCCAGGCCTCCCCTCCTCCGCCTGCTACCCCCGAACCCCTCAGCGGCACCCCAGCCTACCATCTTCCCCCCCCCCCCCCCCCCAGCGCCGCCCCTTCTCTCTTCTTCCTGCGTCGCTTTGTCCAGCGCCCCCCTCCCATTCCGCGCTCGCGTCCTCTAGCGCCGTCCCCCTTCTCCCTGCCCCCAGGTTCCCTCGACCACGCCCAGTACCACCGCCATTCCCGCTATCCCGCTCGCCCCTTCGTCACCCTAACCCATCGCCCAATCGAACCCCGCCAGCCGCCAACCCCGCTACTCTCGCCTGCGCCGTCGGCCCGCATCAACGCCAGCCCCCCCTCGAGCCGCCGCCGCCGCCTCCGATGCCGCACGAGTCCACGGCCCCGCCGCCTTTTGAAGTCGAAGAAGGGGGGCCCTAATTTGGGGGCCCGAACCTTACGGGATGGCAATCCCACCGATTGTGGGATGGGAGTTTGAAATGGCAAAATTGCAAAAATGTTTTTTCCATAAATACCATATTTCACTCGTATCCCCTAACAGGGATTCTAGTTGGGGTGAAATGTTTTGGAAAATTTGCAGGCAGCCCCCTCCTCACAACATAAGTTACCAAAAGGGCCAAGTGCAGATCAAATTATATTGTGGCTATCTTTTAAACGAAGGGATAGAACAATTGCAGTCATACCCCTCGGTGGAGAAGAATTACAAACGTAACGTAAAAGAATCGGATGGGAGGAAAGTGAAACCTCAATTCAAAGTTGATTTCTCCACCGACATCACACAATTCGTCAGGAGCCGAATTTTTTAAAGCGGTGGAGAGTTGATGCAGCGTGACCCCAAATTATAGGGCCACATCTATTTAATTAAATAATTATCAATTTTATTTACGTTTTTAGCGGTCGTATTGGTCTAATTAAATAATTGAGATCGCCTGTGATCTCAACGTTTATTTCGTAGAGTTTAAATACATTTTGGGTCAATTAAATAATTCAGAGTCCAATTAAGGTAGTTAGAGGTCAATTAGGATTAAATTAGTTGTTAATTTGATTTATTTACTATTTTTGTAAACCCTCTCTCCTATATAAAGAGAGGGTAGTCCCATTGTTCTAGTCAGTCGATTATGAAGTAAAATTTGAGATTGTTATCTCTACCCCCTCTCCTTCTCTCTCTCCCCCACGTGATCATCACGGTTCTCATCTCCAATCCCTCGTATTCCGACGAGTATTCTTCTTCTCAACCCTATACTTTTCTCCACCAAAATTTCTACCAAAAAAAATTATTCTCCGCGCCACGTTCGATTCGTCCCGGCGCCCAGAGCATGGCCTTTAGATCGTCCTCACGATCTAACGATCCGTCCCGACGCCCTCACCGACACCATCGTTCATCCGAGCAAACGCGACGAGCCATCTCCACCATCGACGCCACCTTCAAAGAGACGGGGGACATGATACGTGATTTGCAGGCCAACCTCCAATCCATGTCTCGGAACCTAATGGCCTACTTTGAGGCCTACCGCGACGCCCAATCCAAGCCGCCACCCGTTGAAGACGTTACCGCGAGATTTGACGAAGAAAACATCGCGAAAGAAGACCAACGGTTGCTGTCCAGATCGTTTTAGAAGAAAAATTCGACGATTCGGCTGCTGTCCAGCACCTTCTACAGCCGATTTCGTCACCGGAATCGATGACGCTGCCTCCTCCGGCCTTCCTGACACGGACCCCTCTAGCCCAGGAATCTCCCAGGTCTTCCTCCACCCCTTAACCCTACCGGCACCCTCCGCCATTCCCCCACCGCATGCGGCTCACCCCCAGCCGCTTCCCCCTGCCGCCTTCGCTACCCCCTCCCCACGCACACCAACCATTTCCTCAGCCCCCCCTCCTCCTGCTTCCCCACGGACCCCAGGAACCTCCCTTTCCCTCACGCCCCTCCCCCCGGCTTCACGTATCCCCTTCCCCTCGCCCCGCTACTCGCCAGGCCGCCGCCTTCGTTCTCCTCTTCCCCGTGCGCCACCACGCCAACGCCCTCCCCCCCTCCAGCCTCTCGCCGCGCCGCCTCCTCCTCACCCCCGCGCCCAGCTCGCTATCACCCAGCGCCACCTCGCCTCACGCTTTCCCCAACCACAGCCCGACGCCGCCGCCCAGCCACTCGCGCCCCCACCGCGCGAGAAGGATGGGCTCGTACGGAGCCCCACCAGCGATGCCCCGCCGCCTTTTTCTGAGGGAGGGAGAAACCCTATCGGGTGCTCTCTCAACGAAGGGAACCGAATCCCTCAATTCCAGGGGATTGAGGTTAAATTGGAAAAATTGCGAGAATAAATCGCCAAAGTTCTCTAATTGCAGACAGGTCCAAGGCAATATTAAAGAAGAGAAGGGTGAAGGGGTACGAAAATTGCACCCATACCCCTGGTGGCGAAAATTTTTAAAGAGAAGGGCTGAAAACCAGAATTATGGGGATCCTCCTTATCCTAATAGGACTAGGGCATTGGATTTTCCCTATATAAGGACCCCATGGCTCCATTTTTTTGATACATCTCCTCTTCTTCCCTCCTTGTGCCATTGCTTCATCTTGATTATGGATCCTCCAAGAATCATATTCTCCATGCCACATCTATTTTTCGAGCATCCCGGGGAGAAGACGACGAACAAGACGATACCACCGTGCGCACCGCATATGTTTTTCAACCACGGCAGCCGCGCCTCTCCCGCCCGCACATGGATTCCGCCGATCGCGCCCCACATGTTCTTCCAGAAGACAGTTGAAGCCGCCGCTTCATCCTCCGACCCTGCAGTTCCAGCAATTCGTCAGGAGCCGAATTTTTTAAAGCGGTGGAGAGTTGATGCAGCGTGACCCCAAATTATGGGGCCACATTTATTTAATTAGTTAATCATCAATTTTATTTACGTTTTTAGGTTGTCGTAATCGTCCAATTAAATAATTGAGATCGTCTGTGATCTCAACGTATATTTCGTAGATTTTAATTGTAATGGTTGGTCAATTAATTAGTTAGAGTCTAATTAAAGTAATTAGAGGTCAATTTAAAGTTGTTAGAGTCCAATTAGGAAAGTTGGTTGTCAATTTACTTGAGTTTACTATTTTTGTAAACCCTCTCTCCTATATAAAGAGAGGGTAGGCCATTGTTTTAGTTAGTCAATGATTATGAAAATTTGAGAGTTATCTCATTATCTCCCCCCTTCTCCTCTCTCCTCCCGCGATCTCCGCGTTCTTCTTCTTCCATCCCTCGTTACCGACGAGTATCTCTCTTCTCAACCCATCTCGTTCTTCTACCAAATCCACCAAAAATATTATTATTTGATTAACGACGTCGCGCCGAAACCTATTTGCATCAGGAGATGGCCGCTTTACTATCTCGAGGTATGTGGAGTGTTGTGCAGGCTCCTCCATGTGCGTCTATTGTTGGCAGCAAGTGGTTGTTCACTGTGAAACATCGTGTTTATGGTACAATTGACAGATATAAGACCATGTTGGTTGCTTGTAGCTTCACCCAAACGTATGGGGTTGACTATCATGATACTTTTTCACCATTTGCATGTCACTCCACGTTGTGGATTCTTATTGCAATTGTTGTGGTACGTGACTGGCCGCTTTTCCAGTTGGATGTGAAAAATGCTTTCTTGTATGGTGATCTGCAGGAAGAAGTTTACATGTAGCAACCACCGGGGTTTGCTGCTGAGGGGGGTCTAGTATGGTTTGTCGACTTCACAAGGCCATATATGGCCTTAAGCAGAGTCTGAGGGCTTGGTTTCAGAAGCTCTCAGAGTTGATTGAACAAAATGATTTTGTCAGATCTACTGCAGATCATTCTCTTTTTGTTAAGAGAACTCAGGAAGGTACGGTTGTTGTTCTGGTTTATGTTGATGACACTGTTGTTGCTGGTGGTGATGAACACTGTATTCATGCAGCTAAGGATTTCCTTGGACGTTAGTTTGTGATCAAGGATCTTGGCAAGTTACGTTATTTCTTGGCTTGGAGTTTGCACGCAATCAGTAAGGTATGATTATGATGCAAAGGAAGTATGTTACTGATCTTCTGATTGAGACAGGTATGACAGGATGCAGACATGCTACTACACCAATAGATCCTAATGCTAGACTCTATGATGATGACTCTGAGGAGATAGATAAGAGACAATATAGGGAGCTGATAGGAAAGTTGCTATATGTTGCTATTACCAGGCCTGACATATCATTTGATGTGAGCAGAGTTAGCCAGTTCATGGAGTATCCTAGACAAATTCATATGGATGCAGTTTGTATGATCTTAAGATATCTGAAATCTTCTCCAAGTGCAGGTCTACTTTTCAGAAGAGACACGTCACTCTCAGTTATCGGTTGTGCAGACGCAGATTATGCTGGGTGTCCCAATGACAAGAAGTCCACTTCAGGCTTCACTGTGTTCTCTGGTAGCTCATTGGTCTCATACAAGAGTAAGAAACAGACTGTTATTGCTCGATCCAGTGCTGTACCAGTCTACCAGAATATTAGGTTATGTCCCAAGGGTGCACGGAAATGATGTAGGTCAAGTCCGTTCTGACTGATCTTGCAAGTGAGGTGCCTCTTCCAATGCACCTCAAATGTGATGATCAAGCATCTCTTTTCATAGCTAATAATCCTGCCTTCCATGAGAGAACAAAGCACATCGAAGTTGATTGCTATTATACCCATGACTTGATCCAAAAGGGGTTTATCCCCACTTCTCATGTTGCTTCAGGAGAACAGATTGCTGACATGTTTACCAAGGCTCTCGCAAGGGGTCCTTTCCACCGTTGTTCCAAGATGAGCATGATAGACATATATGCTCCAGCTTGAGGGGGAGTGTTGAGAGAATTCTATATCTTTGTCTTTGTTTATATTTCTCTAGTTTTTCCGTCTTCTTTATGTAATTTCTCCCTAGAGCCTTTCTTCTATATAAGAGGGTTCTAGGGTTACGTGGAATACAACCTTTCTTTTCACACATTCCATACACTTAAACAAGGGTTTTTCTGGAGGAAGGGCTCGAGATCCTTTCTGATAGGCACAAGGCCCAAACCACCATCGAGCCGCCTCTCTCTCCAGGTGGAAGCTCGGTGACGCATCAGGGGCCGCGCACTAGGCGAACCTCTCGCGCTCCTCTCGCGCTCGAGTCCCTCCTCACATGCGGTGCAGATACAACCACCACCTTCTCCCTTGGTTGCTCCAAGCAGCGCGAAGTAGACCGTCGGTGGCGTACCTCTCCACGCTCCATCCCAGGCAATCCTTCGTGCTCCAGGGTGGCGTGCACTCGCGCTCGATTTTGGTAGTCCAACGCCTCCAAGCGGTCCAACAGTGCATCGCAACTCCTGGCGGTGGGGGTGCTCCTGATCTCCAGGGCTAGCGGCACCCAGTCACCCCTCTAGACCGGCGTCGCCTCTTGAAGTCACACCTCCCTCTGCATAGACGCACGATCCCCAACCGGCTCCTCCTCTCCAAGCATTCGGTGACAGTTACTGGCGGTGAGCCCTGCCTCCCTCGTATCCCCTTGGCGGCGCAACACGACGCAAATATCAGGGGCGACAACTCCCTTTGAGAAAGGGGTTCCCGTGAGAAACCCTAAATAGAAGGGCTCGACTATTTTGTTGGGCTCAAATTGAGCCCTATATTTTTTAAAAAGGGAAGGCAATATTTTTGGGCCCAATGTTGGGCATGCATTAAAAAAAAGAGGCTGTAATAAAGTGGTAGACGACTATTTAAAAAAATGAATGAAAAGCTGAGAGAAAAAGATGATGAACGAGAAAAAAAGATGATAAATGACAGTTTTGAGAAAAAAATGAGCATACAAAAAAATATCGTACGCGAGGATTTTTCTTTTTGCAAAAAAGTAAATATTTAAAAAAAGAAAAATATGGCCAAGAGAAAAATTGTAAAAAATGCTGATTGAGAAAGCCGAATATATATATATATATATATTATCAGAGAGAAATTCCTAGGCAGTACCTTAGATTTACTCTGGTACTACGATTTTTTTATCTGGGGGCTACAGTGGTGTCGCATATTGAACATGCGACACCCGTAATGTTTTTTTACCTGGGAACCACAATCGTATCGCATCTTCGATATTTGCTATTTGTAGCATACGTCAAATATGCGATATCCGTCCCTGATAAACCTAGAATCCTGCAAACCCTCCCCCACGCATTCTGACTCTGCGCTCGCCTGACTCCGCTCCTCTTCCCTTGCGCGACTGCATCCTCCTCCTCTCCGCCAAAGCCTCCTTTCGACCAGCCTAAGCTCCGCCAAGAGACCCTTTTCCGTGTCTCTCTCTTGCATCGCCGCCCTAGCCACCGCCCCTCTCACTAGCACGCACCCTCCGTTGCATCTAGAAAGCTTTGGTAAAATTTTTTTTGGTTGTTAGATTTATGATATATAATATGCTCATTTCTCTTCATTTCATGATTGCATAATTTAACTTGTACGTTGCATCACGTATTAGGTCGGAATGGAGTCGGTATATTGTATGTTTCATTTGAAGGGTACGAGTACTGGTTCTTCGACGACCAATGTACGTGGATTTGGATTAGTGCCTAATATGACATTCGATGAGATGTTGAACTTAGTATACCGTAAGTTCAACCTGGATGTGAATAATCAAAAAATCCAACTACTACATCGCATCCCTCGGGGCGTAGGCGAAGAGCCATCGTTTTCGTGTATCGTCGATGATGATGATGATGTGCAAGGAGTTTTTGTGTATGCTTGGACCATTGGGAAATCGATGCCTACTGATATTATTATTGAAACTGTATCGGTGGGCGAAGTCCCCAATGTTGTTGACGTGGACGATCGTCTTGCTCCTGGACCCTCTGTTGTCATTAACACGGGACCCTTCGTTGTCCCTAGCACACAACCCTCCGTTGTCACTAGCACTGATGTGCCTATAACGCAACCATATACATATCAGGAATGGCACATGAGTGACGCTCTGCTGAGAGAGGTTAATCATGCTTTGGATGACTTCATCCCTTGGGGAATCGATGATGATCTGGAAGAGGACAGTGATGAAGATGTTGAAGATAATGTCGTAAACGAGGAGATCCGAGCCGATGAAGAAAGCACGCAACAGAGTGTACCCCATTTACCTTTTTTTGGGGTGAGAGGATCCGATACTCGTTCAACCTATGAGGATGACATTCGAAAGAAGTTTGGACTTGATGGCGTCGTTGATGAAATACACAAGGGCAGAATCTTTAAATGCAGAGAAGATTTGATTTATACTGTAAAGAAATATCACATCCTGGCATACTACGACTTCATTGTTAAAGAATCCACCAGCTTGATCTGGTTTTTTTTGCACATACAGATCGAAAGGATGTGTTTGGTATTTACGTGGTCATTATAGGAAATTTGATGGTCTGCGGTTATCTCTACGATTGTTGGACCGCACACTTGTATAGACCCTACAGTTAACCATGATCATCCTCAATTAGACTACAAGTTCATGTCTAGATCACTTTTATCTCTGGTGAGGGATGACCCTAATGTTCGGGTGTCGAGTTGTAGAGCTCACATCCACGAGATGTACAAATACCGGGTTACCAAGAAAAGGGTATGTGTTGCTCGAAAGAAAGCAATTGGAATAATATTCGGTGATTGGAAGATGTCTTACGCTGATATGCCTTATCTATTGCATACAATGAAGGCTGCTATACCGGGGACTGAAATAGATATCGAATATAGCGAACATCCAGATCCTCGGAAACCTCATTGCCGTAGATTTCAACGATGTTTTTGGGCATTTGGTCCTTCCATTGAGGCATTCAAATATTGTCACCCTTTGATTAGTATGACATCCTTGCACATCTACCTGCCTACTGTTTTGAGGGAGAAAGCATTTAGAGGACAAGTGTACCATTGATATACTTCCACATTGTGGAATATTATTCCCGGACCGATTTCTTCGTCAATTTGGCGGCCGCCAAGACATTCCATGCCCTTGCTTACCTTCTAGGACCTCCACGCCACCGACTTGAGGAGAAAGGTACATGTTGATTGGAGGTCCAAACATTGGGTGCAGATAAGTGAGTGGGATGATCATGCAAATAGAGTTATTGCTCTCGATCAATCCAATGGGATCTTCGCGACTCCAGCCTACGTAGATTGGTATAGGATGATTACGAGAAGATTTGTTGGTCGGTTAAGAGCAACTTTGGCAAGTAACGTAAGTACACTGACCAACTATGTTGTAATTTGCTCCAGGAAGTATCCGTAAAATTAACCACTTTGTATTCTTCTTTTTGATGCAACTCGCCAGGTGGGGTCGCATATACAATACCAGACACGAGGAGTGTCAAGAGATTGCGGTACAAGCAATGGCAGAAATAGAGCAATGGTCGTCATTCTAATTTGCAGATGCACTCACGATACACGGGGAGCATGCTGACCAGGCTCATGCAGAGGCTAGGTGAGGAAGGGCTAGAGGGAGAGGAAGAGGTAAGGGAAGAGCGCGTGAACCACCAGCCGTACCTGTGGACGAGGAGGAAGACGCGAGGGCAGATGAAGATCTTCCATCCACGGAATTGGAGAGCCAGTTCGTCACACCTGCTGTCGAGCGACCACGTGACGACATGCCAACACTGCTGGCACCGATGAGGCAGGGCACGGACGTTAGAGAAACATGACTCATTTACTGCACGCTGGCACCACCACTAATGCTAACATTTGACGAAGACGGTACTGGATCCTCCCAAATAAGTATGATAGATGAGACCAATCGTTTGCTACCCTTTGATCCGCATGATACAACGAGGACATATCAACAGAGAAGAAGGCATTGAGTTGTAAACTTCTAAGTTGTACTAAATATAAAGTTGTTCATGTGAGTCAATTATGATAATGTTTCTGTGCATCATTGTGGACAATTTGATTATGTGAATGTGTCTGTGCATCAATATATTATTTATGTGAATGTGAATGCGAATGTGTCTGTGAATCAATATATCAATTATGTGTCTGTGAATCAGTATGCCATTTCGAAAGTATTGTATATGTAGGAAGTTGCTCTAATATCGCATATTCAACATGCGGGTTTACGTGAAACTTCCTGGAAATATTGTATATCCAGGAAGTGTTCGAATACCGCATGTTTAAAATGCGAGTTAAGAACATATCGCATGTTGAACATGCGAGTTACGTGAAACTTCCTGGAAATATTACAGGAAGTTGCTCCAATATCGCATGTTCAACATGCGGGTTTACGTGAAACTTCCTGGAAATATTGTATATTCAGGAAGTTGCTCGAATATCGCATGTTTAAAATGCGAGTTAAGAACATATCGCATGTTGAACATGCCAGTTACGTGAAACTTCCTGGAAATATTACAGGAAGTTGCTCACATCAACATGCACTATACGTGAAACTTCCTGGAAATATTACAGGAAGTTGCTCACATATCACATGTTGAACATGCGCTATACGTAAAACTTCTTGGAATTGTTAAAGGAATTTGCTCACATAACGCATGTTCAGCATGCGAGTTACGTGAAACTTCTTGGATTACATAACGCATGTTCAAAATGCGAGTTACGTGAAACTTCCTGGATGTTGCTCAAATGACGCATGTTCCGTAAAATCTCCAGGGAGTTTTAAGTATATCGCATGTTTGTTATGCGATATAGAAAACACATATCGAAGGTGCGATATGACTGTGGTTCCCAGGTAAAAAAACATTAACGGGTGTCGCACTATAGCCCCCAGATAAAAAGATATTTTGTAGTACCTAGGGATTTAAGTAAATCCAAGGTACCACTTAGGAATTTCTCTCTATATTATCGGCTAAGTGATGTCTTATTTTTCCCCATTTTTTCTTGTCTTCTCCCTACATTGTCGATGTCATTGTTTCCTTCAGGTACGGGAGAAAGTGGGAGTATTGTGTAGAGTCACATGCCTTCTTCAGATACATATTCTCAAGACTATGCAGTTTCTAGACTCTACAGTTCAGATGATCAGACTCGACGATGGTTCTGAGTCTTCAGTTTCAGACACCCACATGTATGCGGTCTTTTCAGATGTGCACATTTATGCCATCTTTTTTTGTGGTCCCCATCATTCTTATTTTAGGTCAGAGTTTTCATGTGAGCCATAGGGACTCCAGAGTAGAGGATCATTCCCTATGCCATGTTGGCTAGGATTTTCATGTGGTTTCATAGGGACTTCATAGTAGAGTATCATTCTCTGTGCCAGATGGGAGAGACCCAAATCTCCGACGAGGAGACTTCTTCCGACTCCATTCTCAAGCGATCGTGAACTCCAGTACAAGATCCTTTCGAGGTTCCTGTGAGAGAGAACCCACTTCGAGGTCCCTATGAGAAAGACCCATCTTCAGAGATCTGCGTATGGATAATTAGCAATGCTCTTCGTTCAACCCTTTTCAGAGATGGAACAATTGTCCACATGTTGTGGCGGGCCAGGGTACTCAGACGAGAAGACTCATTTCAGTTGCAATGACTCTAACAGGTGCAGTACAGAGCACATGTTCTCCGACGAGGAGATTCAATTGACTCACACTCCAGCCTGTTCGTCCTCCTCACCTGCACGACATGAGAAGCAACATCCTCGACAACTGCCGACATTTGTTCACATTGAGTTGATATTGTCTGTAGTGTCTTGTAGCGTGAGTTGAGTTTTCTTTCTGTTTGTCCAAGCTAAGCATTGCATGCTCCTGCTTGAGGGGGAGTGTTGGAGTATTTGGATATGCGCCTTTTATATTGTAGATGGGTAAATGGATCTCTCCAGGATACATTTACCACATCCATGTCTTTAGTCCCACATCTACCAGTTTGGAGATGTGGAAACTCAGTGGGGGCTATATATAGACCTCCATACCCATTGTATTCAGATGAGAAAAACAATAGACTAGTAGCCCTCTGAAGCATTCTCCTATGGTTTCATCCCGCTCCTTAGGGAGTAGGGTTCACGTAAATCCCGTTGTGTTCTTCATATTTTTATCCTTTTATCTGATACACTTCTGCATTCCTATTGTCTAACATGGTATCAGAGCCATGTTATTTTCTAACAATTACAAAAGAGACCAGGCTGACATAAGACCTCTGTATAACATTCTTAGGCTGAAAACCTTTGACTTCAGAAGATATTCTCATTCCTAGCACACCAGATAATCGAGAGCATGGTGAAAGCAGGGGAGGCGTCCTCCTGTGAGTTGCCACATGATGCTTGTACGAAGTTCCAGAAGGAGGTACTATCACCATTCTTTAGCCATGTAATACATGCACCCTCCCATTTGATGAGGTTCTGCATTTGAAGAAGAGGTGTTCCAAATCCTCATCTTGCTCATTTCATCTGGTACATGTGCAGTCTCTAGTATGAACAATGTTGTCCCCTCTTGTCTTTGCGAGTAATTAACTATGCCTCACTAGCTACATGAAAAATTTAATCTTCTGTTGAATTTTGCAGTTTCAAATGATCTTGAAGTCGATCATCTGATCATCCAAACCCATTACTATGATTTTGTGCAAAGAAATGGTATCCCCTTTTCACTGAGTACTTCCTATCACTCTAATTGAAGTGATCCCTGCCACTTGCAGGGCCTTCAAGTTCTGCCAACTCACTGAGTAAGTAAACACATTCATGAAATCTTTGCTCCGAGAGTGCCGTAGGGAACTCAAGGCTCTACGTTCCTGCAAACCACTCCTCATATACAACAACGTCTTGATTCAACATGAGAGAAAAGAGGCACCGGTAGCGGTCTCACAAAGACCCCATTCCTGTCTAGTTATCCAGCTAAAAGCTAAATGTCTCACTATTCCCAACAATAGGGCGCAATACCTCTCTCATATGGGGGAAGATCTTTCTAATATCGGTTCAGAGCGAAAAAGGTTTTCTAATAGGTGCAAATTGCAGATCACCATCAATTCCATAGATCTTCCTCACCATTTTGCATACCAGATCCTCCTCGCCCCACGATTTAAGCACCAATTTGGATAATATGGCTTTATTCATGCATTCCAGCTCAAGAATCCCAAGGCCGCCAATTTTCTTTCTACGTATCCCTACCTCCCAACTCAGAGGATGAAACCCTCCATGCTCTTGCTTTCCATCTGTTGGGAAAAATAAGAGAGTTGTTTATTCCATACGCCCTAGGCTCACTTATATAGGAGAGTAGCCTATGTGTAAAATACATCAAGAGTCCAAAAAAAAAAGAAAAAAATAAAACGGTACAAAAATTGATTAACATATATCTCTACACTCCCCCTCAAGGTGGAGCATAGATGTCAATCATGCTCAGCTTGGACGAACACTTCTGAAACGACTCTCGAAGTAGCGCCTTGGTAAAGATGTCTGCAGTTTGGTCCCCTGAGCTAACATGGGATGTAGAAATAAATCCCTTCTGAATCATATCTCGTATGAAGTGACAATCAACCTCAATGTGCTTGGTTCGTTCATGAAATGCTGGATTATTTGCGATAAATAGGGCAGCTTGGTTGTCGCATTCCAGAGCCATAAGAAGAGGGACTTCTATATATAGATATGTAAGAACAGCTTTCACCCACATCATTTCTGTGCTGACCTGGGCCATAACCCTATATTCAGACTCATCACTGGATCTTGCTACAACCGTTTGCTTCTTGCTTCTTCATGAGACCAAAGAGTTTCCGATATACACAGCAAATCCAGTGGTGGACTTCCTATCCTTGGGGAATCCTGCGTAATCTGCATCTGCACATACTGAAATAGTAATCTTCTTGTCTTTCTTGAACAGTAGACCTGCACCTAGAGATGACTTAAGATACTTGAGTATCATATGTATAGCATCCATATGTACCTGACGTGGTAGTTCCATGAACTGGCTCACCTGACTAACAGCAAACGAGATGTAGGGTCTGGTATTGGTAACATAGAGAAGCTTGCCCACCAGTTCTCTCTATATCCTCCTATCCACCTCATCAGTGTCGTCATCATATAATTTCATACTGGGATCCATGGGTGTAGTGGCAGGTCAGCAACCAGGCATTCCTGTTTCACTCAACAAGTCAGTGACATATTTCCTCTGGGTCATTACCAGCCCATGAGGATTTCTGGCAAATTCCAGTCCCAGAAAATATCTAAGGACTCCAAGGTCCTTGGTGACAAATTCACGACCCTTTCTTCCGCCCTCTGAATTCCTTGTCCATCATCACCTGTAATCAAGATATCATCTACATACAACATAATTGCAATAATACCTCTGGATGTCTTCTGTATGAACATGGAATGATCTGCATTGGAACGTCTGTACCCCTGTTTTTCAAACAGGTCTGAGAGCTTCTGGAACCAAGCTCTGTGGCTCTGCTTAAGGCCATAGATAGCCTTATGAAGTCTACACACCTTAGAGCACTCCCCCTCAACAGCAAAACCATGTGGTTGTTGCATGTAAACTTCCTCCTGCAAGTCACCATATAAAAATGCATTCTTGACATCTAATGGAATAGTGGCCAATCACGAGTAACCGCAACAGAGAGGAGGATCTGTAGGGTGGAATAACGAGCAACCGGCGAGAATGTATCAAGATAATCCATGTTGACGTATATAGAGTATCTGTACCCTTTCGTCATTTTATTTTTCAGTTGTCTTCTTTATGTAATTTACCCATAGGCTACTCTCCTATATAAGAGAGCCTATGGCTTATGGAATAGAACAAGTCATTCATTTTTCCCAACATGGTATCAGAGCGACGGTCCTAAACCGGAGTTCTCGAAACCCTAACCCTAACCCACCCCACCCGTCGGCCTCTCCTTCTCCTTCCCTCTCGATTGGCGCCGCCTCTACGCCGTCGCCGCACGCGCGGCTGTGCTGCTGCTCGCGCGCCTCCTCCTGCGCGTGTGCTGCTCTTGCGCCGCCTCTCCTGCGCCAGTGTGCGCGCCTGCAGCGCACACAGCGCACATAGCGCACGTAGCGCCTCCAGTGCCTGCGCGCACGTAGCGCTTGTGCACCCTCCAGCGCCTGCGCACCCTCCAGCGCCTGCGCACCCTGTGCGCATAGCGCTAGCGCCTGTGCACGTTCTCCGATGCGCAACCCTGTGCGCAGCCTCGTGCGTGTGACCATCTGTGCGTGACTGTTGCGTGCGTGATCCAGTGCACGCATCTTCTTAGTGATTCAGTGCGTGACTCTTGTGCGCGTGAAGACCGTAGCACGCACATCTTCATGGGTTTAGTTGCTTGAGGTCTACACGTGCAACTAAACCCGTCTATGTCATTGTAGACAAATCACAGATTAGTTTGTCAGACGTTCCAGTCTTCAGTATCCAGTATGTCAGAAAGCAAGGCAGATATCCCATCTATTGGCGCATTCCGTGGTCCAGCGCCTATTGTGAAGATGGATGGTACCAACTATGAATTGTGGGCAATGCAGTTCATGAGCATGATGAAGTCTACGGGTAAGAAGCACATTCTTACCGAACCAGAGCCTGCTGAGAAGACTGGAACCAATGCCTCCTGGGAGGCTGATGACGCATACGCCAAGGTTTGGCTATCTGGCACGTTGGCAATTGAGATTGCCAATGACATCCTCCATCAACCCACAACGAAGGATATGTGGGACATTCTGGCAGCTACATATTCCCAGGCGAAGAACGAGACAAAGATTCTGCAACTCCAACATGATATCTTCACCATCAAGCAGAATGGTCGCCCCCTACATTCCCTCTATACATCACTAAGAGGGATGCTCGAGAAGCTCTATAGCTTCATACCCCTGACAGCCACGCCAGAACAGCAGAAGACATATAGGAACGCGACTATGGTGGGCGTGTTTCTAGCTGCACTTGATCCTGAGTACGAGGCGGCACGATCACAGATTTTGGCCGACTCTACTATTCCTCCCATGGAGGAAGCCTTCCATAGACTGAGTCGGATTACAGTTCCTTCAACAGCTGCGAGTCAGAATTCTTCAGCCATGGTAGCAAACAGAGGTCGCGGATTTCATCACCAGGGCCGTGGACGCGGACCCCGTGGAAGGGGTGGCCGCACTAGGCCGACATGCACCTATTGTCACCGAGTCGGACACAATGAAGATACATGCTATTCAAAGCATGGATTTCCTGCATCCGCGAGAGCTGCTGAGCAGATAGAGCCCCCATCTGCTGCTACTTTGGATCAACGGTTCGACGATCTTGTTGCTCGTCTGAGGGGCATTATTCCACCATCTGGACCAGCACCGACTGCAGAGAGTCATTCTGATGCCGCTGCTTCTGCCTCTGCGTCTACCGGTACTTCAGGTAGCATACTTGCACTGAACAGTAGTAGATCAGATAATTTACCATGGATTATGGACTCGGGCGCTACACATCACCTATGTGGCGACCAGAGTTTGCTTTCAGGATACACTCAGATCCCTCCAGGTCGGACAGTAGTGATTGCTAATGGCACTCATTCCCCCATCACTGGTCAGGGGGAGGTTAGATTGACATCTTCTATGCAGCTCAAGAACGTGCTACATGCACCTGATTTTTCAATGAATTTGTTGTCAATTAGTCAGATTACGAAGGATCTACATTGTCGGGCAATTTTTGATCCATCTTTGATTTTTCAGGACATCCATACGGGCAACGTGATTGGTCGTGGCTATGAGCAAGGAGGCCTCTACCGACTGAACCAGACTCCTTTTACTGGAACCTCATCATCTTCTTCGGGACAAGTATCAACCTTATTATGGCATCTGCGTTTTGGTCATTTACCGCTTCATAAGTTGCGTCGAGTTCTACCCTATGGTCTCTCCCACACACCTATTCAGTGTGAGGCGTGTCAGTTGGGAAAGTATCACAGGTCGTCCTTTCCAAGTCGTCCAGGTCGGAGTAGTAACTCCAAGTTTGAGTTATTTCATATCGATGTCTGGGGTCCGAGTCGTGTTCCCGATCATCAGGGACACAGGTTTTATATTGTATTTATGGATGATTTCTCTAGAGTGTCGTGGGTGTTTCTCATGAAAAATAAATCTGAAGCAGGAAATATTATTATCCATTTTCTGAATGAAATACAAAATGTTTTCTCCACATCTGTCAAACTTGTGAGAAGTGATAATGCTTTAGAGTTGTGCACCAACATTCTAGCCAATTACTACTCCTCAAAAGGGATTATTCACCAAACATCTTGTGCTCATACATCTCAACAGAATGGAATTGCAGAAAGAAAACACCGTCACCTTCTTGATGTCACAAGATCACTTCTTATACAGAGTCATGTTCTCTACTCCTACTGGGGTGATGCAGTTCTTACTGCATGTTACCTAATCAACCGTATGCCTTCGTCTGTCTTGAATGAACAGATTCCGTTTTCACTCATTGATCCTGACAAGGATCTGTTCACTCTTACTCCTCGTGTGTTTGGGTCGGTTGCATTCGTCCTTCAGTTGTCGCCTGGTACTGACAAGCTCTCTCCTAGGGCTGTCAAGTGTGTTTTTGTTGGGTACTCCAGAACTCAAAAGGGGTATAAGTGTTTTGATCCTGTGCGTCGGCGGTATATGATCAGTGCAGATGTTACATTTTTTGAATCTGTTATGTATTTTTCAGCATCAGGAGACAAACAGCTACCATCTATACCTCCTGATGCCATACACATGACACCACCACCTCAGATACCGACACCATCACCACCGCCACCACCACCACCACCACCACCGCCACCGCCACCGCCACCGCCACCGCCACCACCACCGCCACCGCTTGTCTCACCACTACCATTCCATTACATCCGCAGGCCTCCTCCAGCTCATGGTCCTGACCCGTCAACTAGCTCGCCTATGGTATGTAATGAAAATATTAATGTTGATGGATCTGACGACATTTCTGAGCAGGATGTACTGCAGGAGCCTGATGAGAATACAGATGATTTGGATGTTCCAATTGCTCTACGGAAGCCGAAGAGAAGCTGTGCCAAATATCCATTATTAGCAGCCGTGTCTTTTGAGAGGCTATCTGGAGACTTCAGGACGTTTGCTTTGGCACTTTCAGCTACAGACATTCCACGGAATCATCATTATGCTCTGCAGGATGCTAGATGGTGGCTAGCAATGGAAGAAGAAATGGCGGCACTTCAGTCCAGAGGAACTTGGAGCTTGGTCCCTATACCTCCAGATGTCAGCCCGGTGAGCTGCAAGTGGGTGTTTACAGTGAAGCACAATGCAGATGGCTCCATTGACAGGTACAAGGCACACCTTGTTGCACGTGGCTTCACACAGACATACGGGATGGATTACCTTGACACATTCTCGCCTGTGGCGCGTCATTCCACTCTGCGGATCTTATTATCAGTTGCAGTTGCTAGAGACTGGTCGCTTTATCAGCTGGACGTGAAGAATGCATTCCTATATGGCGAATTGAAAGAGGAAGTCTATATACAACAACCACCTGGGTTTGCTGTTGAGGGGGAGTGTTCCAAGGTATGCAGGTTACATAAGGCCATCTATGGTCTTAAGCAGAGCCCCAGAGCGTGGTTTCAGAAGCTTTCAGATCTTTTTGAGAAACAAGGATATAAACGCTCCATTGCTGATCATTCCTTGTTTGTACAGAAGACGGCTAGAGGTATCATTGTAATCATGGTTTATGTTGATGATATCTTGATTACAGGAGATGATGAGCAGGGCATTAAGCAAGCGAAAGAAAGGCTGGGAACCGAATTTGTCACCAAGGACTTGGGAGTCCTTAGATATTTTCTGGGGCTGGAGTTTGCTAGAAATCCATATGGATTAGTAATGTCGCAGAGGAAATATGTTACAGATCTATTGAGTGAGACAGGTATGCTAGGGTGTCGACCTGCTACGACACCAATGGATCCCAGCATGAAGCTCTATGATGATGACACAGAAGAGGTGGACAAGAGAAGGTACAGAGAACTGGTAGGCAAGCTACTGTATGTCACGATCACTAGACCTGATATATCATTTGCAGTGAGTCGTGTGAGCCAGTTCATGGAGCAACCACGTCAGGCCCATATGGATGCAATACACATGATTCTGAGATATCTAAAATCATCTCCAGGTGCAGGCTTGCTATTTAAGAAGTGAAAGGAGATCTCTATCACAGCATGTGCTGATGCAGACTATGCAGGATGCCCCAAGGACAGGAAGTCCACCTCAGGATTTGCAGTCTATGTTGGAGATTCCCTAGTCTCGTGGAGGAGCAAGAAACAGACAGTAGTAGCTAGATCCAGTGCTGAATCCGAATACAGGGCTATGGCCCAGGCTAGCACAGAAATGATGTGGGTGAAATCTTTACTTACAGATCTATGTCTTGATATACCGCTTCCTATGATGTTGGAATGTGACAATCAGGCTGCCTTGTTCATTGCAAACAACCCGGCCTTTCATGAGAGGACCAAGCATATTGAGGTTGACTGTCACTACATACGTGACATGATTCAGAAGGGGTTTATTGCTACATCTCACGTCACATCAGAGAATCAGACTGCTGATATATTCACCAAGGCATTACTTCGAGGCCCATTCCAGAAGTATGCGTCCAAGCTGAGCATGATTGATATCTATGCTCCATCTCGAGGGGGAGTGTTGACGCATATAGAATACCTGTACCCTTTCGTCATTTTATTTTTCAGTTGTATTCTTTATGTAATTTGCCCATAGGCTACTCTCCTATATAAGAGAGCCTAGGACTTATGGAATAGAACAAGTCATTCATTTTTCCCAACAATCCACCCCATATGTCTGTGTGAAGCCACGAGCAACCAGACGTGCCTTGTATCTGTCAATGCTGCCATCTGCATTCTGCTTAACCGTAAAGACCCACTTGCAGCTCACTGGAGACACATCTGTAGGTGCAGTAATAAGGCTCCAGGTACCACTTGACTGAAGAGCAACCATTTCTTCTTCCATAGCTAAACGCCATCTACTATCCTTCAACGCATCTTGATAATTCCGTGGAATATCCACCGCCGATAGTGCAATGACAAAGCTCTTGAATTCTCCAGATAAGCGATCAAAAGAAACTGTGGATGCTATAGAGTATGACGCGTAGCTGCGCTTCTGTTTCAGAAGTGCAATAGGAAGATCCAAATCACTTGCATCCTCATTTGGCCTCTGTAACACATCCTTCTCAAGTATATCGTCAGATCCATCAATATTGATTATATTCTCTCAACATACCTCAAGCGAGCTAGATGATGAGCGGTGACCATGAGCAGAAGCAGGCCGACGGGTATAGTTGATGGCAATGGGGAAACAGGAACGGTAACGGTAGGTGTAGGGAATGGTAGTGGCGGAGATGGTGATGGTAGTGGCGGAGGTGGTGATGGTGATGGCATGTATAGAGCTTCATCAATGCAGAGGATACCAACTGATCTCCTGTAGAAGAGAAGTACATAACAGACTCGAAAAAGGTAACATCAACACTAACAAAATATCTCCTACGCAATGGATCATAACACCTATACCCCTTTTGTGTTCTGGAGTACCCGACAAAAACACACTTGACAGCCCTAAGAGAGAGCTTGTCAATACCTGGAGACAACTGGTGGACAAAGGCCATCGAGCCAAACACATGGGGAGTGAGGGAGAACAATTCTCTTTCTGGAAACACAAGGGAGAAAGGAATCTTCTCACCTAAGTCAGACGACAGCATATGATTAATGAGATAACTTGCCGTTAGGACAACATCGCCCCAGAAAGAATGAGGAGCATGACTCTGTATGAGAAGCGACCTGGTGACATCAAATAAATGACGATTCTTCCTTTCTACAACTCCATTCTGTTGGGAAGTATAGGCACAAGATGTTTGGTGGATAATCCCTTGAGTTGAAAAATAATTGGAGAGATTATGAGTACAAAATTCCAAGCTTTAGATTTATTCTTTAACAAAAAGACCCAAGACACACGAGAGAAATAATCCACATTAACCATATAAAACCTGTGTCCCTGATGATCAGGAACACGACTAGGACCCTAGATATCGACATGAAACAACTCGAACTTGGAGCTACTACTCCGACTCTGACGACTGGGAAAGGTAGACCGATGATGCTTTCCCAACTGACAAGCCTCACATTGGATGGACGTGTGAGCTGAAACCTGGGGTAACACACGACACAGTTGCTGAAACGGTAGATGTCCAAAGCGCAAGTGCCACAGGAGGGGCGAGACAACAGGTAGAGAGGAGGCTCCGGCATAAGGGGTCCGACTGAGACGATGTAGACCGCCTTGCTTATAGCCACGCCCAATCACGTTGCCCGTAAGAATGTTCTGAAAGATAAGAGAAGATGGATCAAAAATTGTGCGACAATGTAAATCCTTTGTAAGTTGGCTAATGGACAATCAATTCATAGAAAAATCAGGTGCGTGCAGCACGTTCTTGAAATGCATAGAGGGTGTTAGGATAATCTCCTCCTGACCAGTGATCGGAGAATGTGTCCATTTGGCAATAACCACAGTACGGCCTAGAGGAACCTATCGGTATGCCGTAAGGAGACCTTGATCACCACACATATGATGTGTGGCACCAGAGTCCATGATCTACTCTAAAGTATCTGATCCACTACTGCTAGTAAATGCATAAGTGCTACCTGAGGTACTGGTGGATGCAGAGGCAGCAACATCGGAGTGACTATCAGAAGCAGGTACTGATGCAACGGGACCGGATGGAGGAGTAATGCCCCTCAGACGGGCTACAAGATCATCAAATCGCTGATCCAGAGATGAAGTAGATGGGGGCTCAATCTGTTCAGCTACTCGTGCAGATGCAGGAAATCCATGTTTAGAATAACACGTTTCCTCAGTATGTCCAGAACGGTGACAAAAGGTGCAGGTTGGCCGAACACGACCCCCTCCGCCCCGAGGTCCACGACCACGGAACTGATGACCTCTGTTGGAGTATATGTTGTGTGCGCCTATTGTGCTGTAGGAGGGTAAATGGATCCCTCCAGGATCCATTTACCCCATCCAGTTGTTTAGTCCCACATTGTCCAGTGGTGGGACTTGGAGGCCCTGTGGGGGCTATATAAGGAGCCCCAAGCCTCCTGTAACCGATGAGAAAGTTCAATAGAATATCCACCCCTTCGAGGGCTTCTCCCGTGGTTTCATCCCGCTCCTCACGGAGTAGGTTTCACGTAAAATCCCGCTGTTCTTCTTTGATGATTATTCGTTATCCATGTTTTTGCTTCCGCTTCCTATTTTCTAACATGGTATCAGAGCGGGTTAGATTCTCGTGGTTTTCATATTCTTAATTCTGTTCGAGATTCGAGTGATATTGAAGATTTGTTTGAGAAGATTGTTATGAAGTTTTTCAAGATCTACTCTAAAATTATTGTCCGTCAACTCCAGCAAGTTATTCTGCAGTTTTTTTTCTATGTGGTTCCTGGTAAACCCTAATTCTTTTGAGATATGGGCGGCGGCGCAACCCCATCTGGAGAGCAACCAGTCCCACACTTCTCATCTCCAGGAGTTGCGATTTTGGTCCTTGAGATAGTCCCGTTTGTGTTCTTGTTGATTTCTAATCCATGGGCATATGCCATGGACGACCATTGCAGAACCCTACTCATGGGAGTCAAATTCAAAGCAGCGGCGTCCTTGTTCTATCGCCATTTCCAAGACCATCTTCAAGGTGATTCTCAGGCAGCTCCACCCTTCGATCGATCCTGACGTGCAGGCGGCGCATACATCGCGTGATGCAACCCTGATGAAACCACACACAGGCGACGAGTCCTCTGCTTGCACTCGATACCGCCTGATGATCTTGCGCAAGCGCGCACGTGAGCAACATCTCCAGTCGAAGGCGGCACTCCAGTCGATCCCTCGCAACACAGGTGTCCAGAACATCCCCAGTCGATCCCACGAAGGCAGCAGCAGGCGGCGCGCCCTCGCGCTCTATCCCTGGGAGGCGCCGCCCAGCAGGCTTCCCGCGCGCGACGCTCCTCTCTCGCTCACCAGGCGCGATCCCTCTCAGACGCGGCGCTCCCTCACCCTAGCACCAGGCGGCGCCCTCGCACAGCCTCACGCGTAGTCCCCCCCGCGCGCAACCTCTAGGGAAGATCTCCTGCAGCAAGATCTCCCGCTACTTCCCAGCCAGACGCCGACATCGGGTTGGCAAGATCTCCCGCGCGAGGAAAACCCCAAATGAGGAAGCGGCGCTTCAACCCTCGCGAGGGGGTTTATTCAAATGAGGGTTTCGAAACCCTAGAAGCTCCTGCGTTTGAATTAAAAAATCGGTTATTTTGGGGCTATTTGCTTGAAAGCCCAGAAAAAAGTATAGTTATGTAAGCCCAATGGGTTGTATGTTCAGAAAACTGAAAAAAGGAGGGGGGCACAAGTTAAAAAAAATTTAAAAAAAGAGGCGCGTACAAAAAAAAGAGAGCCGTACGCATATTGAAAAAAAAACGAATGATTTGAAAAGCCATATAAAAAATTGAATTGTCCTAACAAAATTGAGAAGCCGAGAAAAAAAATTGAAATCGGCATTTGAGTATGTTTTATTTTTTTCTCCCCATTTATCTTGTCTTCTCCCAACTGTCGATGTCTTCATACCGACCAGTATGGGAGAAAGGGGGAGTGTGGTGTAGAGTCACATGTCTTCTTCCAGATTCAGATTGCAGATTCCTCAGACCAGCCAGATATTGTTCAGACTCTACAACGGATATTCAGACTCAACGATTGGTGTTCCGAATCAGTTTTCAGACACACACGAGTGTGTCGTCTTCAGTTTCGTGGTCCCCATCATTCTTGTTGTTGTCAGGCCATAGTTTTCATGTGAGCCATAGGGACTCCAGAGCAGAGGACCATTCCCTATGCCATTGAGGGCAAGAGTTTTCATGTGGTATCATAGGTACTCCAGAGTAGAGTATCATTCTCTGAGCCAGATGGGAGAGACCCAGTTCTCCGACGAGGAGACTTCAGGCACAGTTTTCAGACTCGATGTCAGATTCCGAGTCTTCAGTTGACTCACACTCCAGCCCGTACGTCCTCCTCACCTGCACGGCATGTGAAGCAACGTCCTCGACTGCAGCAATGTGCATGTTGGGTTGATATTGTCCGTAGTGTCCTGTAGCATTGAGTTGAGTCTCTTTCTGTTTGTCCAAGCTGAGCATTGCATGCTCCAGCTTGAGGGGGAGTGTTGGAGTATTTGTTATGTGCGCCTATTGTGCTGTAGGAGGGTAAATGGATCCCTCCAGGATCCATTTACCCCATTCAGTTGTTTAGTCCCACATTGTCCAGTGGTGGGACTTGGAGGCCCTGTGGGGGCTATAAAAGGAGCCCCGAGCCTCCTGTAACAGATGTGAAAGTTCAATAGAATATCCGCCCCTTTGAGGGCTTCTCCCGTGGTTTCATCCCGCTCCTCACGGAGTAGGGTTCCACGTAAAATCCCGCTGTTCTTCTTTGATGATTATTCGTTATCCATGTTTTCGCTTCCGCTTCCTATTTTCTAACAACCTCCACGACCTCGATTCGCTGCCATGGCTGAGGCGGTTTGATTTGTAGTGGATGAAGGAACAGTAATACGACTCAGTCTATGAAAAGCTTCCTCCATCGGAGGAATGGTGGAATCTGCCAAGATCTGAGAACGTGCTGCCTCGTACTCTGGATCAAGAGCAGCCAGGAATACACCAAACATAGTAGCATTCCGGTACGTCTTCTGTTGCTCAAGAGTGGCTGTGAGGGTCATGAAGCTGTAGAGCTTCTCGAACATTCCACGTAGAGACGTGTATAATGAGTGTAAGAGCCGACCATTCTGTTTGATTCAGAAGATGTCATGCTGTAGTTGTAGAATCTTCGTCCCATTCTTTGCTTGTGAATATGTAGCAGCCATAATTTCCCACATTGCTTTTGCAGTGGGCTGATGGAGAATATCGTTGGCAATCTCAATTGCCAGAATTCTTGATAGCCAAACCTTGGCATATGCATCATGTGCCTCCCATGAGGCATTGACCCCAGTCTTCTCAGCAGGCTCTTCCTCAGTAAGAATGTGCTTCTTACCGGTTGACTTCATCATACTCATGAACTGCATTGGCCACTGTTCGTAATTCGACCCGTCCATCTTTACAATGGGCGCCAGACCTCTGAAGGCGCCTGTAGATGGAATATCTGCCTTGCTTTCTGACATGATGGTAATCAAAGACTAGGATAGTAGACTGAGAATATAATTGTCTACACGGACATTCACGGGTTTAGTTGCATGTGTAGACTCAAGCAACCAAACCCATAGTCTTGGAAACTCGAGCGAGAGTCTCCTCTATCACAAAGGTACCCTAGGGTTAGGCAAACCCTAGGATATGAGACCACTCGCAAGTCCTAGGATATCACAAAGGGCCGAGATGCTTTTGGTAGTAGCGCACGGTCTCCGATATATGCGCACGTGCACACGCGCAGGGCTAGGGTTGCACGCGCACGCTAACAGGGATTGCGCACGCTAACCGCACATGCACAGGAGGTTGCTTAGGCAACACGCATGGCCTGGGCGGCGTGCCTGGGCAACCCGCGTGAAGAGGCGACAGCAAGCGGTGCGCAAGGAGTGGCACACAAGGTCGTGCGAGAGGCGGCGCACGGGATTCGAGATGGCGGCGCCCGGAGTCCGAGTTGGCAGGGCACAAAGTCTGAGGCGGCGACGTGGAGGGCTTGGAGGTGGAGGTGCTAGGGTTAGGGTTTGGTTCGAGAACTCCGGTCTAGGACCGTCGCTCTGATACCATGTTGGGAAAAATAAGAGAGTTGTTTATTCCATATGCCCTAGGCTCTCTTTTATAGGAGAGTACTATGGGTAAAATACATCAAGAGTCCAAAAGAAAAAAAGAAAATACAAAACGGTACAAAATAGAATAACATATATCTCTACACCATCTGAGAAGAGAAATCTCCTCATCAGGCCCTGAAGATATGCACACACTCCCATAGGTAGCTATCTGGTGGAACAGAAAAAGATAGGTATAACATATAACACATGTTTGAGAAGAACCATCTTCCTGTCCTTAGATAACATTCTTGCCTTCCAGCCCGCCAGCTTGTTTTTCAATCTCTCCAAGACCTCATTCCAATCTACCATCCGAAGACGACCTACCTTAAGTGGGAAACCCAAATAGATAATCGAGAAGTCTCACTCCGTGCATTATAGAGTATTCCCAATCTCTTGTATTGTAGCTTGGTCTAAACCAAATGGGACAAAAGCGAACTTTTCTCTGTTCAGCTTAAGGCCAGATATATCACTGAAGATCTCCATGATGTACGAGGCTCTTTGAACATGTGCCATATCCCTGTCTATGAAAATCAATGTATCACCAACATATTGGAGAATGGGTATATATATATGTCATCTTTACAATATCCCATGTATAACCCTTCCTCTGTTGCCTGCTTATTACCACCCAAAATACTTAAGCACAAGTTGTCAAGTAGTAACCTCCCACTCTTATAAATCACTCTCGTACTTTGTGAATTTTAAACGTGGGACTATATTTTAGGTGTTACAACCTTCCTCACTTATATTTACAACATCCTCGTTGTGTTATAAGCTATCACTTATTCCTAGTAATAGTGATGTACGGTTGTACGCTCCAAGCTTACATCTCCTCGGCTAGCCCTTTTAACCATAAGAGGGAATCCGATCTAATACCATTTGTAACGTCTAGGGATTAGATCTTCGTTTTGTTATCAGGAAAAACTAACCATGATACCTTGTTGGTCTTGACCCAAATGAGCTTGTTGACAACTACTCAAAATGCGTAAGCCCTAGTTGCCAAGTAGTAATCCCCTACTCTCACTCTTGTGAATTTTAGATGCAAGACTATGTTTGGGGTGTTACAATGTAAATTTTGCATAAGATATGAATTTTCCATTCACTTAAGGGATTTCTACACCACAACTCTTATAAAGCTCCTCAATTATGCTACAACTCATGTATTTTCATATCTACTCCAATGCCCTTGTGAACTTAATAACTATTGCATCATGTCCCTTTGTGTTAACTTCCATCCAAATCAAAATTAATTGTAACGACATTCGTTATTTTTTTCTTATTTTATCCTTACAACCTTTTAAAATTTCAAATAACGCCATCCTCTCAAACTTCAAGAAACCATCCTCTCTTATACTCACTTGTCCTCTTCTCTCTTCAGGCCACTCTCGAGCACCATGATGTCCCACGCCATCATGGAAGGCACCATCTTCGCTCCTCCGATCATTAGACCTCTGATCGATGCTCTCCCAACCTTCTCCCTTCGCCAAGATGCCATCACAGGTGGTGGGATTGGTACTACTCCGCCTCCACTTGGTTAGATCTGATGTGCCTCCCCCCTTTGCAGTGTTGCTCCCGTTGGAAACACGATCTTGTGGGAGACGGTCTTGTCCTACACACTCACATCCATTCGTTGCTTCACTCATGGGCGTCGTTTGTTTTTTTTTTTTGAAAGAAAAAAGGACCTCCACCGTTTATGTGTTTGCCCAATCACCGTTGTTTGTTGAACACCCTTTACTGTCAAGCTTCAAATTCAAGCGTTATTTTTAGCAATTTGTTTTGGGATTTATTCCTCGGAATGGCATCATCACACACAACTTCTTGGTTTCGACTGCACTTGGCCAATGCAGGGAAGTGGCTTCAGGGGATCGACACCATCGCGCCGATGCTGAGAAAGGGGCTTCAAGGTCGATGCTTTCCTTGGCATCTTTCTGTTAGAAAATAGGAATGCGGAAGTGAAAATGATAAACAGAACATAGAACAGAAAGATAAACTTAGAACACAGAATTGTACTTGGAACCCTACTCCCTAAGGACCGGGATGAAACCACGGGAGAACGCCTCAGAGGCTTATGTGTTCATTGCACATTCACAATAGATACAGAGGTATGGGGCTCCTTATATAGCCTCCACAGATCCTCCAAGTCCCACCACTGGTAGATGTGGGACTAAACAACTGGATGAGGTAAATAGATCCTGGAGGTATATATTTAGCCATCTACAACATAATAGGCGCACAACCAAATACTCCAACACCCCCCCTCTAGCTGGAGCATGCAATGCTTAGCTTGGACAAACAAAAAGAAACTCAACTTACAATACATGACACTACGGACAATATCAACTCAACGCGCACAACTATTGGATGCTGTCGAGGACGTTGCTTCTCATACCGTGCATGTGAGGAAGACGAACGGACTGGAGTGTGAGTCAACTGAATCTCCTCGTCGGAGAGCATGTGCTCTGTACTGCACCTGTCAAAACCACTGCAACTGGAATTGAGTTTCCACCTGGAGAACTCTGGCCCGCCATAACACGTGGACAATTGCTGCACTTTGAAAAGGGCCGAATTGAAAGGCCGTGGAGTGCAATCCTTGTTGGAGTCAACGATCACTGGAGAATGGAGTCTGAAGAAGTCTCCTCGTCGGAGAACTGGGTTTCTCCCATCTAACAAAGAGAATGGTACTCTACTCTGGAGTCCCTATGGCTCACATGAAAACTCTGATCGATAAAACAAGAATGATGGGGACAACGACAAATGATGGCAAACATGTGCTCATATGAAATGACCGCATCCATGTGCATGTCTGAATTGAAGACTCGGAACCATGATCGTCGAGTCTGGAAAATTTGACCAGGCATCTGGACAAGAATTTGAACTGGCATCTGGAGACTGGAGATCTGAATTGTCTCTGAATCTGGAATCTAAATTTTCAAAGTGGTGATGCCGTATGATGTTGAAGAACTATACACTATACTCCCCCTTTCTCCCATACTAGTCGGAATATATGTCATCGATTATGTTGGGAGAAGACAAGAAGTTGGGGAGAACAAACAAAAAACATCACATAAAGCCGATAATAATATTTTTTCAGCTTTCTCGAGAATTGTTTTTTAAATTAACGGAAGAATTGGAAATACGGTTGATTTAATCATTTTTTTTCGAAACATGTTTGCCACTGAAGGACTCATGATAAAGTACAGAGGATAGCTTCTATTTAGGGATAATCAAAACACATGTATAGAAGTCTTAGTCTTATTGTAACATAACGCTTCTATTTAGGGATAATCAAAACACATGTGTAGAAGTCTTAGTCTTATTGTTAACATAACACAATGATTCTATCCTTGTCCTTTTTTCGTGTAGGAGAGTCCATCTTCGAGATCTCCGTATGGGCATTTTCATAGCTTTTCTGGTCATTAAGAGAGGTGGAATCTTTTTTCACTGAGGAGACATGATGATGTATACATATTTTCGTCAAGAAACTTGTTGCAGTGGCAATGAATTTGATCGATGTGATTTTGAAGTATGAGCACTGGGTTTCTTCCCAGTTAGGTGATGAATCATTGTTCTGGACTTCATCCCTTTATTTCCTCCTATTGATAAGCATGATTGAGTTACATTGATCACCAATTATTGGAGTATGCGTTGAATCAAGGTTATCATGTATTTAACATATGAGTAAGTAAAGAGCTTTTCAATATGTGCAAGTTGCGCATTAGAGTAATTGAATATTGTACAAGATTTTTTTCTTTTCTTTTGAGAGTGAGAATGTTTCTCGTTGGTTGTGTCTCAAACAATGATCCATAGGGTCCGTTATAGAGGGTTGGCCTCAAAAGAGCCGTTGCTGAGCAAAAATAGAAGTCTCAACATTCTGATTTACAAAAATCATGAAATGATCAATCGTAGAAACAAGTTGATCGATCAGATTTGATCGTTGAATAGTAATTTGAAAATTGATCAATCATGATCAAAGTATGGTTAGTTGATGGTGATCGATCACGAATAACAGTATGGTCGATCATGCCAGAAAATCAATAATCAATAATTTATCAATCAAGATAAAAAATATGATCTCTCAAAGGTGATCAAGGTGGTCAATCGTATGTCCAAAGAAATCATTTGATGATTCTGGCTTACTTTTGCTTCTTAATCAAGAATATGCAAAAAACTACAAGACTATTTTTCAGCATGAAAAATAAACTTATGTAATGTCACATCAACCTTCTTTTCTTGTCCTTGACTTTCAAATCACTTGAGCTTTTAGAAATCAAACATTCTTTGATTCTTTCTGTAATCCGATACTGAACCTTGAGCCTTCAAGCTAAGTCTTTCAGAATTGCTTTAAACTTTGAGTCAGCTACATGGCTTTTCTGCACTTTTCATTATTGAGATTCTGCTTGAAAAGTTAATCAAGGTATAAAACAAATTTACAACAAAGTCATTAGCAAAATATAAGTTACTAACACTTTGAGATATTTACACCTATTACCCTGAATAGTTTCATAACTACGTACATAACTCTCGATAATTCATAATTACACACAGAACCCTGAATAGTCCTTAACTCTTACACGACATAACTCTGTGTTAACTTCCATCCGTTTCTATATTAACTACGACGGAATCCGTTAAATAATCCGCCTTTGAGTTCACCCTATTTACAATTGATACCAGTCCTCCTTCCCTTCTCTCTTCCTTGGATCTCCATCACCTCCCAGCAACCCGACTTGGGGGAATGGCGATAGCTTGACCTGACGGAGGAACTCCCAGAACCTGGGGTGGTCGAAAAAGGAGAAGACGATGGCTCTGCCAGCTTCGAAGACCCAATGGGCGAGGTGGGTCATGGCGTATGGGGGTTGGAGGAGGGGGCAACAGAGGAGGCGAGGTAGAGGAGGGGCTGGAAGGGGTGGCTTATGGGGGCTGGAGGAGGGCAAGGTGGAGGGGCTGGAAGGGGCAATGAAGGGTGAGTTATCGTCTATTATTTCAGATTTCAACAACAGACACTAATCCCCAAAGTAGTTGTATCTGTTTTTTTCTCTTTGCAAGGATTGCTATATGGCTTAGGTACATATTTCCTGGGCGAGTAGGCCCAAATCGGGGTAAAATGAGGTAATTGGAGTCCATGTGGTCGTGGGATGATTGCAAGTATAATTCCATCTATTGTGAGCATACCTGGATCAGTTAAATTTATTGGCACTAAATTATGGGCATTGTAACAATAGAGATGATAGTTTTGTTTGAATTTTAATGATATAATCATATCATTTTGAAGTTTTAAACAGTCCATGATAAAATCTAATGAGTCTGTCTTTTTACGCAATTTCAGTTACATTCTGTGTTTGAGTTGCTAAAATCATCTTTCTTTGCTTTGCAAAATGGTTTGTAATCCTAAAGAGGCGGATTTAACTTTTTGCAGAACTCTACAAAATGGTATGCGATCCAAATGAGACAGATCTAAATATTAATATACCGGCTGTATTGCTGCCACAAGATGCTGGAGTAAGCTTGGAACATGACTTAAAAGGCGGCGCCTCAGGTGTGATTTAGTGCCATTCATGGTTATTAGATTCCAATTTAGTGAAAACAATCCCGTCTCCGTATTACCTTCCGCTGTCCATGCATCTTCCCAGCCCAACAAGTAATATAATTGTGTATTGTGAGCATATCTTTATAAGTTTTACTGACTTAATTGCAAACAATAAGCTGATTTAAACTTATTTGAGCATCTCTTTACATTATAAATGCGACAAGTTCTGTATACTATAAAGGCAGCCAACTCTATACAAGTCCTTCCTTCTTGCGGTGACCGTTCCAAAGAACGCTGTGATGGATTAATTTCATTTGCATGTTCATTGTAATACGTGCAACTGTAAGCAAAAAAGTTACTAGTTGTGTGAGTTTTTCAGAGTTTTTTCAAGGTGTTATTCCTTGAAAAAATTGAGACAAATTGATGCTCCCATCTATTTGAACAGTTAGTTTTAGACCAGAGTTGCGATTATGATATCTTTATTCTTTTGCCAATCCTGTTATTAATATAAAAAAGCTTGTTTTATCCCTCTAAATAGGTTACCCATGGTATCTCTGCAAGGAACCTTGCTAAGGTTTTTTTAGGTGTTATAGCCTACTTTGAATGATCGACAATATGCCAGAGTGGTATCAGTTAATTATACTGTATTAGTGTATGCACTTTAAGCTTCTTTTATTGCTCCTAAAGCCTCCCTACTGTGATACAACCTGCAGTGAAATGATGTTTCACTGGCAACCTCTGATGTCAATATCTTCCTTCATATGCACTGGATGCGGATCATACATGGTTAGAGTATGAAACCCGGTTCTAGCTGTAGAACCATAAATGCTAATGGCTGAAGTAAGAAAGAATGGGAACTATCATTATAATACCACAATAGGTAATTATGTGGGACTCATCGTACTTCTCTTTTGTGTGTTAAAGAGAAATTCCTCTCTTCCAATACTATTGATCCAAGGAAGTTCCACAGGATTGAATTTTAGGAAGTGATGGCTTTTTGGTGTCTTGTATGCGAATGGGGACCCAGATCCATTGATGAGAGAAGTGTAGGCGTCAGGGTTTGGATTGTGTTGAGATAATTGGTTTTATTTGTCATTTATTCATATTTCTTATTCCTCTGTCTACTTCATGTAATTTTCTCATAGGGCTTTTCTCATATGTAAGAGAGCCTTTTGTTGAAGGGAACTAGCAAGATAACTTTAATCAAACCCTAGAGCTCTCTTATATAGGAGAAAAGCTCTATAGGTAAATTACAGAAAAGGGACAATTAAAAGAAACAAATAACATAATTACTCTAACACTCCCCCTCAAGCTGGAGCATATATATCTATCATGCTCAGCTTGGAACAACACAGATGAAAAGGACCTCTAGCAAGAGCCTTGGTGAACATGTCTGCAATCGGCTCTCCTGATGATACATACGAAGTTGAAAGAAGCCCCTTTTGAATTAAGTCCCGTGTATAATGTCAATCCACTTCAATGTGCTTTGTCCTTTCATGGAAGGCTGGATTATTGGTTATGAACAAGGCTGCCTGATTATCACATTTAAGATGCATGGGAAGAGGTACTTCAATAGTTAAATCAGTCAAGACCGATTTAACCCACATCATCTCAGCACTACCTTGGGCCATTGCCCTATATTCTGACTCTGCACTGGATCGAGCCACGGCAGTTTGTTTCTTACTCTTCCATGCTACTGGTGAGCTGCCAACAAATACAATAAAGCCTGAAGTAGACTTTCTATCATTAGGGCACCCAGCATAGTCTGCATCAGCACAACCTGTGACAGATATAGAGGTATCTTTCCTAAACAGAAGACCAGCACCTGGAGACGACTTCAGATATCTCAAGATCATAAAAACAGCATTCATGTGAGCTTGTCTGGGTTGCTCCATAAATTGACTTACCCTACTGACAACAAAGGATATATCTGGTCGGGTAATAGTGACATATAACAACTTCCCGACGAGCTCTCTATACCGTCTCTTGTCCACCTCCTCAGAGTCATCATCATAGAGTTTGACATTAGGATGCATAGGAGTAATAGCTGGTCTACATCCTGCCATTCCTGTCTCAGATAACAGATCAATAACATACTTCCGCTGTGTCATTACCATGCCTTGCTCATTTCTTGCAAACTCCAATCCCAAAAAGTAACGAAGTGTACCCAGATCCTTCGTAACAAACTGCTCACTAAGAAAATCCTTGGCCGCTTGAATGCCCTGCTTATTACTACCAGTGATAACAATATCATCCACATACACTAAGATGATCACAATACCTTGCTGATCTCTCTTTACAAAGAGAGTATGATCTGCTGTAGATCTGACGAAGCCCTTCTGTTCAATCAACTCCGAGAGCTTCTGAAACCAAGCCCGTGGACTCTGCTTCAAGCCATATATGGCCTTATGAAGATGGCACACCATACTGGACTCCCCCTCAGCAGCAAACCCTGGTGGCTGCTGCATATAGACCTCTTCCTGCAAGTCACCATACAAGAAAGCGTTCTTGACATCTAACTGAAACAGGGGCCAGTCACAGACAATAGCAACTGCAATGAGAATCCGTAAGGTAGAATGACGGGCTACTGGAGAAAACGTCTCCTGATAGTCCACCCCATATGTTTGGGTGAAGCCACGAGCAACCAACCTGGCTTTGTATCTATCAACCGTACCATCAACCCTATGCGTAACAGTAAAAACCCATTTGCTTCCGACTATGGACGCACCTGGTGGAGGATGTACAACACTCCACGTACCACGTGACTGCAATGCCACCTTCTCCTCTTCCATAGCCAAACGCCATGGACTGCTCTGTAGTGCCTCCTGATATGACCTTGGGATTTCCATTGCTGATAACCCAAGGACGAACTTGCGAAACTCCGGAGACAACCGCTCCAAACAGGCCTGCGATGCAAAGTCCATCCCATATTTGGGATTCATTGTCCGCGCACGCTTTTGCCTTCTATGGGAAATAGGAAGATCAAGATCATCAACTGGAGTAGTGGTAGTAGCATCTGAGCCCTGTACATCTGTCTGCGCATGCAAATCACCCGTGCCATTAGTAGTACTCAAATGTTCATTACATACCTCGGGCGTGCTGGATGATGGAGGAGGCACATGAGCAGAGGGTCGACGCTGATAGACCTGAGGATAAAAAGTAGAAGTTGGTGGTGGAGGTGGTGGTAGAGGTGGTGGTGGTGTAGGCTGTGGTGGTGGTGGCGGCAGAGTAGAGCATGGAATAGATGGTGGAGGAGGGACATAGATATCATCTCCTTCGTCTGAATGAGTGAGGCTGTCACCTGTAGGAGAGAAATACATAATGGATTCAAAGAAGGTGACATCAGCACTAACATGGTACCGTCGTCTAACTGGATCAAAACACTGATACCCTTTTTGGATTTTGGAATAACCCACAAAAATGCATTTGACAGCTCTGGGAGAGAGCTTGTCAAGACCAGGAGAGAAGAGATGAACAAATGCAACGGAGCCAAAGACGCGAGGTGTTAGTGAGAAAAAAATCCTTCTCGGGAAACACAGTCAAGAATGGGATCTACTCTCCTAACACCGATGAAGGCATACAGTTGACCAGATAACAAGCAGTTAGAACCGCATCCCCCTAATAGGAGTGAGGGGCACGACTCTGAATCAAAAGGGTCTTGGTAATGTCCAACAAATGACGATGTTTCCGCTCAGCTACCCCATTTTGTTGGGAAGTGTAAGCACATGACTTCTGATGCACAATTCCTTGAGACATAAGGAATTTTGAGATATGAGAACTACATAATTCAAGAGCATTATCAGACCGTATGAACTTCACTCGAGCAGAATAAATATTTTTTATTTCAATAATGAAAGACTGGATAACAGACGCAGCATCAGACTTATTTTTAAGTAGAAAAACCCAACATAACCTAGAAAATTCATCAACAGCAACAAGATAAAACCTGTGTCCTTGAAGATCAGGGACACGACTGGGACCCCAAATATCAAAATGTAGCAGCTCAAACAGACCATGACGACTTGGACCTATACGACTCGGAAATGACGACCTGTGATGTTTACCAAGTTGGCATGCCTCACACTGAAAATTAGACTTGGGAGAAATCTGTGGAAGAAGATGGACCATCTTTTGCAATGGAAGATGACCAAATCGAAGATGCCAAGTGTAGGGTGACACCGATCCAGCCTTCATAGAAGAGACACCAACATAAGGAGATTGCACCAGTCTAAAAAGACCCCCTTGCTCACAGCCAGTTCCAATCACTCTGCCCGTTAGTATGTCCTGAAACACAAGAGCAGATGGGTCAAATATGGCACGACAATGTAACTCTTTAGTGATTTGACTAATGGATAGTAGATTCATGGAAAAATCAGGAGCATAAAGAACGTTTTGAAGTCGTATCCCAGGGGTCAATTGCACCTCCCCCTGACCAGTAATGGGAGAGTGTGTTCTGTCAGCAATTACCACGGAGCGTCCTGTCTGAGTCGCAGTAAAATCATCCAATTGCTTTTTGTCACCACATAAATGGTGAGATGCTCCTGAGTCTATAATCCATTCTGATAGATCTGCTCTGTAACAACTAGTAAGTGCATACGTTGTACCTAAAGAGGATGCTGAGCTGGCTATCTCTGAAGATCCTGAAGTACCAGCTGGTCCCTGGCTAGGCATGATCTCCCGGAGTCTCGATACTAACTCCTCAAACCTCTGATCCGCAAGTAGGGAAGGACCCCCTTCCTGCTGAGCCTGCTCCGCCACACGTGCCGTAGTAGTAGGAAACCCATGCTTAGAATAGCATGTTTCCTCAGTGTGTCCAGTCCTGCGACAGTAGGTGCACGGCTGTCTAGGAGGTCTGTTACCTCCTCCTCGACCACGACCACCTCTACCTCTGAAATGGGAGTAGCCTCCTCTGCCGCGAGAAGAAGCCATGGCTGAAGATGTCGGAACTCCACCATGAGATATGGAGAGTCTACTCAACCTGCGATAGGCCTCCTCCATAGGTGGTATGGTGGCATCTGTAAGAATCTGTGCTCGGGCGGCATCATACTCCGGATCAAGGGCTGCTAGAAACACTCCAGTCATCACCGAGTCCCTATATGCTTTGAGCTGCTCCGGTGTAGCTGTCAATGGAATGTACCCGTGTAGCTTCTCAAGCATACCCCTCAGAGATGTGTACAGGGTATGAAGAGGACGCCCGTTCTGCCTCGAGGTAAAGATGTCATGCTGGAGTTGTAAGATCTTGGACTCGTTCTTCGCCGGAGAATATGTGGCTGCCAGGATATCCCACATAGCCTTCGCAGTGGGTTGACTCAGAATGTCGTTGGCTATTTCCATGGACACAGTACCGGATAGCCAAACACGCGCATAAGCATCATCCGCCTCCCAAGAGGCGTTAACCCCAGTCTTGTCCACAGGTTCCTCTTGTGTGAGGATATGCTTCTTGCCATTGCACTGCATAAGACTCATGAACTGCATGGCCCCCAGTTCATAATTCGTACCATCCATCTTCACAATGGGTGCTGGACCTTTGAAGGCACCCAGAGATGGAAAATCTACCTTGTTGTCTGACATGATGACAACAATAACCTGTAGCTGGGGTTACACAATCTGAAGACAGTGTTTACTTGTTCATAGACTCAATGCAGTCACGCGCAAAGGACGGCTAGGGCATATGGTGCACACGTCTGCACGCTACAGAACATGACCTGTACTGCACACAAGATGAGATTCTCCAGTAGAGAAGTGGTTAGGGCATATGGAGAGAAGTGGCGCTACAGTAGATCAGGAGCGATGTCGCGCACACCACGCGCGCACCACGCGCACGAGCAGGAGCGATCAGGAGGATACGAAGATCGCCAGGCGAGGAGCGATGTCGCCAGGCGAGGAGCGATGTTGGTATTCACGTCGCCAGAGATCCACGCGATTAGGGCGATCTTGGTATCCACGCGATGAGGGCGATCTTGGTATTCACGTCGCCAGAGATGGCGATGAGGGGAGAAGCGCTATCAGGAGAAGCGCTATCACGGCGCCAGAGATGGCGATGGAGATGGCGAGATGGCGATGAGGAGCCCAGGCGATGAGGGGCGCGATGGCGATGAGGGGCTTCACGCAATCAGAGAGGCGCGCGATCAGGAGCGCAGGCGCGCGTGAGCGCGAGCGGCAGCCCAGCCGCGCGTGCGGCGGTGCGTGAGGCGGCGCCAATGGAGAGAGAGAGGCCGGCGGGTGGGGTGGGTTAGGGTTAGGGTTCAAGAACTCCGGTCTAGGACCGTCGCTCTGATACCATGTTGAAGGGAACTAGCAAGATAACTTTAATCAAACCCTAGAGCTCTCTTATATAGGAGAAAAGCTCTATGGGTAAATTACAGAAAAGGGACAATTAAAAGAAACAAATAACATAATTACTCTAACACCTTTGGGTTACAATAGAATGCATCTATTTGTTTTCCCTTTCCACATGATATCAGATCGACGGTCCTAGATCGAATCCCGTGCCCTAGCCGCCTTTTCTTCATCTAAAGCCCTGGTCGCTCACGGCCACCACCGACCCGCGAGCAGCCGCAATGACAACCAATCACCACTGCCACCGCCCACCACAAGCAGCAACAACAGTAGCCGATTAGCGCCGCCGTGTGTAGCAACAACATCCGATTGTCGGTGCCACTGCCCTGAGTAAGGAGACCTCCTAGTGTCTTCCTCGCCGCCCAAAGGAAGTGATTTGGTCCACTGTTCAGTCTGATTTTGAGGTTTTTAGGGTGATTTTGATAATCTAAATCGCCCTAGTCACCCAGAGAAGCCTTTTTCGGATGGAAGAGGTTGTGGTGTGAGTTTACACCCACAACCATCTTCCTGTGTGTCCTTGTAGACATATTTTTCCTTGTCTACAACCACTGTCTTCATAGTAGTCATCATCATGTCAGACAATAGGGTTGATTCTAAGGTCGACGTTCCATCCTCGGGTGCTTTCAAAGGTCCATCACCCATTGTCAAGATGGATGGGTCTAGTTATGAGTTATGGGCTATGAAATTCATGAGCCTAATGCGATGCAACTGTAAGAAGCACATTCTAACGCATGACGAACCGACCGTCAAGACTCGGGTTAATGCCTCGTAGGAGGTAGATGACGCATATATGCGTGTCTGGCCATCTGGGACGGTGTCCGTGGATATAGCCAATGATATTCTGAGTTAGCCCACCGTGAAGGCGTTGTGGGACATCCTCATCACTACTTACTCGCAGGTGAAGAATGAGTCAAAGATACTGCAACTTCAGCATGGTATCTTCACATCTAAGTATAACATACATCCTCTTCATACCCTTTACACTTCTCTCAAAGGTATGCTTGAGAAGCTTCATGATTTCATTCCCTTGATTGCTTCGCCAGAACAACTCAAGGTTTACAGAGATTCGATGATGATCGGAATCTTTCTAGCAGCTCTTGATCCTGAATATGATGCTACTCAATCACAAATCCTTACTGATACCACTATACCTCCAATGGAGGAGGCATACCACAGAATAGGTTTTAGATGTTGATTTCGATTTCCTTTCGAGATGGTGAAAAATGAAACAATTTTGAAATTCTGTCGAAATTTCGACGAAATTTTGCCAATTTCGGCCAAAATCGGCCTAGATTTGTGAAGGAGGGTCCATAACGAGATTTCTATTTCGGTTTCGGTGGAGTGTCAAAATGAAAATTTCGGCGAAATTTCGCGAAATTTGAAACACTGCCGTAGATTGAGTAGGCTCCCTATAGCACCTTGTGGTACTTCTCAACAGTCACGAACTTCTTTGACTATGGTCACATCTCCTGGTAGAGGGAGTTTACGCAGTACCGAAGGCATGATACCCATGGCAGGGGAGGGGGTAGTTGACCTTGTCAGCAGTGCACTTACTGCCACATGCCAGGTCATTCTGAGGATACATGCTACTCCAAGTATGATTTTCCTGAATCATCTCATGTTGTAGAGCAGATTCAACCAGCTGATATTCCTCCTCCCGCTTCTGATCAGAGGTTCGGTGAGCTTGTGGCTCGACTGGGAGAAATTATGCCTGCACCTAGGTCATTTACTGCTCCTTTAGGATCTTTAGATGTTACTACATCAGCATCTGCCACTACATCGGGTACCTCATATGCTTTTACTAACTGTTACATAGCAGATTTGTCAGAATGGATTATGGACTCAGGAGCTTCACACCATCTCTACTATGATAGAGGACAATTTAGTGCAACAAATTGATTCAGCTAGGCAGATATGTAGTTATAGCAGATGAGACCCATTTTCCCATACTGCACAGGGGGAGGTGCAGTTGACTTCGTCAATGCGTCTATAGAATGTTCTTTATGCTCCTGATTTTTCTATAAATTTACTGACTATTAGTCAAATCACCAAAGACTTACATTGTCGTGCCATATTTGATCCGTCTTCTCTTGTATTTCAGGACATTCTTACAAGCAGGGTGATTGTATCTAACCGTGAACAAGGAGTTCTTTATAGATTGGTCCAGTCGCCATATGTTGGTGCTTCGACCATTCACACTGAATCAATCTCTCCTTATATGTGACATCTCCGGTTTGGTCACCTTTCGCTGTAGAAGCTGTGTCACGTCCATCCTCAGATTTCTCCTTGCTTTACACTCCATTGCGAGGATTGCCAACTTGGGAAGCACCACCAGTCTGCTTTGCAGAGTCATTAGGATCGTAGTTGTCGTAATATCTTTGAGCTGATCCATCTTGATATTTGGGGTTTGAATTATATCCCAGACTATCAGAGACACATATTTTCTCTTATTGCTGTTGACGATTTTTCCAGATCATCTTGGGTATTTCTACTTAAAAATAAGTCTGATGTTGGTTTTGTTATTTAGTATTTTATTAATGAAATAAAGAAATTTTTTTCTGCAAATGTCAAGTATATTTTTTTTCTGACAATGCATTATAATTCTTTAGTTTACAACTTTCACAGTTTTTCAGAACCCTTGGTATTATTTATCAGACTTTATGTGCGTATACATCCCAACAAAATGAGGTAGCTGAACGCAAACATCATCACCTTTTGGATACCACCAGAACCCTCTTAATTCAGAGTCGTGCTCCTTATTCCTATTGGGGAGATGCAGTTCTAACTGCTTGCTACCTGTGAATCACATGCCCTTATCCAAGGTTGCAAAAATCAGTAGTCGGTACTCGATCGGCTGGGTCACTGACTAAGGATTAATTGGCCGTCGGGCGACTAATTGGATTTAGTCGTGTTTTAATCGATTTTGAATTTTTTATTACTTTAAATATATAATCATTTTTATACATATGCTCTTATATATTTACATATATTTACATTTTTTATACTATCATAATAAAAGAAAGGAAGTAATTGAATTTAAATAAAACATCGGGCGTATTAGAATAAGTTTGCTTTTAAAAAAGCAAAAAAATGGTATCTCCAAGCAAAAATTGATCGACTAATCAGCCTAGTCAGAATTAGTCAATACTTGGTCCACCACCCCACCAACTGGACTAGTCGGACCTACTAATCAGTCTAGTTGGGCAATTTTTACAACACTGCCCTCGTCTGTGTTGGGAGAAAAGATTCCATTCTTGATTGCATTTCCCGAAAATGATATTTTCTCCCCACTCCTTGTGCGTTTTGGTCAGTTGCATTTGTTCATCATATGTCTCCTGGCCATGACAAGTTCTCTCCTAGATCTGTCAACTGTGTCTTTGTGGGGTATTTCAGGACTCAAAAGGGACACCACTGTTTTGATCCTGTCCGATGGAAGTATTATATTAGTGCGGATGTCACTTTCTTTAACTCTGTTATGTTTTTGTCTCTTACATATGATAGATTGATTCCTTCGGCGTCTGGAGAAGAGGTATACATGCATCTATCTCCGATTTCGTCTACCACGCCTATAACTCCTACACCTCCCCCACCATCTGCATCACCACCTCCTTCTGCTGCAACCTCCATCTTTTTGCCACAGGTTTACACGCGTTGACCTCGTGCTCATGAGCCTCCTCCATCATCTAGCACGCCCCAGGTATGTTCTGAGCACATGGTTTCTACTGATGGCACTGGTGATTTACATTTACAATAGGATGAGCAGGTGGTTATACATGTTCCTATTTCAGTCACGTAGGAGGATGTGGACCTTGAGGTGTCAATTGCTTTACGGAAGCAGGGGCGTACTTGTGCTACACACCCTCTTGCTTCCCATGTTTCTCTTGCACGTCTCTCGGAGGAGTTTCAGAGATTTGTTGTTGGGCTATTTACTGCGATATACCAATGAACATATAAAGATGCATTACAGATTAGTCATTGGCATCTTGCTATGGAGGAAGAGATGGCTGTGTTACAGTCTCGTGGCACGTAAAGTATTACTCTTTCTCCATCTTGTGTATATGTTGTGGGGAGCAAGTGGATGTTTACAGTGAAACATAATGCAGATGGTATTGTGGATAGACACAAGGCAAGACTTGTTGCTTCTAGGTTCACCCAGACATATGAGGCGGACTATCAGGATACGTATCTCCTGTCGCTTATCATTCTACATTGAGGATTCTTATTTCTGTTGCCGTGGTCCGTGATTGGCCTCTCTTTCAGTTAGATGTCAAGAATGCCTTCTTGTATAGTGATTTGCAGGAGGAAGTATACATTTAGCAACCACTAGGTTTTGCTGTTGAGGGGGAGTCTCGTATGGTTTGTAGACTTCACAAGGCTATTTAGGACCTTAAGTAGAGTCCGAGGACTTTGTTCTATAAGCTCTCTGAGTTGATTGAGCAACAGAGATTTGTCAGATCGACCGCATGTCATTCTCTTTTCGCTCAGAGATCCCGGAGAGGTATTGTTGCCATTTTCATTTATGTGGATGGCATCATTGTTACAGGGGATGATACGAAGAGTATTCAAGCAGCTAAGGATTTCCTTGACATCAGTTTGTGACCAAGGTGTTGAGATAAATATATCTCTTGGTTCGTTTTATGTTTTATGTTTCTTTATGTACTTATCATGTAATTAACCCAAGGGCTTTTCTCCTATATAAGAGAGCTTTTCTCCCAACATGGTATCAGGGCAACAGTACTAGACCGGGATTCCCATATCCCACCCGAAACTCTAACCCTACATATGCCCCCTCTCACGCCCCCCCTCCCGTGCCGTCGCAGGCCAGCCAACGCCCTCCCGGCGCCTTCCCCACGCTGCATCGAGCGCCCCCAGGCGCCTTTCGCGCTTCGCTAGGCACCTCCCGCGCGTATCGCATGCCGCCAGGCGCATCGCGCATCCCACCAGGCGCATCGCGCGTCGCCAGGCGCATCTCGCTCGTCGCCAGCGCCTCCAACGCGCCTCCAGGCGCCTCCCTCGTGCGCTGCCAGGCGCCACCAGCGTCGCCAAGAGCACACAACGCTGCCAGGGCACTTCTGCGCTGACCTAGGACCCTGCAAGGCGGCCTCGTCTGATTTATCTCCTTTTGTGAGGTGTTTGATCTCGTACAGAGGCCAAGGGATGGTTGTATAAGTCTTCATATACAACTAATCTCTCATATGGTTCCGTAGACGATCTTTTCTTCTCTTGATATAACCCCCAGTTGTTCCGTGTCTTGGTTTCTTGGTACAATGTCAGAAAACAAGGGTGATGTCTTCTCCTCTTTCGGTGCCTTCAAAGGTCCGACACCTATCGTGAAGATGGACGGGACCAACTACGAGTTATGGTCCATGCAGTTTCGTACCCTAATGCAGTGCCACAATAAGGAGAATATTCTGACTGATTTGGAGTCGATGGACAAGACTGGGGCAAATGCATCATGGAAGCAAGATGATGCTTATGCTCGTATCTGGCTTTCTGGGACACTTACCATAGAGATAGCTAATGATATTGTCAATCAGCCAATGACGAAGGCTATGTGGTACATATTGGCAGACACATACGGGCAAGCAAAGAATGAGAGCAAGATTCTTCAGTTACAGTTCGACATTTTCTCGACCAAACAGAATGGTCGACCGCTCCACGCACACTTCTCTCATCTGGGGGGCATGTTTGAGCGATTACACAGCTTCATGCCTATTACCACCAGCACTGAACAACAACATGCATATCGGAATGCCACCATGACAGGAGTTTTCTCGTCCTCTCTTGACTCAGAGTACGATGACGCTCGTGCTCAACTTTTGATTGGAGATACGATACCACCAGTGGAGGAGGTCTACAAACGATTGAGCAGGATCACTACCACATCGATTACTATGGTCCAGGCGACTCCTTCTGCTATGACGGCCACTCGTGGAAGGGGGGGTCGTCTCAGTTTCGTGGCCGTGGACCTCGAGGTCGAGGAGGCGGCCAACAACATGGTCCTTGTTCCCATTGCCATCGTCCTGGTCACTCTGAGGAGACGTGCTTTCAGAAGCATGGTTATCCAGCGTCTGCACATGTTGCTGAGCAGACTGAGCATTTTAGCTTGCCTACTCCGGATCCACGTTTCGATGATATTGTCTCCAGACTTCGAGACATGATGACCACTCCTACGACTTCGACTCCAGGTGCCACAGATGCCGCAGCCATTGCCAGAGCATCTTCTAGTTCATCAGGTACTCCTTCCGTGTTTACAGGTAGTAGCAGTTCAGATTTGACTGACTGGATTATGGATTTTGGAGCGTCACATCATATGTACGGAGATCAGACGCAGTTCAGTATATACAGATCTATCCCACCTGGCAGGTCTGTGGTTATTGCTAATGGAGTTCGTCTACCCATTGTTGGTCAGCGGGAGATTGTTCTAGCTCCCTCAATGAATCTTCAGAATGTCTTATATGCTCCAGACTTCCAGATGAATATTTTTTCCATTAGTCAACTTACAAAAGATTTACATTGCCGTGCCATCTTTGATCCCTCTTCTTTTGTGTTTCAGGACATACTAACTGACAGGGTGATTGGTCATGGCCATGAGCAACGAGGTTTGTATAAGCTTGGTGTAACACCCCCAACTCTCGTGGTACAGTAATACCGTGCGATATCGGTATCACACGACCGTGTGGTTCGGTGGCCATACTATGAAGTTCTGGAGGACTTCACTTAGCTTACGGATAGTTAAGGATGGGGTTTACCGCATGAAGGTCGAGGACCGCGGGTTCCGCTTGGCACACAAGTGTTCGGCGACACTTGATGGAGTTAGAGCTGCAACATCCTACGTAGGAGTGTGGGGCCCACTGATGACGTGGCGTGATGACGTTGCGTGCTGATGAGGTAGACGACATAGCATGCTGACGGAGCGGGTGACGTGGCGTCGTTGTAGAAGATGAAGGGATTGCACGAAAGATGAAGACCAAGGCACACAAAGAGTCATCTCGGAAGACGAAGGGTCTCCATAGAAGATTAAGAGTCCTTGCATTCATTGTACATGTAATAATAGTGTCCCTTCGTATACCCTCGGCTTGTCTATATAAGGAGAGGTAGATCTCATTTGTAGACAACACACTCATAGTGAGTCTCTTGCAATATAAAGAGGGTTTAGTGCCAATTGCTCTTATGTTCTTATGTTTGAGTGCTTGTGTACGAGTATTCTAGCGGCGTGGTTAATCGGTGTGCTGGTGTACATCCTATACGCAAGGGGAAGGCTGGTTAGCTTGCGGGAAGCTAACGCCGCACATGTTAGTCTCGAAATCAATATTGAGATTTACCCCTGTGACACTTGTCATACCACCTTGTGCTGGCGTCGCTACTTTACCTTCAGGATCTGTTTCTCCCTTCATGTGGCACCTTCGACTTGGCCACCTTCCACTACAGAAGATGTGTCATGTGCTACCACAGATATCTCCTCGTACTACACTAGATTGTGAAGCCTGTCAACTTGGGAAGCACCATCACTCCTCTTCCCGAGTCGTCCAAGTCGTCACAGTAGTCAGTCCTTTGAGTTATTTCATTTTGATATTTGAGGTCCGGGTCATATCCCCGATCATCAGGGACATCATTTTTATATATTCGCTGTGGATGATTTTTCTAGACTTTCTTGCGTTTTCCTGTTAAAACACAAGTTTGAAGCTGGTGCTATCATTAAAACCTTTCTTATTGAAGTTAAAAATATATTCTTTGCTAATATGAAGTTCATACGTACAGACAATGCTTTGGAGTTTTCCACATTACACATCTGAATTTCTCAGGTCCCTTGATATCGTTCATCAGACTTCTTGCAATTATACTTCTCAGCAGAATGGCATGACTGAACCTAAACATCGTCACCTTCTTGATGTTACAGGAACATTATTGATTCAAAGTCGTACCCCTCATTCTTTCTGGGGAGATGCCGTTCTCACTGCTTGCTACTTGGTGAATCGCATGCCGTCAACTATTCTTGGGGAAAAGGTTCCCTTCTTGATTGCGTTTCCTGAGAAGGAACTTTTCTCCCTCACTCCCAGAGTCTTTGGTTATGTGGCCTTTATCCATAACTTCACTCCTGGTCGTGACAAGCTCTCGCCTAGAGCTGTCAAATACGTCTTTGTTGGTTATTCTCGTACCCAAAAAGGGTGATGTCTTGATCCTGTAGGATGTCGATATTATGTGAGCGCTGATGTTACTTTCTTTGAGTCGGTTATGTATTTCTCTCCTACAAGTGACAGGTTATCCAATGCTACTACTGGAGAGGATGTTGTTGTTCCTCCACTTCCGTCTCCTCCACCATATGAACCCCATGCTGCTCCTTAGACCCTACTACCTCCTCCACCTCCACCGCCTCCACTGCCCCCACCACCTCCACTTCCATCTACCCAGTCCAAGGTGTTACCCCTTTGTTTACACTCGCAGATCTTCTACTCACCCCTCTGCTCGTGCGCCGTCCACATCATCCACCAAGCCTCATGTATGTCATGAACACATTATTTCTACTGATGGCACTGGAGCTTTGCATGATATACATGATGAGTTGATTCCAGAAGACAGAGAGGCTGATGATCTGGAGATTCCTATTGCCCTAAGGAAGTCTCGTAGACAATACACCACGTATCCTCTTGGTGCACATGTTTCTTTGGATCATCTTTCAGAGGAGTACATGAAATTTGTAGTGGGACTCTCGGCTATCACTATCCCACTTACATATCAGGAGACACTCCAGGACAATAGGTGGCGACTTGCAATGGAAGAGGAAATGGCAGCCTTAAGGTCGCGTGGTACATGGAGTGTTGTATCTTCTCCAACAGGTACCTCTTTTGTAAGCTACAAGTAGATATTTACAATCAAGCAAAGAGCAGTTGGCTGTGTGGACCGATACAAGGCAAGACTTATGGCACATGGGTTCACCTAAACTTATGGGGTGGACTATCAGGATACTTTTTCTCATGTGGCTAGACATTAAACACTACGCATTCTTCTTTCTGTTGCTGTTTCACGGGAGTGGCCTTTGTACAGGGATCTCCAAGAGGAGGTTTACATGCAGCAACCACCAGGGTTCGCTATTGAGGGGGAGTCCCAGCAGGTGTGCAGGCTTAACAAGGCAATTTATGGCCTAAAGCAGAGTCCGAGAGATTGGTACCAGAAGCTATCGGAGTTGATAGAGCACCGGGGGTTTGTGCAGTCTACTGCGGACCACTCAATTTTTATTCAGAGGACAGAGAGGTACTGTTGCTATTTTTGTTTATGTGGATGATATTGTTGTCACAGGAGATGATGACCATGGCATTCAGACTGCCAAGGAGTTCCTAGGTCAACAGTTTGTGACGAAGGACCTTGTCACTCTTCGATACTTCCTTGGATTGGAGTTCGCCAGGACCCAACGCGCTATGGTAATGACGCAGAGAAAGATTGTGATGGATCTCCTTTCTGAGACAGGTATGACAGGATGCAAGCCTGCTACTACCCCTATGGATTCGAGTATGAGGTTATATGATGATGACACCGAGGAGGTTGAGAGCAGGAGATATAGAGAGTTGGTTGCGAAGCTTTTATATGCCACTATCACCAGGCCGGATATAATGTTTACAGTAAGCAAAGTTAGTCAGTTCATGGAGCAGCCCAAAAAGGTGCATATGGATGCTGTCTATATGATATTGAGATATTTGAAGAACTCACCTGGCTCGGGTCTTATATTCAACCGAGATACATCTCTTGAGGTGACAACTTGTGCAGATGCTGATTATGCAGGTTGTCCCAGAGACAAAAAGTCTACTTCAGACTTTGCTGTGTTTGTCGGGAGCTCACTTGTCACATGGAAAAGCAAGAAGTAGACATATGCGTCCAGATCAAGTGCAGAATCTTAATACAGGGCCATGGCACAAGGGAGTGCAGAAATGATGTGGGTTTGATCGGTATTGACCGAACTTACTATTGAGGTCTCTCTTCCTATGCAACTTTTATGTCATACCAAGCTGCACTATTCATTGCCAATAATCATGCTTTTCATGAAAGGACGAAGCATTTAGAAGTGGATTGTCATTACACTAGAGACCTGATCCAGAAGGGTCTCATATCTACTGCCCATGTATCCACAGGAGATCAGACAGCTGACATCTTCACCAAGGCATTAGCTAGAGGTCCATTTCAAAGATGTTGCTCCAAGTTGAGCATGATAGATATATATGCTCCAGCTTGAGGGGGAGTGTTGAGATAAATATATCTCTTGTTTCATTTTATGTTTTATGTTTCTTTATGTACTTATCATGTAATTAATCCAAAGGCTTTTCTCCTATATAAGAGAGCCCTCGGTCTATTCTAAATGCATAGTTTTATTTTCTCCCAACACAAAGACCTTGGCAATCTTAGTTGTTTTCTTGGCCTCGAATTGCGAGGAACCAGCGTGGCATGGTGATGACACACAGGAAGTATTTTACTGATCTCCTAGCTGAGACGAACATGAGAGGATGTAGCCCTGCTACTACTCCAATGGGTCCTAATGTTAAACTCTATGATGATGACACTGAGGATGTTGATAAGAGACGTTATAGGGAGCTTGTGGAGAAGCTTTTATAAGTCACCATTATCAAACCTGATATATCCTTCGCAGTGAGCAGAGTTAGTCAATTTATGGAGCATCCCATGCAGGTACATATGGATATTGTATACATGATTTTGAGATATTTGAAGACTTCTCCAGGTGCAACACTCTTGTTCAGTAGAGATACATCCCTTACAGTTACAGCATGTGCTATTGCAGATTACGCAGGATGCCCCAAAGGCAGAAAGTCTACCTCATGCTTCACCGTCTTTGTAGGGAGTTCACTTGTTTCATGGAAGAGTAAGAAACAGATGGTTGTTGCTAGATCTAGTGCTGAATCAGAATATAGAGCAATGGCATAAGGCAGCACAGAGATGATGTGAGTCAGATCCACCCTGACTGACTTGACTATTGAGGTGCCACTTCTCATGTACCTCCAATGTGACAACCAAACCGTCTTGTTCAGAATCAATAATCCAACCTTCCATGAAAGAACGAAGTACATCGAGATAGACTGTCACTACACTCGAAATATGATTCAGAAGATATTTATCTCAACGTTTGACGTTACTTCAGGAGATCATACTGCATATATGTTCACCAAAGCACTTGCTAGAGGCCCTCTCCATCGTTGTTGTTCCAAGCTGAGCATGGTAGACATATATGCTCCAGCTTGAGGGGGAGTGTTGAGATAGTTGTTTTTATTTGTCATTTATTTCATATTTCTTATTCCTCTGTTTACATTATGTAATTTTCCCATAGATCTTTTCTCCTATATAAGAGAGCCCTATGGTTACAATAGAATGCATCTATTTGTTTTCCCTTTCCACAGGTTGGGTCGAGGGATGCTCTTATTCCATATCGTATTTCTCAAGTGTCATAGATGGTTTCTTTGGGTGGAGCTTGTAAAGCAATTCCTGATTCATGTATGGGTGGCATGGTGAGCTATATCCTCCGAGCATTGCCCGCTGCTATCTTCTTTTAGCAGGAGCTTTGTTTATACCTACACTTGGAAAAGAGAGGCAATCTTGGTGGAGAGTTGTCGTTGCATTGGTTGGAGGTTGGGAGGACGTTAGACCTCCTCTTCTCAGGTTCTTCTCAAGGAGGGGGCTCTTCCCATAGCGGAAGAGGAAAACACCAACAAATGCTGGCAACATGGTCTAGGGGTTGGGGCGATGCCGTAGGTGGAGGTGGTAGCTGAAGGGATTGATAACTTGAAGATTTTTTTCTCGATGGCATGGGGGAGGGCAACTGTTGGGAAAATCAAGAGTTGTGTTTATTCCTTGAGTCCTAGACTCTCTTATATAGGGAGAGGCCTATGGGCAAATTACATAAGGTAGACAAACGAAAAGATAAATAGATAAAAGATACAAGAACATAAAATAAACTTCTACACTCCCCCTCAAGATAGAGCATAGATATCTATCATGCTCATCTTGGATCAACACTTCTGGAAGGGACCCTGAAGCAAAGCTTTAGTAAGGATGTCTGCCGTTTGGTCTCCTGAGCTGACATGGGTTGTAGAAATGAAGCCTTTCTGGATCATATCACGGATATAATGGCAATCAACCTCAATGTGCTTTTTTCTCTCGTGAAATGCAGGGTTATTTGCAATGAATAATGCAACCTGATTGTCACATTTCAACGACATGGGTGTAGAGATAGTTGTTCGTCCTTTGATGTTATTTATTATTTCAGTTTCTTTATGTACCTCTCATGTAATTTACCCAAGGGCTCTCTCCCTATATAAGAGACCCGAGGGCTCTATGGAATAAATCATCTGAGTATTCTAACATGGTATCAGAGCCATGACCCTAACCTAGGGTTTTTTTTCCACCGCCGCCCCCCCCCTCTCTAGGGTTTCGCCGCCCCCCCCTCCCCGGGGCTCCCAGCCTCCCACCACCGCCGCCGGGGTCTCTCTCCTTCACCGCCCCCCCCCCCCACCATCGCCGCCAGCCCTTGCCGGGCCCTCACACCGCCGCCGGGCCCCTCCTCTACCCGCCGCCAGCCCCTGCCGCCCCCCCCCCCCCCCCCCCCCCCCCCAAGCCTCCGGGCCCTCACCAACCGACGTCGGGCCTCCCCACCTGCTGTCCAGCCGCTAACCGTCCCCTGTCAGCCGCCATCTTTGCCAAGTAGAGGCTCCCAAGGCCTCTACTCGGTGCCGGTGTGTCGCGTTCTTCCTAGGACTCGGCGTTATGTTTGATTCAAGTGCATAATCGTCTACCTATGCACTTGGATCCTACAAGGTCTTGGTAGACAGTATTTTCTTGGTCTATCAGTATTTGCTCTTCTCCGGCATCATGTCAGATCAGAAGCTAGATATGCCCGCCATAGGTGCCTTCAAAGGTTCGGCACCAATCGTCAAGATGGACGGGACGAACTACGAACTGTGGGCGATGCAGTTCCTCAGTCTCATGAAGTCGTGTGGTAAGAAGCATGTTCTTACCGAGGATGAACCGCCGGAGAAGACAGGAATCTATGCCTCATGGGAGGCGGATGATGCGTACGCCAAGGTGTGGCTCTCAGGTACGCTCACGACGGAGATAGCGAATGATGTCCTTCACCAGCCCACCGCTAAGGCGATGTGGGATATTTTGGCTATGACGTACTCTCAGGTCCGTAATGAGACGAAGATGCTCCAGTTGCAGCATGATATATTTACCACGAAGCAGAATGGGAAGCCTCTTCATTCCCTGTACACGTCGCTTCGTGGCATGTTCGAGAAGCTCTACAGCACCATTCCGCTTACAGCCACGCCGGAACAGCAGAAGACGTTCCGCAACGCCACTATGGTTGGCGTATTACTCGCTGCCCTAGATCCGGAGTACGAGGCAGCACGCGCTCAGATACTGGCAGATGCCACCATCCCACCGATGGAGGAGGTATACAGGAGGCTCAGTCGTGTACCCGTTCCATCCAGTACAGCGACTGCGACTCCGTCAGCAATGGCAGTTTCCAGGGGACGTGGTGGTTCGTCCTCGTTTCGTGGCAGGGGAAGTGGTGGACGTGGCCGCGGAGGCCGCATACGCTCTACGTGCTCATATTATCGCCGCACTGGTCATTCGGAGGATACATGCTATTCCAAGCATGGTTTTCCTCCTTCTGCACGAGTAGCTGATCATGTTCAGGGTCCACCCGCATCTACTCCAGATCACAGGTTCGAAGAGTTGGTGGCACGACTTCGGGATATTATGCCACAATCTTCTTCATCAGAGGGTGCAGACGTTTCTGATGTTGCGGCTTCGGCGTCAGCCAGTACATCGGCCTCAACCAGTGCCTCAGGTAGTCCTTCAGCCTCATTTCATAGTCATGAGCTCACATGATGGATTGTCGACTCTGGAGCTACCCATCATCTATGCCGTCAGAAAGATATTCTGCAGTCATACAGAGCTGTTCAGCCAGGTCGCTCTGTACTCATTGCTGATGGCACTCAGTCTCCTATCATCGGTCAGGGGGAGACAGCTTTGCTACCCTCTATGCACTTACAGAATGTGCTACATGCTCCAGAATTCTCTATGAACCTCTTATCATTAGTCAGATTACACGTGATTTGCACTGTCGTGCTATTTTTGATCCATCGTCTGTTATTTTTCTGGACATACTGACGGGCAGGGTGATTGGCTGTGGTTCTGAGCACAATGGCCTTTATCGTCTCGTTCGTAACTCCTACGCTGGTGTCTCCTTGCATACCCAGGCCTCTGTTTCTCCGTACACCTGGCATCTTCGGTTCGGTCATCTACCGCTGCAAAAGATGCGTCACCTCCTGCCTCAAATATCTCCGAGTTCTTCTTTTCGGTGTGAAGCATGTCAGTTAGGGAAGCACCATCGGTCTAGCTTCCTCGGTCGTCAGAGTCGGAGCAGTAGCTCCCCGTTTGAATTATTTCATATAGATATTTGGGGTCCAAGTCGTGTCCCGGATCACCAGGGGCACATGTTCTATCTAGTTGTGGTTGATGATTTCTCCAGAGTGTCGTGGACTTTTCTTCTCAAAAATAAATATGAAGCAGGAAATGTTCTTCAAAATCTAATTAATGAAGTTCAGAATGTTTTTTCATCTACTGTTAAGTATGTGCGTACTGACAATGCATTGGAGTTCTGCACTCGCTCTCTTACTAGCTTCCTTTCATCTAAAGGCATTGTCCACCAAACCACATGTGCCTACACCTCTCAACAAAATGGGGTTGCCGAACGAAAACATCGACACTTTCTTGACATTGCTCGCACTTTACTTATTCAGAGTTGTGCTCCATTAACCTTTTGGGGTGATGCTATACTTACTGCGTGTTATCTGGTCAATCGAATGCCTACAACTATTCTTGGGGAAAAGTCTCCAATCTCTGTTCTCTTTCCTGACAGAGACTTGTTTACATTGACACCTCGGGTTTTTGGCACTATCGCTTTTGTTCACCGCTTATCTCCGGGGCTTGATAAGCTATCCACTAGGGCTATCAAGTGTGTTTTCGTGGGCTACTCCAGGACACAGAAGGGGTACCGTTGCTATGATCCTATCAATGACAAGTACTATGTGAGTGCAGATGTTACATTTTTCGAACCTGTCATGTACTTCTCCCCTGCAGGTGACAGATTGGTCTCCTCCACATCATCAGACTCCCAAGTCTATGTTCCACCACCTCCAAGCCTGGGTCCGTCCTCTACTCCAGCGTCCCAAATATCAACACCACCACCACCACCCCCGCCGCCACCACCACCACCACCCCCAGTTGTTCCTTTCACTAAGATCTACATGAGACGCACAGGCCCTGCTCAAGCTACATCTCAACCATCCAGCACGCCTCAGGTATGCTCTGATATTAATGATGGGTTAAAAAATGCACATGTGCAGGAGCTTTTACCACAGAAGGAGGACCAACCGGTCAGCACTGTTTTGGATGACTTGGACCGGCCTATTGCTCATAGGAAACAACGAAGACAGTGTGCCTCATATCCCCTAGCCTCTCATGTCTCCTTTCATCGTCTCACTGGGGATTTCCAGAAGTTTGCCGCTGCTGTATCGTCAGTTGAGATTCCACGGACATATCAGGATGTCATGAAGACTGAATGCTGGCGTTTAGCAATGGAAGAGGAGATGCGTGCATTGCAATCCAGAGGGACTTGGTCTCTAGTCCCTATTCCTCCAGGTGCGTCTGTGTGAGCTGCAAGTGGGTTTTTACGGTCAAATATCATGCAGATGGTCGTCTTGACAGATACAAGGGCAGGCTTGTAGCACGAGGGTTTACACAGACATATGGGGTAGATTACTTGGACACTTTTTCACCGGTGGCGAGACATTTTACCCTTCGCATTCTTCTATCGGTTGCAGTGGTACGTGACTGGACCATATTCCAGCTTGATGTTAAGAATGCTTTCTTGTATGGTGATCTACAGGAGGAAGTCTACATGCAGCAACCACCCGGGTTTGCTGCTGAGGGGGAGACTCAGAAGGTATGCAGACTTCATAAGGCTATCTATGGCCTTAAGCAGAGTCCTCGTGCATGGTTCCAGCTTATTGAACGACAGGGGTTTCAGAAGATCAAATGCGGATCACTCACTGTTCGTCCGGAAGACCCCTAGAGGTACCATCGTTGTTATGGTATATGTTGATGACATATTGGTTACTGGAGACGATGCACAAGGGGTTGAGATAACCAAGTCTATGTTGGGCAGCCAGTTCATTACAAAGGATCTAGGCACAATACGGTATTTTCTGGGGATAGAATTTGCAAGAAATGCACAAGGAATGGTGATGACTCAAAGAAAATATGTCACAGATTTGCTGGTTGAAACAGGAATGACTGGATGCAGACCTTCAAGTACACTGATGGATCCGAGTATGAAGCTGTACGATAATGACACTGAGGAGGTGGACAAGAGAAGGTACAGAGAAATGGTGGGCAAGCTCTTATACATCACTATAACTCGACCGGATATTGCACTTGCAGTAAACCGGGTGAGTCAATTTATGGAGCAGCCGAGGCAAGTACATATGGATGCATTGTACATGATATTGAGATATCTGAAGTCTTCACCAGGCAA